>CM052897.1:109044380-109115243 GCA_028534135.1 Potos flavus
CTTTCTTTCTTTCTTTTCTTTCTTTCTTCTTTCTTTTCTTTTCTTTCTTTCTTTCTTTCTTTCTTTCTTTCTTTCTTTCTTTCTTTCTTTCTTTCTTTCAAGATTTTATTTATTTATTTGACAGAGAGAGCTCAAGCAGAGGGAGCAGCAGGCAGAGGGAGAGGAAGAGGCATGAGGGAGCCCCATGTGGGGCTCAATCCCAGAACCCTGGGATCATGACCTGAGCTGAAGGGAGATGCTTAACTGAATGAGCCACCCAGGCGTCCTAATCCAGGGTCATTTCTGTGCTATACTATGAGGGGTGGTGGGAGCACATGTGCAGGAGGAAACAGTGGACCTGAAATTCTGCCCCAGCTGCTGACTGAGGGGCACTCTGAGTGTTCTCTTTGGCCTCCTGTTGGTGGTGGTGGTGGTGGTGCTTTTTACCTTCAAAATAAAAGTTAGATAATACAGTCTCTTTTACCACAAATGTCCCACAGGTCTTCCATGGGCTCCACTCATTCTACAAATGATTTCCAGCACACTAACGAAAAGAGCCGTGGCATCATGTCTCCTCTAAGGAAGACTGAGAATCAGAAGGTAAAAAACAAAACAAAACAAGCTTACAAAATGTGGGAAACAAATGATAAGAGTTTGCAATCTTGTGTTTGCTTCCACTGACATTAAAGAGTGAGCTTATACCTCCCTACTCATAGAGTGATTACACGCTGATACATTTTGTTTGCATTCTCAGATTCCTGCAATGTCATTCTTTTTTTTTTTTTTTTTTTAGATTTTTATTTATTTGAGAGAAAGAGAGCACACAAGCAGAGGAAGAGACCAAGGAAGAGGGAGAAGCAGACTCCCCGCTGAGCAGGGAGCCCGCCGTGGGGCTGGATCCCAGGACCCTGAGGTCATGACCTGAGCTGAAGGCAGATGCTTAACCGACTGAGCCACCCAGGTGCCCCATCTTGCAATGTCATTCTTACCTCTGTTTTTATTAGCAAGTGAAACATCTTCATCTCATTTTCCTCCCCTTTTGAAATGCTATGCTATAGTTTTCAGGGTGCCAAATGTCAAGGGGTTGATGAAAGTTATTTTAGCTTTTCTTTTTGATTAGTTTTAAATGTTTTTCTTCTTTTCTTCCTTCTTCTTTGTGTTCTCTTCAGTGTGTGATTAGGTTTGTTTTCAAAAGGTGTTGTAACCTTAGCAAAATTTTCATTAGCATTCCCCGTGCATGCTTTAATTAAAGGAAACTCATGCTTTGCTCAAGCCATCAGAGAAATGAAAAGTATAGTCCGATGCTAAATATGCTCGTACTTTGCATTAAATTAACTGAACCCCCTTCTCCAATGTAAGAACAGAAAGGAGGCCATAGACCAACACCCACTCACAGAAAAATTCATAAGTAGCGGGGTTCCAAGACTGTTTCCAATTATCTCATGTCCTTTTTGGTTTTAAAGGACAAAGATCTAAATGAGGAGTTGTACCTTCCTGGATGAAACAGAGCATTAATTGCTGACATTTTTACATGCTGCTGAAGAGTGTACGTGAGGTGGAATGCATATATTTCTACAAGGTTCCTGCGTCAATTGTACAATTTTTTACTTGGGTTTCTTGCATTAGTCCTTTTACTAAATCGATGCTGCTAATTTCATTTATTTTACAAAAATTGAAATTTAAACCATTAGGCTTTCCCTCAAATATACAGAAACCTACTAAACTGTATTTTACTTGTCAAATCATCTTTTACCATATATATTGATTATGGAAATAAGGGTTCTTAGAATTTTTTGCTTTTTTTTATTTCAGCAACAAGGGAAGACCATCTATTGTATTTTGATATGAACTCTCATTTTCTGTGATTTTAAATGAACCTAAAACATGGCTCTCAAGTATCAGATCCAAGAGTCTATATTTTTAGCTACCTTCACATGGTCACTTTAAAAATTTGCTTTTAAAAAATCTTTCATTTTTGTGTTCTTTTGGTCAGTGTGACTTAGAAATTCCTCAGGTTGCTGAGTAAATTTTAAGATAACTCTCCATGTGCCAGAGAACAAAATGTTAAAAGAACTGCCCGTTGATTTGCTGTAGTTGCTTGACAAAGAATCTTGAGCTAGCCAGGAGTCCACTGAGGCCTGGAAAGAATTGACAATTACAGTGCATGACCCCTGCCCCTGATCGTAACTCCTTCCACCTCCCGTTGTGGGCTTCTAGCTCCTTGTTCCTGCAAGTATTGGCCACAGAACCTGAGAAGTGAAGTAAGAGCAGTTGAAATGTCCACAGAGCAAAGAGTGGATGGGACCCTGTCCACCTCAGTTCATGATCAGTGTACATGATGACCTGGAGGTAATTCATTAATTCATAATGAGAAATCACTGTTACAGAGATTTGAAATACTTAGAATCTAAATGTCCTTCTCCTCGTGGACAGACTGACATGGGAAGTCAAATAATAAATACAAAATTGCTTCATGAGAATGGAAGTAGAAACTAAGGAGTTAATGGCATCCGGCTAAAAGAGTCGAATGTATCCATTTCATAAAAGGGATGTTCTTACTAATGGGACCACAATATTTGAAGTCCATTAGCTAACTCTCCTTCATCCCTGGATATGCTTGGATAGGCATTCTACCATTTACCTCAGTGACTCACCTTCTTCTATGTTTCCTAACTGACCAGCTCCTTTAATGATTTATACATTCTTTATTTAGACATATCAATACATTTAATCATTTCATAGTGAAATTAGCCCTGCCTGGGAGCCATGCTGTCTCTTTAAAATGATGGTCATTTATCCATCAAATATTTATAGAGTGTCTCCTGTGTGCCAGGCCTTGTATTTTGCATTACGCACACAGCAGTAAGTGAAGACAAACAAGTTATACAGTCTGGTGAGGGAAATAACTAAACAAGCAATTATAGTCACATGTGACAGGTGTTGCAGAAGGAAAAGAGCAGGGAGTTATGGACCACGTCATCTCTAGTCTAAGGGACTCAAGAGAGTTTGTGGGAGAAAGTGACGCCAAATTTGAGAACTGAAGGATGGAGTTGGCAAGGGCAGAGATGAGAAAAGTACTCTTGGGAACTTCCTGTGTGAAAGCCCACGGGGGAGAATACAAGTGACCTTCGAGGCACTGGAAGAATTTCATTAGGGCCGTAACACAATGTGGAGATGACAATGGCTGGTGAGCTCAGCAGGGACCAGCTCAGGAAGGGTCTTATTAGGCCTACGGAGAGAACTGGACTCTCTCCACGCTTGCTACATTTCATAATGAGCAGAAATAAACCCAGGAGGTTGGCACAAAGGATGTCCACGCAGGCTTCTGGATGGGCTGCAACACAGCACTATGCCTTGGACTAGTCTGTGGGAAAAGTAGAGGAGAGTGGAGGGATTCATTTGCCTGCTTTTTCCCATTTCCTGTTTTCCATTATTAAGGGTTACCCCAGGTATATCAGTTATAGTTAACCGGAGAGGCAGAACCAAAGGGAGACTCTACACGTGGATTTGTCACAGGAATTGGCTTATGCCATTGTGGGGGCTCGCTCAACTGTCCTGTAAAGCTGTCTCCATATCTGAGGCTGGAGCTTGAAGTCCACAGGACAGGTGGCCTAGAGGAGATGATCACCAACAGGCTGAAAGTCCACGAGGATGGACTAGAGCCTACATCTGTTCTTGCTTCCTTTGACCTCTGTAAAGAAGTTGGTCTGGCAGAAACTGGCACTCTTTGTCATTGAGCTTAATACACACCCATAGCCTAGGATCCACAAACACTGAAGGTGACTTGAGAAAGTAGGACAGTGGCAGGCCCAGCTGCTGCTTCGTGCCAGTGCAGTAAGTCATCCAATTAGCAACACGTGTCAGCTACAAAATGGCATCTTCCTTTTGTCCACCTAACGAATCTCTCTAGAATCCCCCTGTGGTCCATCTTGGGGCATGGCTTTCAGACCAGAATGCTACCTACTTCTCCTCCAAACCTCATTCTCGGGCCAGTTCTTGAAAGCACAAGACCTGGTGGGAAATTAATTCCAGGTGGCATCATCTGGCCTCTGTAGCGTGGGGCTTCATCCAAGTGTAGAAGTTCTAGGGGAAGCCAGAAACTTTGAGCAGCTGTTGTTCAGGCCTGGCATATGTAGAACAAGTGTTGGTTGGCCTCTAACAACCAACACTTGGTAGCAGAATTGGCTGGGAGGCAGTATATGTGAGGGAACCTGAAGTGCCTCATGGGATAGGGCCGTCTGTTGGGAAATTTCAATAAAATTATACGTAAGAGGACGTTTAAGCCTGAATGGAAAATGTTTTAAAACTGAGTCAGAAGACTTTGACAAGTTTATTTTTGTTGGGCAAAGAAACATAATATTTCAGAAGCCTGTCAACTGAAGCTTATGGTTCTTATATATTGACTCTAAAACCTTTTGCATGACAAATAATTTGCAAATTTGGGTACTTTACCGCTAAAGTTTTTAATATACGTATATATCATTATACATTACCCATGTTTATAACACGGGATGGTGCCTCACTAAGACTGAGAACTACAATTCTAAAAGCTGCTTTTGAATGAGAATAGCCTTTCGTTCAGCTTTTTAAATTTTTTTTTATCAATAAAACTTAAGATCAGATTATTCCCGTTGTATATTATAGCGACTGGTTGTGGGGAGGGGGAAGGATTAAACTTGATCATGATGTTCCTTTGTAGTTTGAAATAGTACTTTATATTATTTTTTAAGTTACTGAATTATCAACTGATCAATTATCATTACTTTCTTGTGGGATATAGATCAATTTGAATTTCTTGGTGAACTTCAAGTGAAAACAAGCCATGGGGTACTTTTAGAAAACTAGGCAGTAGGAATGATCACGGGCAGCTTCACAAAGGAGGTTAAGGTGGTCCGTAGTCATACTTTGTCTCCACTTCAACACTCACAAAAATTCTTCAGATATTAGACAAGACTCTTTAGACTGTGACAGAAAACTGACTTGAAGTAGCTTAAGCCAAAAAAAAAAAAAAAAAAGGGACTCAATCAGCTCTTGTAACTGAAGTCTAGAAGATTTCCCATGTGGCTGAATTCAGAGACTCAAATGATATTGTCATATCTCTCTGTCTGTCTCTACCTCTCATGCACACAAACAAAATTTCTACCAAATCCAGCCGAGGCATGCTCGACCCTGAATCACTCACTGAACATTGTCAGAGGATGGGATGTTCCAGCTGACCAATGTGAGTAAGGAGGTTGGCAATCCAAATGTGTAATAGTGAATTAACTGTACCCAAAGAGAGATCTGGCCTTGGTCCTGGTCCTTGCGACATAATCCCTAAACCCTTAGAATTTCCAAAGTGATGGGAGTGTCTTTGTTATCCGTGGTTGGCTCCTTGGACCACATCCGATGGTTTATTCTAATGAGGTGATTCAAGGCGAGGGCATAGCCACTCCAGAAAGATCAGCCATTTGATGAGAAAGTTGTGACTCGAAGCCATGAGATATCAGCTTAAAATCAGGGAAAGGGTGGTGGTTAGAAATTGAATTCAAGTATGTGAGCAATGATTCAATGAGTCATGCCTAAGTAATGAAATCCCACTGAAACTCTGGAGACCAAAGCTTGGTTGAGTTTCCCTGGTTGACAGTATTCTTTAGCTGTTGTAACATTTTGATGCTGGGAGCGTAATGCATCCGTGAGTATGCTTGAAGCTTCGTATTTAGAACCCTCTCACACTTTACCTTCTGCATCTCTGGTTCTAATTTGTACCATTTTGCTATAATAAAACCATCCTTCTAGTAAACTGAGTGTGCTCATGGGAGCCCCTAAATTTGTAGCCAGCTGGTCTGAAATTAGAAAGGCCCTGGGAATCTCTGAGCTCCTGAGGTGAGGGTAGGCTTGTGGGGACTGTTCCCTCAGACTTTGAAATTTGGCATACTCATTAGAGTTGGTGTCAGAAGTTTTGAGGAGACTTGGTGGTCTAGAGGACTGTGCCCTTAACCTTGAGTTTGTTTACCTCTAGTACCCACCACTGGGGAATGGCAGTTTCTGAAAGGAAAAATCCTGGGTAAACAAAAAAAAGAAACCAAACGAAATAAATAAACAAAACAAAACAAAAACAAATGCCCCATTAACTTCCTCCATCACTCTCAAAAATATGGTATCTATAACAATGCTACTGTTATGGCTGCTGTTATGGACTGAGTGTTTGTATTCCTCCAAAATCCATATGTTGAAGCTCTAAACCTCAGTGTGATGGTATTTCAAGGTTGGCTTTTGGGAGGCAATTCGGTTTAGATGAGGGCATGAGGATGGGACTCCTATGATGGGATTAATGTTCTTTTGAGAAGAAAAAGAGAGACAAGAGCTCAGTCTCCCTGCCATGTAAGGTCACAGAAAGAAGGTGGCTGTCTACAATCCAGGAAACAGGTCTTTATCAGGAATTGAATCTTGATCTTGGACGTCCAGCCTTCAGAACTGTGAGACATAAATGTCTGTTGTTTAAGCCACCCAGCCTATGGTATTCTGCTATAGCTGCCCAAGGCAACCAAGGCACTACTAAGACCTTTTAGGACATGCTTACCCAAAGCTGTAACCTTGGACAATATTTTATTTTATGTACCTTCCCTAATGACCAGTCCTGAAAGAAAAACTTGAGTTATGTAGCTAGTTATTGATAATGAATTAGTGTGTTACCTTTCTTCAAACATTTACTTTTGAAAGCAATTGAGTTGCTATCCCAAATCACAGAGTCATCTAGAATGTAAGCTTCAGGAGGGCAAGGACTAGTTAGAAATCTGCCTGGTGTCCAAATGGTCAGTTAAGACAATGAGTCAAACACTCAAGCCTTTATTCACTTCCTGCAAGAGTGTCATCAAAAGGCCACAAAGAGAAAGAAGGTGCTGGCTTCCCCACTGTTCCCTGTACTCATAAAGGGAGCTGAGTGAGGACCGGGTAGATCAGCACACTGCTGAGGGAGCACGGAACCACAGGCTCCCGCCATTTTGTGGAAGGAGGAATTGGGGGCAGGAGAAGGAGAAGGGCAAGGAGTGGAAAAATACTGAGTATGAGTCAGAGTGGAGAAAGAGGTCTTCCAGTACCCTCCCCGCCATCGGGAGGTTCCCTGGGAAGCCTGCCAGGCTAAAACCTTATGATTAGCTATGGTCAGGCCTGAAAGATCACACGTAGGATTTTGGCCTGGAGGGGGACTCCTCAGGACCCTTGTCTGCTTGTTCCCTAATGCATCATAAGTGCCCGAGACAGTGTGAGGCACAGAGTAGGCACTCAGCATATTATTTTTATAGCTGGCAACACAGAGCCAGAAGATGTTCCAGGAGCTATTCCATTGGCCCTAATAACGTCACTGAATGTTAGAGCACCTGTCTCCAAAATTGATGAGCTCCAGCCACACATCAGCTGCCCAGTCCAACCAGGTCTCCAACAGAGCAGTGAACACTGGAATCATGGCACGGGCTTGGGAGGTAGAAGAAAGACAAGAGCCGGCAAAAGACAAAAAAAAAAAAAATGTGAAGAAATGAATGGACGATTACTGAAGGTTTGGGGAAGTGCCCTTTTGTGCTCATCGCATGAAAACATAGCTTTATAATTCTAAACTCGCATGTGAGGAAAGCAGATTAGGTCGTAAAATTTATACCAACTCCCGGCACCTTCTGCCATTTGGCTTTTGGGCTCATTCACAATATAATGGCCACGAGGCGTTTTGTTCCCAGAGGTCAGCAGAAGAATGCTCTTCCCGTCTCGGATTATAGCATATTCTCATTTAAGAGGGCCCTCTCCTGATCTTTGCACACTGCTCCCCCATCTGTCCTTCCAGTTTGTGCATTTGCCCAAATCCAGAGCCATAACTCACAGTTCATTCCGTCACATGGGATGTCTGTGGTGCTCAGCGTTGACTCACTGGATTGAAAGGACCAAAGAATCTAAACTTTTATAAACAAGAAAAGCCTGCTCTGTTGAATGCTTCTTGGAAATTTGCATATTTTCATTTCATTGCCTTATAAATTATTACCAGGAAGTTAAATCTTTGTAGTCTATAAACAATATGATGAAGTGCGATTTCTTCCCCTCTAATGGATTTGTTTTTAAAGAAACAAAGCTTGGATTCAAATATTTCCAAGATGTTTTCTATGATCCCATGTTATTTAAAACTCATTCATTAAACATCTGATGAATAGGTCTGTTACATTTTTTTGAAAGCTGATTGAATGCTCATTTTGGAAGGATGGAATGAATTATCACACAATGGTTTCATTTCAGTATGTCTTGGTAGGTGTCCGGTGTTACAGGGAATTGAATCACAATGTGCTCTACAAATTGACAGGCTAGCAATCATTACTTTTCATGTAAAAGCAGGAGTCTATCTTTAATCTCATCATATTTTTAGTGGTGGAAGAGATGGTGGTGGTGAAGCATTATTATTTGTCCTGCACAGAAAATTACGCCACAAAATAAATCATGTCCAGGACTGTCATAATGGCCGCAACAGTTGTAGTGACAGAAAAAAAAAAAAGAGTAGTGACGGCTAGCCTTCAGTGCACAATGAAATAGTGAACAATTTGTTAAATATCCCTGGAGTCAATTAAACTGGCATATGATCAGTTTGGTGGCTGCCAAGCCTCAGTGGGAGCCAATTCACCAAAAACGAAAATGGATGAATCTGGAAAAGCAGTGTTAGATTTATGGGGGAAAGCAAACAAGTCACCGAGCCAAGAATAATGTTGGTGGGCATTCTCTAAAGGAGATCAGAAAACAGAAGACTGTAGAGTTGTTCCAGGTTCACAGTGTTTTGAATGTTTCCTCTGCAATATTTTAAGCCATTACTGCAAAGGAATTAAATTAGTCGGATTTAGCCTACACAACATGAGAGAACCATTCCACAAATTGCAGCCATTATTAATTTTGTTCCAGACGCTGCCTTGCATGAAACATTAGAGTGATTTTTCTTTTCTTTTTGCATTTAAACTACAGATAAACACTGCAGATTGCTCCAGATGAATGCTACGGAGATGCTGAAGACGGTCCGACAATTTCTTTTAAAGTCAGATATTCCATTGTGAAAGATGTTCGAACCATCTAGTGATGGATGTTCATTAGTTCACTGCTGTCAAGACGAGTTACTACTCCACATCTCTGATACTGATCGTGTTTTTGCAGTCATGATTGAGTTGTTGAAGAAAAAACACTCCACGGAGCTCTGTCGACTGTGTCCAAACCAGCACCAACTTGAAATATCATTGGCTTACTCAGCAGCATCAAAACCCACAAAGCAAATAGGCTAGATCCATCCCAGAGACTTTTCTCCAGCAGTAAATAGATTTGCCCTCTTTAGAGCAGGGAGCAGAGTTCCAACGCAATTATTCTTATTGGAACAGACCAAAGAATTTACTTCAAATGAGGTTGCTAGTTGTCCCGCGGAAGCTGTGTCAGAGTAAATATCCAGCTACTCTTTAGAGGCATAATTTGTTCATTCTCCCATGAAACATTTGTGCCACATGAGCGGTGGATATGCAACTTTGGATGGAGGAAAAAGTCTTTCCCTGTAGCTAAACTTGTATGTGGCTCAGGTAGGTTCCTGTTTTAATGAAAACCATGTAATATTGGGTTCTTTGCGAGGAGCCATTTCCATATGCCAGATGTCCTGAAGCAATAAGCCTTCGTTACTTGTTCACAATCAATTTTATTAAGGGAAAAAATTCCAAGTGACAGATGTCACCAGTGAATGTCCACATCAGTTTAATGAAGACCTGGCTTTGAAATGTATCATTGGAGCATAACTCTTTAAATGCAAAACCTATCCTGTTAACAATTTGACAAGATAGGATGCTTTGCAGATTTACGGGAACAGGCATGGACGACTTCTCACGTGGTAGAACACATACTTTATCCTTTTTTTGGCTCCAAATCTCCCTAAGCTTAAGCTAGTGCTTGAATATAGTGAATACTCAAGAGAGACTTGGTAAAGAAAGAGATGATGACTGTGGCCCAGTGTCTTTTATGGGGTTATTTGGCAAGTGAAGGCCAAAACCGGGGTGATTGGCATATGTCGTAGGAAGTGGGTGCAGGGCGGGATGCACTATCAAGAGCAAACAAAACTTTGTGAAAGTGTGAAAATTCATTCTTTCTTTTCAAATACAGTGTGTCCCTACTAGGTATAAACTCTGTGATAACTTGATGTGGCTTGGGTTGTGGATGGTGGCATCTCCTTTCTTCATATTGAAATTTAAGGTCTACCAACTATGAGCTTCTAGGTTTTTTTTTTTTTAAAGATTTTATTTATTTATTTGAGAGAGAGAGGGAGGGAAAGCACAGAGGGAGAGGGAGAAGCAGGCTCCCCACTGAGCAGAAAGCCCAATGTGGTGCTCGATCCCAGGACCCTGAGATCATGACCTGAGCTGAAGGCAGACACTTAACCAACTGAGCCATGCAGAAGCCCGCTATGAGCTTCCAGTTAACAGAAGATCTTAGTATTGGCTTATAACCATCTGGAAATGAGATAGGTAGTGCTGTCTCTTAAGTGGAGCCCTTTGGCAGGGCTTCTTCCATTGGACTGAATTAGATAAGAGGAGACCCGAGGATACTAAGAATGACCTTGGGTGCATTTACATAGGTCATTCCTAACAGCAACACCATTATGCATATTTAAAGCAGCCATTGAGGGCACTTAATGCTTGTACCTTATTCCTTGTCCGTTGACTCTGTTTGGAAATGTCAACACCATTTTGTGTTTGTCTGAGATAGCCTCCATTTGTATATGTCACACTAAGAGACACACTTCAGTTGACCTCATAAAGTAGTGCTCCTTGTCAGAGACATGCCCCCTGGTATCCTGGACTTTACCGTTCCCTGTCCTCCCTGTAAAGTGGTCATTGAGAAACACGTCCAATCTTTATCTCCTTTGTGTGCATTGCCGGAGTGAAACAGGTTATTACTATCTTTTGGTAGAGACTTTCTTTCCCCTTAGACTTTCTAATCTTTTAAACATTTAACCTATTAAACCGAAGCCTACCAGTGAGCCGGTCTTTCATTGGTACCAGGGATGATAGTGGGACAGACAGTATTGGAAATATCTCATCTTCAAAGGTATGGCTCTTTTTTTTCCCCCCATTTGGTATTTGATTAAATCAGTGCTTCTAATTTATCAGCATGTTGGTAACAAAACCAGTCAATTTTTGCCAGGGCCACTCCATCTTCTAGTAAAGTCCCTAGGGCACAAAGAGTACATTTATCATGAAGAGATTATAAAGGTTCACTTCGACATTTCAGGGGAGACTGATTATATGTATTCTTTTCATGAGATGCTGAAAGTCTATGTGAATATCAGTTATGCCCAAGGAACTACCAGATCTTGATGACTTTCCTACCTCCAAAGTTAGACTATTGGATCCCACAATTAAGGAAAGGTTTTACTTTTCAGCTTGTTCTGAACTGAATATTTGCCCCCCTCCCATTCAGATGTTGAAACCTAACCGCCAAAGTGGTGATATTGGACGGTGGGGCCTTTTGGATGTGCTTAGGTCATAAGGTCTCTTATCAAAGTGACCCGAGAGAGAGCTAGCTTGTCTCTTCCACTGTGTGAGGTGACAGGAAAAGGTGTCACCTATGAACCAGGAAGTGGGCTCTCACCAGACACCAAATCTGCTGGCACTGTGATCTTGGACTCCCCACCTTCTAGAACTGTGAGAACTGAATGTTTGTTGTTTAAAAGCCACCCGGTTTATAGTGCTTCTGTTATAGCTACCTAAACTGACTAAGATGCTTAAATATGATTTCTAGTATGTTGTAAGTAAAAAGGAATTTTTAAAAAATATTTTATTTATTTGAGAGAGAGAGAGAGAACGAGCAGGGTTGGGGCAGAGGGAGAGGAAGAGGGTGAAACAGGCTCCTCCTTGAGCAAGGAGCCTGATGTGGTGCTCGATCCCAGGGCCCTGAGATCATGACCTGAGCTGAAGGCAGACACTTAACCGACCAAGCAACCCAGGTGTCCCAATAAATGTAATTTTAAAAGCTTGAAGCACATTTATAATATACCAAAAATTGGGAAAGTAAACACTTTTTACAGTTTTGTTTGTTTGTTTTTTTTAGAGAGAGAGAATGTGTGCATGCAAGTGGAAGGGGAGGGGCAGAGGGAGAAAAAGAATGCCAAGCAGACTCCACGACCATCGTGGAGCCCAACCAGGGGCACGATCTCACAGGCCCTGAGATCATGATCTGGGGTGAAATCAAGAGTCAGACGGTTAACCAACTGAGCCACCCAGATGTCCCCCCAAATCCTTTTTCTTAATGATTTTCTGAATCTACCCTAAATTTCTTCCCATGCAAAGAAATCATTTGCTTTCAAGACTGGGGCTCCATGGGTTATAATAAGAATATATGTTATTTACTATTTGTTTACCATGTGAACAATGGGCATGTGAAAATTCATGTGTAATTAATTAATTAGAAATTATTTATTCAATAGCATTCATCACCTAGAAGATTCTACATTCTAGGTCCTTCTGTATTGCCAGGTCACTGACAGATCACTGCAGTTCCTCCAAGTAGCCTATGTGACTCCACAGGACCTTTCAGATAAAGGCCCAGCAGGCCTATCAAGTGGATGATACCACATTGTAATTGTGCAATCTTGCAGCAGAGAGCAAGTTAAAGAGCATCCTGGACTTTACTAAGAGATCTGTTTCTAAAACACTGACAAATCAGCATTTGGTAGGGAAAGGGGGGGGGCAGGTGGTGAAGAAAACTATCTGTTGGGGCACCTGGGTGGCTTAGTTGGTTATGTGTCTGCCTTAGGCTCAGGTCATGATCCCAGGGTCCTGGGATCGAGCCCCACGTCTGGCTCTCTGCTCAGTGGGGAGCCTGCTTCTCCTCCCTCTCCTCACCACTCGTGCTCATCCTCTCTCTAAAATAAATAAATAAAATCTTAAAAAAAACAAAACTGTCAACTAAAAAAGAAAAAAAGTTGGGTAAGCATATTGGGGGAAATGGAGAGTTAAGAACATTGTTAAAGAAAGTGCTTTCTTTTTTGAAGCGTAAAATTGGTGTCCAAACTAGGGATAAGGAATAGCATGGGAACCACAGATGCATCTGGAATGAGCATGGGTCAAGAAGTCTTGAGTACATGACTCATTGACAATAAATCTCTTGTTAGTAAACATGTAATGAAAAGGTGCTCATTTGGAGGAAAGTTTATGGCAGACTTCATAATGAAGACATTAAATTCATTCCACACACTGCCCAGTTTTAACATCACCAAAATAACTGGTACAACCAGTTACTACACACCTCGTGATATGATGTAATGGGACGCCACATCATCCGTGAAGTAATCTTGTCTACAAAATGCAACCTGAATCTAATCAGTTTTCTAGACCTGAAGTTCTGTTACAGGAAATATGGAGGAGAGAAGAAACAGTTAGTTGGCTTAATGAGGAAGCAACTGGCCAAGTTCAGAATATGTGACATTCTGAGAATATAACTCAGCTTCTCTAACAAACCAATGGCACAAATGAAGGGAGGGAGAGAGGGGTGTGGTTGTAAGATGAAAAACACCCAAAATATTAATTAAATACTGTGTGTGGACCTTGTGTGGAATGTGATAAAGAGATAAGCCAACTGTAAAAAGACATTTTTGAGACAATTAGGGAAATTCAAATATTGTTTGGGTTTAAATGCACTTAAAGAAATTATTGTTAATGTTATTATCAGTGATAATGGCAAGGTAGGTATGTTTCTTTTTAAAAAGTAGAGGGGGAGACCTTGTTAGTTAGAAATACATACTAAAGTGTTAGATATAAAATAACACAATGTCTAGGGTTTGCTTTAACATATTGCAGCAAAGAAAAAAAAACGGGGGTGGAGGGAATGAAGCATAAACAGCAGAATGTTGACAATGGCTGAAGTTAGGTACATGTAGGTTTATTATACTCTTGTCTTTGACTATATGAAAATTTCCGTAATAAAAACTATGAAAGGGGTGCCTGGTGGCTCAGTGGGTTAAGCATCCAACTCTTGATTTTGGCTCAGGTCGTGATCTTAGGGTGGTGGGATCGAGCCCCATGTGGGGCTCCATGTTAGGCATGGAGGCTGCTTGGGATTCACTCTCTCTCCTCTCTCCCTCTCCTTAGGCCGCTCCCTCCCAGCCCATTCCACTGTATATTTGAAATTTGGCATACTCATCAGAGTTGGTGTCAGAAGTTTTGAGGAGACTTGGTAGTCTAGAGGACTGTGCCCTTAACCTTGAGTTTGTCTACCTCTGGTACCCACCACTGGGGAATGGCAGTTTCTGAAAGGAAAAATCCTGGGTAACAAAAAAAAGAAACCAAATGAAATAAACAAAACAAAAACAAATGCCCAATTAACTCCCTCCATCACTCTCAAAAATATGGTACCTATAACAATGCTCTATGGCTACTGTTATGGACTGTTTGTATATATATATATACAAAATTCCATTGTACGTATATACACATCATCTTCTTTATCCATTCATCTATAAATGGACATCTGGGCTCTTTCCACAGTTTGGCTATTATGGATATTGCTGCTATAAACATTGGGGTGCAGGTGCCCTTTCGGATCACAATGTTTGTATCCTTTGGGTAAATACCTAGTAGTGCAATTGCTGGGTCGTAGGGTAGCTCTATTTTTAACTTCCTGAGTACCTCCCACTATTTTTCAGAGTGGCTATACCAGTTTGCATTCCCACCAAGAGTGTAAGAGGGTTCCCCTTTCTCCACATCCTCGCCAAAACTTGTTGTTTCCTGACTTGTTAATTTTAGTCGTTCTGACTGATATAAGGTGGTATCTCATTGTGGTTTTGATTTGTATTTCCTTGATGACAAGTGATGTTGAGCATTTTTTCACGTGTCTGTTGGCCATTTGGATGTCTTCTTTGAAGAAGTGTCTGTGTGTTCTGCCCATTTCTTTACTGGATTTTTTTGGAGGGGGTGTTGAATTTGAGAATTTCTTTACAGATCTTGGATATTAGCCTTTTATCTGATAACACATTTGCAAATATTTTCTCCCATTTTGTAGGTTGTCTTTTGGTTTTGTCGACTGTTTCCTTTGCTGTGCAAAAACTTTCTATCCTGATGAAGTCCCAATAGCTCATTTTTACTTTTGTTTCCCTTGTCCTTGGAGACATGTCGAGCAAAAAATTGCTGCAGCTCAGGTCAAAGAGGTTGTTGCCTGAGTTCTCCTCTAGGATTTTGATGGATTCCTGTCTCACGTTTAGGTCTTTCATCCATTTCAAGTTAAAAAAAAATTAAAAGGATAGGAAAAATAAATAAAAACTGGTGTTTAATTACACTTGTGATACATGAGTATATTCTCCCTCCAAAAATCCAAAACACTACTACTGGCAAAGCAAAAATCCAATATTTATCCTGGGGTTACAAAGTAATTCTTCCTGAATAGATCTCCACAAGTAAAGGAAAGCAGTTAATTCAAATGAGCTTACTTTCTGCAGCCATGGATGGGGAAGTGTTGAGGATGAATCTTCTGGAATTTGCCCAGTTTTCTGTTTGTTTCCGCAGGGGAGCCTGCCCATGTGTTGCATTAGTTAGCAACTCAGTTCTGAGGCTCACTATAAGGAATTTCAGGGGTCATGTAGTTTATCACCCATCTGGAAGCAAGACCAGCAGGGATTCCATTTCTCAGGCGATTTGGCAATGGCATACACTTTAAAAAAGACCACGGAGATATTTTCTGTTTTGTTTTTCTAAGATTGTTTCTCTTTCTGCAGATTCTATAATCAGAATAGTATCCATTCTACTAGTTAAAAAAAAAAAACAGTAACATTTTCTGTGTCATGATTCTAAAACATATTTTTAGCTTTGTTTTTGTTATCTTTTCCTGTAGGGCTTCCATTAAAGTATGCCAATGAGAAGAAAAACAAAATTAAAAGCTGTTCTGAGAAATGAGATATTAAGATTCTTAGAAGCATTTTTTTTCATGTAGAAGAAAAATTGGAGATTTGAGGTTACTTTCATTACTGCTCTTCAAAAATCACAAATAGCTTTTACTTTTTTCCTCTTTTTTAAGCAGTTCAGACAGTTTTATTTTAAAATAACCTTCAGTCTAGAAAAAAGGCAATGTAAAACTTTAGTATGGCAAAAGAATCTGGATAAATGTTTCGGGCACTTATTCCCTGGGGGGTGGAGAACTAGGATTAGCTCCTATATCTGAATTACCAGTGAATCTTTTTCAAACTGTGTTTGCTGAGTAAGGGCAAGACAGAATTTGAGGGGGTTGAAGGTGATAACATGAGGACAGTGGCCCCTTTCCTACAAAAAGTGGTTTAGGCTGCATTTTGTCAGAAATGTTGAGAGGTTCTCAAATAAGTAAACATTTCTAGATTCCTCCTCCTTCCCTTCTCTTCTTTTCTTTTTTGGAGAGATTCTGTTGAACACCTGAACTCATTTGCTCACTTACTTTGCACCAAAGAGGCTGAAAAAAACCAGGTGCTGGTCCTCACCCCACTCCCACCAGCAAAATTTGAGAAAACGATTCGGCTTGACCAATCACATGCCCTCATTGGAACTTTGAATTAAGAGCAAACGGTGCACGACGGCAGGGCATCTCCAGTTGCCGAGGGCAGCGGTGCCAGTGGCCGTCCTCAGCCCCCAGAGCTGGGAAGAGGGGACTAGCAGCAGAGAGCGACACACCTGCATTTCTGGTCCCGGTTCCCTGGCCTTGCCGGCCAATTTTGGGAGCCACTCAGTGTGCTTCTGGCACATTCTTTTTCTGCTTCAATTATTCAGAGTGGGTTTCTGTTGCTAAGAAAACAATCCTCACTGACACAGGCTCTTTCTGAGATTTGGACCTCAAGATCTTGAAGTGAAAAAAAGCACAGAAGCATTCATTTGGGGGTGGGTGGGTTGGGGTAACCTTTCTAACATCTGACCTGCTTCATTGCACCAGATTTCTCTCAGGACACTTTGCTTGCCTAAGTACCCCAAGAGGGAATGATGTCATCACCAACACCTCAGAGGGAACAGAGTCAAAGAGGCATAATTTCCAGGAAGATTAATGCCATTCTTTCCAACCCTTTCAACATTGGTTGACTACTTATTCTTTCTTGGAGAGTGATAGTTGTGGAAAAGGGGCCCTGTCTTGAGGTTCAGTCTTGGGGTTCACTTAACTAAGCCTTGTCGAAGACAAACTTACCAATAGCTGATAGTTACCTTTTCCTGATCCCTTCCTACCTGCCCACTGAATCCACTCATGGGAGGCGAAAAGTAGCAACCAGAGCTAAGGACGGCTATTACCTGCTAAGGCATTCTGAGATGGAGCCTCTGAAAATGAGAATATAATTTATCAAGCAGTGTGTGTTCAATGATTCAGAAAGATCCATATGTGCTTTTGTTTCAGCTACTCTAATGAGAATGTGTCAACTTCAGTTATATTCTTCTATTATCAGCCTCACTCCTGACTAAAGCAGAGTGGCTGCTTTCCAGAGGCGTGTTCTTACTGCAAGGATATGCTAGCTTTGCAGAGAGGCTTTCTTCATCTGATAGGATCTTCAGGTTAGGACTGAGCCCCCTCCGATTGTCAAAAACCAGTATTTTATTTCTAGAAGGAATGTGACAACATTCCAGCATCATTATCCACCACCGATTTTTAGAAAGGAAAGAAAAAAGTCTAAGGCAGTATCTTCGAGAGTGAGGGATTCTGAGGGGTGTGGGATGTGCTGAAGCCAGAGGCCGAGACAAAACAAGATGTCACATTGTTTAACAGACCAAAGGAAAATGACGTTTCTTCCAGTTCCCTGCTGAAACGAAGGTCAAGTCGTCTGGTTTGGAGACAACCTGTGTCCCAAGGGGACAAGATTTTACAGTTACAGGAATGTGTTGTCCAACAAGTAGATGTTGAGATACATGAACGGCCGAGGATTAGTATAAATGTTCTACTGAGTATAAATGTCCTCACCTGAATTCAGCAAAAACCCAGACGCTTTTGTATCAAAAGAGAAAACCCTTAGGATAAAAATGGGAATTTAGTGTGAAGCAAATAATCTTTTTTTTTTTTTTCCAACTCAATACCCCATCTGCCTTAAGGGTAAAAAACACATAAGAGTCTCCATGGCAGCAGAAATTAAAGCAGGGGTTTGTCCTTAAATAGCTCAATGTGCTCTATGTGGGGGCAGAGTCTAATGCCTTATTTGCCGTGATGGTCATTTAAGGGTGGCTATGTATAAGACGGAAGAAGAGGTAAGCAGGAAGAGCTCCTCGGAATCTATTTCTATACCATGTCTTGGGGTGTCTGAAACCAAGATGCTTCACCTGATTCTCTGGGATGACATTTTCATGCTGACTCCTTCCCAGGCAGTTTGCAATGGACAATCTGCAATTCGATGACACATCTTCACAAATTTGCTTGGTTTTACTGTTTGGTGGATATCTCTTTACGAAAACCAGTCCCAGGAAACTTTAGTAACAACTGTCAGCCCTTATGAGGACAACGCAGTAGATAGCAAAAATCTGAGTCCTCCTTGGAAACACATAATCTCACGGATTCTTGGATGGAAATCCCATCTGTAACTTACTTCCTCCATCCCTCTCTTTTGAGTGATGTCTGTGTGTTCATTGACTAGTTTCTAGTGTTTATGGCTTCATAATGTGCTGACGCCATCTTGAGATTGTTGTCAGGTTTAGCAAATTACTAGAATTTTGACAGCATTCGGTCATTCACCTTTTTATGTTCTAATAAATAGTTCTATTTATTGAGTGTCTACTGTGTGCCAATCACTGTGCTAGGTGCTTTATGTACATTGTCTTCAATTCGTATAACAAGTCTGCTCTCGTTTTAAGGGTGATGGAACTATGGCATGGAGATTAGCTAAGTAATTTTTTGCACACTAGCTGTTTTCTTGTTTGCAATGATATTGGTTTGGTTCTATTGCATGAGTTCTGGGGGGGGAGTTGCGGGTTGCTGGCATTGGATGTTGATTAATGCACATACCTGATATTTCGCTTCTTCATGCACATCTTCCTGCCATGTCAGTAACCCCTCACTCGATTTTGTAATTGTTTCTGATCCTTTTCAAGTTAAAGCGGCTTACCTCTCCCTTCAGCAGGGTATCAAAGTTGGCTGCTGGCAGTGGATAGGCATTATCAGAGGCTGCAGATCAAAGATGCTTCATCAAATAGAGTGTGCTTTGGCTCCCAGAGAGCGAGCAACTTGGGCATTCCTTTCCATCACTGTGATGAGACGTTAGTAAGAATTACCTAATTTGCTGTCTATAAAAGGGTGTCTTTGACTCAAAGCCCTAGAACTATGCTAATACTGCCTATTATCAATTTGAAACCTTCTACTGAAATTTCCAGAAACCTTAAAAATGTATTGCCTTTGAGTACACAAAACTGTCCTTTCCTAGATGCTAGGTTAGTTAAGCATGCACATACATTAATTAGATTTCTTTAATATTTGCCCACATGCTGTCAAATAAAAGAATACATATATGACATGTATGAACCAAGAATTCTTAAATATGGATACAAAATGAGCATCCTGGGAAAGAACTGTAAGATTTCTAAATAGGAGTTCCCAATATGATTATAACATTTCTCAAAATATATTCTTTGGGACACTAGCCCCCAAGCTGTTCTTTGGAAACAAGAAGTTAAGTGGTCATGTCAGTCTAGGGTACAGCGAGCGCATGCTTTATTTCTCCCTTAGAGAGTCACAGTGTACGTCAGCAGCTTGTAGAATCCGCAGCCCTCTGCAATAGGCAATCTGTGCTTTCCTCAAACCCATTTTTTTCTCCAATGCTTTGGGAAATGCTAGACAGTGAAAGTGGAAAGAAAGAGACGAGTTTAAGGTTTTTAAATGTGGAGTCTCCTACCAGGGACATTTTGAGAATGCCGATCCCTGCAGTCAGGTTTCTCGCAGGTTTGAGCCTATGAAAAAAAATTTTGGGTTCTTCAGCAGGGACAGCTTTATACTGATATGCCCATGGTCAGTGCTAGGCCACCTTTCAACAGCCCTGCGTGTAATTTAGAGCAGCTCCCCATCCCAATCTAACCCCACCCCTTGATGACACTCTTTGCAACTGGAGAGGAGATCCAGTGTCCACTCCTCTCCCCCACCACGTGCAAGTGAGGGGATGAGGTCTGTGAAAACTGGGTAATCCACGCCTATATGTATTTTTAATAAGAAATTTGGTGCGTTAGAGTTTTTTTCAATGTACGTCACATATATACTTTTGTCTTAATGGAAAAATAAGACTTTTGAGTACCCTATGATCAGTCTTAAGGTCAGTTTTCTATGCACTGATTTCTTCAGATCGGTTGAACAAGGAAGGAATTCATATCTGTCACAATCTACTGCCTCATATTTGTCTTGAATGTGAATATTGCATTTCATGTCTCCTATGCTTTGCCACACCCTGTTATATTATTCTTGGGAACTATTCGAACTATTCCAGGTAGAGCATGGCCCTTTCACGCTGGTCCACCCTGCTCCCGAAAAGGCGCTGCGTCAGTTTTCATTAGAGCTTTTGCTTATTTAACAAGCATCCAAATGGAAAAGGTGACAGGGCTGAGTACAGGAAGTATAGGAAGGCTCTACTGTCCCACAGATCAACAACTTGAACTTTCAAAGAGACTTCATGTCTTTCGGCTGCCCTTAGAGGAGGCGGACTGGATCAGGGTTTCATATGTTTGAATTCTTGGGCCATGGCCTCTCGCCAGCTTCCTGGCAGGACCTCAACCAGCTTTCAGTCTTGCCAGCAGGTTTGTGACATGTGACTTCTGAAGAGCGCTTTCTGATCTGGATGACTGCACTGTCCCCTTGTTGAGACAGAATCTGGAAGGACATTCATGGGCCTCATGGAATCTCATTCAGCCTAATGTACTTGGAAATGAATTCGCTTGTCAGAGAACAATTGGCAAAAGCAAGAAAAATGTCGATTAAATTTTGGGTCTAAAAAAAGCTGCTCTTAATCACTTCTTAAAATAGCGCTCCATTTGATCATTGAATCCACAGAAATGTGCAGGCCTGAAATTTGGTCAGCCTTGTTTCAAAGACATGCTTGTAAAGTCTCTGTAGTCCTTTGCTACTTAAAACAACAACAAAAACCAAACAAACACATATATACCAATTAACCAGAAAAAAGTATGTTACTTCCTAAGCCCATCCCTACAACTCCTTGTATTATTCGGGAATAAAACTAGCTTTCTCTCCAGTGAACATATTTTATTAAGAACTTTTTAGCATTCAGGGAAATTTCCAGCCCAGAGATAGTCAGGACAATGGTTATCATGTCTGTGTCTTCAAGTGTCTCAATCTTCTGAAATACCCACTGAATACCTCTATCAGTGAGGATTGCAACGTGGGACCCGAGCCTGAGGGGGCCTCTGCTGTCATGTCTGTATGGCCAAGTTAATCAGTTCCCTTAATGGTGTCTCGCTGGTATAGAAGGAAGAGACTGGAAATCTGCTAAAGCTACGGTGACTAGAACTTGGGGTCACCAGGAAAATAGGTACATAGATAAATAGAGATAGATACATAGATATAGGATAGTGCATGAAAGAGAAACTTGTTGCAAGTTGCGTTTCCTGGGGAATAGACTCTAATATGGAGAGTAATTTACCAGCTTATCAGTGCACTTGGAATCAATCTCTCTGGAAGAGAAGGGATAGCCGCAGGATTGGGCAAATGGAGAGGCTGGTTTGCGAAGCTTTGATGGCGGGGGTGGTCCTTCAGTATTGAGCCAATTGGAGCCAGGGCACCGTCCCTTCACACTCTGCTGGTCAGTCACTGATCTGTCCTGAAGGGCAGGGTGGCTTGTCAGCTGACGCAGTTCCTAAAGGGGCCTGCCAGCTGAGGGGTTTCTGCCAGCAGAAGGCCCAGTCCTTCATCCTAGAGAGAGCATCCACTACAAAACTGCTGTTTTCTCTCTTAAGGCAGCAGTAACTCAGTTAATGACCTTAGAGAATCAGAGCTCCGTTAGGATAGAAAGTTTTATTTTAAAGAAATATTCATGACTCAGGAGAACATGGCATCCAGGAGCAATGGTACAGTTTTCTACAAGTTGGGGACAAGCTCTGCCATAACCACAACTTCTCTGCAGGGTAGGAAAGCAGTTTCGGTTGTGAAGAGTTTGGTAAATGATGTCCTGACCTTGGCTTAGCATTCTTTCTTTTCTAACCCACCTCCACCATGATGCTGTCTCTTCTCTTCACTTTCTCCCTTTGCCCCACAGACCCCTTAAGGCACACACATTTTTTTTTCATATTTAAAACTATTTTCTTTTTAATAATTTTTTTTGTATATGCCCATTCCTTTGATATGTTTTATATTATATTTCACCCTGGGTAATGAAATTCTGACAATAAAGAATGGGTTGAACATTTTCTTTTGTTATTATGAAAAACAGCAGGTGTAGGATTTATTTATTAATTTTTTTTTACTTTATGTTTTCAGTGTTCTAAGATTCATTGTTCATGCACCACACCCAGTGCTCCATGCAATATGTGCCCTCCTCAATGTAGGATTTAGATGCAAACCGGATGGCCAGGCTTTAAACCTGGCCCCGCCACTCATCTGCTGTGCCGGTTGGGCACGTTGTTCACGCTCTGTGCCTCAGTTTCTTCATCTGTAAGACAGAGAGAACAATAGCACTTTTCAGAAATTACAGTGGGTTTTCACAAAACAGGTTGTTATGAGAATTAAATGAGTTATTTTTGAAGTGTTTAGGATAGTACCCGGTACATAGCAAGCATTATAGAAATATGTTCTTACTAAAAAGTAAATTAAAATACTCCATGCATGCTATCTGTATTTCTGTATCTGGAAAGGGTGAGGTTTTGGAAGTGGGAGGAAGGAATTAACATTGTTAAGCACCTGGGGTGCCTGGGTGGTGCAGTCCATTAAGCTTAAGTGTTGGACTCTTGATTTCGGCTCCGGTCGTGATCTCTGGGTCCTGGAATCGAGCCCCACGTGGGGCTCCCTGCTCAACGGGGAGCCTGTTTCTCCCTCAGCCTCTGCTCCACCCCCGGCTCATGCACACACACACTCTCTCTTTCTGAAATCAATCAATCTTAAAACAAACATTATTAAGCACCTACTGTATGCCAGAAACCATTAAGGCACACAGATTGCTCTACCTAATCCTCACGATAGTCCTGTCATGCATATATTATCCCCTTTTACAGACGAAGAAATTGTGATTTGCAGAGTTTAAATTGCCCACTGTCATAGAGCTGCCGAGTGGTGAGCTGGAATTGAAACCCAGGATGACCTGGCATTAAAGGCTTGCTTTGTTCCGTTTTTGCTTGGTCCCTCCCATCCCTTTCTCACCCCATGTTTATGATGCCCCCTCACAGTGGCCTTCCATTTTGCAGTGAACAAAAATGGATGTACTCAGAACTGATAGAAACCAGAACTTCTAACTCCCATGAGAATTTTCCCTGAAACTGTTAGTTTCATTTTGTTTCTGCTGCAACATGAAACAGAGTAATGGCATGAAAAATAGGACTTGACAACATCATTTATATTATAATTTTCCCCATATTATGAACTTTCCCCCTAAAACAATGCCCTTTATGGCAAAAAGATTAGCTTACTTTTGTCCTATTATCAACTGCAAAAATTATGCTTTAGTTTTGGGAGTTTATTGGTAGTCAGTGAATTCATAAGCGAACATTTCTACACAGAAGCAAACTCAAAAATGAGAAGATTAATTCATAATAAGTCAAATTTTGATGCTAAAATAGTTTGATCTGAGATTACCATTGACTACAAATTGCCATCTGTGCTTACTTGTTAAAGACGTCAAGTGTAATTAATTCAGCGGACCCCCTATTTGACAACCTCTGTTAACGGGATCTGCAGAATGCATACTGTATGTTAATTTTCTAATTAAACCTGCCAAGGGGTTGTTGGCTTTGTGAAAGTAACTGCTTTCCTCATTGGACCAAACTTTGAAAATCCCATAAGGGGAAAAGATGATCATTTATTAAATACATACTGTGTGCCAAGCACTGTGCTAAGTACTCTTACCCACATTAACCTTATTTATCCTCTGTGCATTCCTGCAACGTGCAGCTGTTAGCTCCTTTAGTGAAAAAAAAAAGCCCAGAAAGCTTTTCTCCAGACCTTATGAGATGTGAGAACTCTTACTCTAACCCTTTATGTGCAAGACTCATTGTTAACATATATGTGCAGACTGGATTTCTCTTTCCATGTTCTGGGTGGGGAGTGCAGAGGACAAAGAGAAAGAAGGTATTCGAATCACCCTACCATCCATGTGTTTCTCAATCACAACCAGTGTTCTCAACTCTGAGCACGCCTCAAGGAGCTTGTGTCCTTGTTTGAGGGCTAAAGGGGAGAACCTGGTAGGTTGATCTCGTTCATGTTTGGTTAGGGAGGAACGCCATCTTGGGTGGAGGAAACAGGGAGTGGGAAGGAGAAGGGATTCTGGTCAGCTGCTGCTTGTGAACAGTATCAGAAACAAGACATTGGTCAAAATCGTAATAGTGAAGGGAAAGACTTGACCCAGGAAACTGACCCTGAAACTCTGTATCTCTTCCCCCAAACTTCTATCCTAGGCATTGCCTCACTGCCTCATTTCCTGCCAGTCTCGTCATTAGCCCTGCCCACTTGAGCCCCTACACTAGCCTACAGAAACCTCCATAAGTGTTCTGGGTTAGAGAAGTTCTCCCCATGGGCTGCCCTCAGATGGGAGAAGGGACAGATGAAGAGGATGTTCACATTTCACCTCAGCATGGGAATAAAACGCATTTCTGACACCTCTGCTTGAAACAGAACTTATTTCCCATGATATAACGGTAAGAGATGGTACATAGACTCTTAAATTTTACTGGAGCTAAACTCCAGCAATAGTTTGTGAGAAATAGGTTGTTTGGTTGGCTGGTTGGTTGTTTTTGAATGAACTGTCTCGAGGACCTAACAACCATGAACAACAAAATTTCTCTAAAAAATGTATCTTCCCAATTTCCTAAAAGTTTATTTTTTACAACATTTTTAGCAAAATATCATAAGATGGGGTTAGCTTAAAGTTAAAGAGCTATGAAAATCAAGAGAATCTAATAAATTTTCCCAAATAGGAATGAAACAAATGACAGATGAGATTAGAAATGACTCACGAAAAGAGATACTAAAATTGACCAAAATGGAGGAAAAAATCTCTTTACTTTGAAACAATTAAGTGATTTACAAAATACATTAATGCTCAAATTTACTACATTGTTTACTAACCTTTATCTCAGATAACATGCATTCACCACAAGATAAAATGCACATATATGAATTCATTTTACTAATTTCTTTTCTTTTCCTTTTTTTTTTTTTTTTTTGAGAGAGAGAGAGAGCACATATGCGAACAGGGGAGGAGCAGAGGGAGAGAAAGAATCTTAAGGAGGCTCCATGCTCATTGCCGAGCCTGACGTGGGGCTCAATCTCATGACCCTGAGATCATGACCTGAGCTGAAATCAAGAGTCAGATGCCTAACTGACTGAGCCACCCAGGTGCCCCACTAATTTATTTTCATTTGAAATTTTATATATTTGCACTAGACACAGATATATAAGTGTGTACCACAATTATTTTCTGCAACAAATTTATATTGTGCTAAATACTGTGTCCAATTTTTTAAATTAATAAAACAGATCAAGCCTCCTACTTTTTATAGTCTTGCATTACCTCACCATACTCTAGCTTTGGTCATTTTCAGTAATGTCTGAACCCGTGCTAAGTGGGGTTTTCGTTTGTATTTTTATTTCTGGACTTCTGTATTTTTTAATGGGCCTTTAATTTCTGTATGGTCACAAACTAAAAGAAGAAAAAAATCCATGCTTACGTTCCAGGCGAGGTATGATAGCTAAGGAAATGCTTGCTGTTTCTTTACTATTTTCTACATAATTGGATCTATTTTAGCAGTCTGAGTTATTGCAGCTATTATAAACCGAACAATGGAGGAAGGCCAATTATTCCAAAGTTGCACTTAATGGCTGCTCACCTAGCACAGATATCTCTCTTCAAAATCCACTGCAATACAACATGCATTTTCTGAGGAATTCAAGAGGCAGGCTCGTCAACACCATTAAATAGCATCATTTTGAACTCTAGTGGCAGACATTAAGAATCTTGGAACATCTGTACTGTTTTATCCTGCTTCTTAGAGTTCTTGGCCAGTTGCACTCTTAACTATATTTAAAAATGCAGATCAATGGTTAGGAACTATGTCAAATAATTTTTGTTCATAAAATCTTCTATATGAGTAAAGAATGTTCTCATATGTCCTGTGTACTCAAATAGATGTGTTTTCCCAAAATTAGCCTCAAAATTGGCTTGAGCAAACAGCCATAAGCATTAGAGGAAATATGTCGAGGTTAAAATCCGAATGAAAGGTACCAGTTGAAAGAGACTGGGAAATTGGGTAATAAAACTCAGTTTAGAAAGAGTAAGCGAGTAACGTAAAATGGCCTGTGTGTGTCCAGGAGTGATGTCACTAAAGCAAACCTGACACCTAACAGCTCCCAGGCTATTTGACTGACTCCTCTTTGCCTTAAGAAAAATGGTCACTGGGGGGATGTTTGTTTTCGGCACCTCCCTACTTTATGTGATCTCCCATCATTGCTCACCTCGGCATCTCACTTCAGTTTCCTGAGTGCTTGGGATCCCTCCCTGCCTTATACCCTTCTTGGCCAGTGTCCCACATCACCAATCTTTCCTGCCTCATTCCCACCAAAGTATTTCATTCACTTCCTTGAGAGCAAGTCTGAGTCCCACTGAGGTAGCAGAGCATGATTTGAGAATCAGATAGGCCTGGGTTCAAATTCTGGCTTGGGTAATTATTAACTATAGAACTTGGGTGAAGTATTTATGAACTTCGGTATGTTCATAAGTGAAATGAGTATAACAATAGAAGTTTCTAATAAGGTTGTTGTGAGGATTATAACAGTACATTTGAAGTGGTTAATATGATATCTGAAAAACAGCTAGGCCCAATGAATGGAAGATATTATAACTGACTTCATAATTCACAGTAAAGAGGGAAAAAAAAGGTTTTGCATTAGTGAAAAAATCTAGGAAAGAATGCACAAATACTTTATAAAAATTATAAAACTTTATTGGGAGAAACTAAGGAAGATCTAAATCAATGTGGTGGTATGCCATGTATATGGATTAAAAGGGTTAATATACCAAGGATTTAAACCTTTTTCAAATCAAAATACATATTCAATGCACTTCTGATAAAAATCTCAATAGACTGATTTTCATATTGGCCAGCTGATATTAAATTTTATAAAGAAATAAAAAAATCCCAAGAATATTCGAGACACTCTTGGAGTAGAGTAACAAGGAGGGAGAATTTATTCTGCCAAATATTAAAACCTGTGAAGCTACAGATTTCATGACTGTGTGGTATTGTTATAGGTAAAGGGACCCAGGGAAGAGAATAGGGATACCTAAGACAGATTCATGTTTGTATGGATATGATATATGACAAAGGAAATGTTCCAGAACAATTGGGGAAATGAAATGTCTTCTCATTAAATGATGCCAAGATAACTAGGTATCTAAGTGAGAACAGAATAAACTGGACCCCTTCCTCACACCATATACAAAAATCAACTCCAAGTGGGTTATAAACTTAAATGTGAAAGAAGAAAATTTAAAGTGTTTATGTATTTATAAATATCTTCAGGACATTGGGCAGTATTTTAAAATATGAAAGGAAAAGAAAAGAGTATAATAACATTAAGGTAATTGAACTCATGAAAAGACACTATTTTAAAGAGTGTGAAAATACAGGCCACAGAATGAGATATTTGCAATACATAATCCACAAAGAACTTGTATCCACAAGTCAGTCAGAAAAAGGCAGACAACCCAATTGAAAAATGAGCAAAAGACTTGAATAAGCACATCACCAAAAGGAAATCCAAAAACTAATAAGAATAAGCAAAGATGTTTAAGTCCACTAATTATCAGGAAGTACCAGCTACATCATAAGCAGAAAGCCAATGTGACATACACCAAGAATGGCAAAATAAGAAATCTGATAAAAACAAGTGCTGGCTGGGATGTGGAGGAATGAGAGCTCTCATGTACTAGTGGTAGGGACAGAAATTAGTATAATTACTTTGGAAAACAGTTTGCGTTTTCTAATTAAATTGGAGCTACACATAACTCATGATACAGCAATCCCACTCCTGGGTATATCCCTAGAGAAGTACATGCATTTGTATATCAGAAGACATGTGCAAAATGTTCTAAGCAGAATTTTGATAATAGTCAAACTGTAAATGAACCCAATGTCCATTAACAGTAAAATGGCCATAAGCATTAAGTGGATGAATAAATTGTGGTATGTACATTAGTACACTGAAATTCTTACAACAACGTAAAAAAAATTAGAGCTTGTTTGGGGGGAAGTATCTTACAAACACTATATTGATCAAAAGAAGCAGAGCACAGAAGAATGTATACAGTATATTCTTAACTGATATACAATTGAAAAATAAGAGAAACCGTACTTCAGAGGGGATGAAATTATAAAGAAAACTACAAGAGCTAAGATGGAAGCACCATAAGAATCAGGGCAGTGGTTACCTCTAACAAGAGAAAGAGGGTTTCAACTAGGAAGGAACGCCCTGTGAACTTCAGAGGAGGAACCAATATTTCATTTGATGTCTTGGACATTGGTTGCCAGCATATTTCCTACATAATCATACATTACATTGTATATTTTAATGTTTTCGCATTCTTCTGGATGTGTGTCATATGTCAAAAAAAAAAATATATATATATATGTACCCACCTTAGAAAGAGAATCATGTTGGTCTTATTTTAGACTCCAAAATAAAGGTTATTATTCAGCCTCTGTGCTTTGAAACATAAAGCCAATGTCACACTGACATCTTGAGCAGCCTTCCAACTGTCATGGGCAAGCTT
The DNA here is from genome assembly GCA_028534135.1 of Potos flavus. Classification (NCBI taxonomy): domain Eukaryota; kingdom Metazoa; phylum Chordata; class Mammalia; order Carnivora; family Procyonidae; genus Potos; species Potos flavus. The sequence goes on from CM052897.1 coordinate 109,073,281, forward strand.
TATTTAATGTTAATAAGATAACTTACATAAATAAAAAACTTACTATAGCCCAGGCAACGTGCTCAGGGTCTAGCACACGTTAGCTGATTTAATCCTCCCAGCACCCCTGTGAGGTAAGTGCTATTATGATCATTTATAGGTAAGAGTCATACATGTTCACTAGGGAAATATTCATGGAGAGTCTCACTCAGATGGGAAGAATGGCGGAGGTAGACTCCAACCCAGGTCTGCCTGACTGCCCAGAAGGCTGAGCTCCTGTCCTGTGTTACGCCCTTGTGAACGCTGAGACATTGTCCTTCACCGCAAAATCTCAAACATAACCAGACCACTCCTTCACAGAGACGGTTCCTATCGCATGGCATTCACTCATCCCACCGGCACCCACGTGCCAAGCTCCATGTTGGGCTTTGTGGCTGCACAGAGGAAGAGGACACCAGCCTTACCCTCAGGGAGCTCCTGGTCGGAGGAAGAGAGTCAGAGAAGTAAACAAATAGAATCAGTAGTTTATGGGAGCTCTAAAATGGGGTGAGGACAAATAGGGCTGGAAGAAGAAAATAGGCAAAGGTAAGAGAAACTGTTCTAACCAACTTTTAGCCTTTTAGCCAACCAACCTATCCTTCTTTACGACCTGTTCCTTTACTTGCCTCTAACTACCTTGAAATTAAAACTCCGTCCTATCACTTGTTTTTTCACTAGGCTCCAGATTTCTCCATTTTTTGTCTTAGAAAGTTCGATTCTTTTGGATTCCCCTCTCCCCACCCTCCTGTCCCCCTTCCTAGCTCCCCACCTCTCGTCCCTACCTTTCCCCCCTTCTCTGCCTCTTCCCCTTCCTCACCCTCTTTTGGCTTCCTATATCAGACCTATTCTTTAATGTCTGGATCAAATGCACCTTTCTCTCTAAGCCTCCTGATACTCCCCCCGACACACACACACACACTCCCAGGAGTGAGCATTTCCTTTCTGATATCCTTCCACATTTTATTCATGCAATTTTTGCAGTCTATAGCGTATTTGATTTTGTATTATAATTATTTATGAGCATGTTTTGCCTCCCCTGCTAGAGTGCAAGCTCTTCCAGTCCAGAGACCACGATTAATTTTGCTTTGTGTTCGCCCACAGCCTTGCTCAATAGAAATGGGCACTTAACCAGAGCTTAGAGGTGTTTGGAAGCAACCTGGCCAAATTTTTGGAGGCTGGATGGGTCTTTTGGAATGAAAGTGTCATGAATTGTATAATAATAGCAACTTACAGTATTTTAACATATTAAGACATTTTTAGTTGGGAAAAATGGAATCAACAAAGAGATGCTATCTCCAAGCCGAACACTACTGCTGTATTTTCTCCTTTTGCAAGAAAAATCACTTATGAGGAAACATAGTTGTGTTTTCACATGTGTAGAATATGGAAAGCATGGCTAAACACCAATTAGTCTATTCCAGCATCCTCGTGAACTCTACCATCAGCAGTAACAACTACAGAATTTAGAGCATGAAAGGTGTAAAATACCATGTTACCTTATGTTTACAGTTGTTTCATTTTTGCTTAATGATATTGAATCCAATCACTAAAATCCTTTCAATATTTTGGTTTGGAATATTCTCCTCTATTTCTTAGTGGATTTCTTGTCATTTCTTTATTACCACTTTTTCTGGGATTTTTCTCTCTTGGCAAAAAAAATTTCCAGCTACCAGACTTGTAGAGTAGTTGGGAATTTGATGAAAATCTGTGAAAGTTTGATTACTTTCAGAGACCTTTCCTTAAAATTTCTTAATGTTTTTAAATGTTTAATGTTAAATGATCCCTAGGGAACTCCACTGCATAGCTAGCTAGAAGTTCGATTTAAAATACTCAAGTTAACCACATTGGAGGCATGCATCCAAAAGAGAATGAATCACAGAAAAGATGCAATTTTTAATGCCGGTCAGTGGGATGCTAGCCTCAATTCCAAATCCCTCCTCTCCCCAACAGTGTCCGAGGATGGTCCACACACTCTCTCTGTTATCATTTGAGTCAACCCCCCGCCCCCAGGCTTGTGGCTCTGATCTTCCCTTCCTCTGTCTATTGACATATAAGGCAGTTGTCCTCATGGCAGCATAGATCAAAATTGGCCTCTGTCTGGTGGTCGGGCATTTTTCCAGGGACACACTTGGGGTGACTTGCTAGTGGGGATTTAATGTGAGGAAGTACAGAGAGAGAAGAAGGTCAGACAGCAGCCCTAACTCTGGGCCTCATGGCAAAAAGGAGCATTTTCAGGATGCCACATCACTGCGGTGGCTGTCCCTGCAGAAGTAGGTGTCTGCTGCTCCGTATACATTTCTGCAGCGGCCGCAAGTATTTTGAATTATTCAGCAGTGAAAACATTTGAACGTGCTTTCCCTAATACATGCATTTTTTAAAAAAGATTTTAAAAATGTATTTATGAGAGAGAGAGAGAGAGAGAGCAAGCATGGGGAGGATTCGAGGGGGAGGGAGAGGAAGAGAGAAAGAATCCCAAGCAGACTCTCCGAACTCGGCCTGGAGCCTGACCTGGGGCTTGATCTCACAACCCTGAGGTCATGACCTGAATGGAAACCAAGAAACGGATGCTCAACTGACTGAGCCACCCAGGTGCTTCAATATATGTATTTTTTAAATGTACATAAATAATAACAATGAAGAAACAATAAGATAAATATAAATAGATGTTCTAATATTTTCTTCTAACGCCTCAGTGGCTTTTCTTGTAAACTTCACCTTGGACGTCATTGCTTGGTTAGGGGTAACTCCACGGTTAGGGCGTCTCAGCTACCATCTGCCTCTTTTGCTGCTGCTGGAGCTAATAGCGAACTTCCGTCTCTGCTATGACTTCTCCTTACCGTGCTCCCTGTGTCTCTCCACTTTCGCTTTGCCTCCTTCGGTGCTGGTTCCCTCTGTCTGGGTTACACGCAAACTTCCTAAGAAACCCATCCAGCGGGGCCCGTCATCACTGTTAGCTCTCGTGACAGAGCTTTCTTGCCAGGCCCCAGGAGGACTGCTGACCAGCCTAGAAAGCTCTGTGAGTTGTGTGTTCGGCCCCAGTCCAGCCATCTATGGGCAGCGGTACTGCATTTTAGAATGAGGGCCCCAGGTGGGGAGGGGACCACGGGGGTGACAGCTGCTGATGGGGACCCTGCACAGCTCCGTACATGGTGGTGGCGCTCTTCTTCTCAGAGCCATTCTTCTGGGGATCACCACTGGGGTTGTTGCTAACAGATCCTGATTTAATTCTTTCTTTCTTGTACTGTCTTCCTCTCCAAACACCCCCAAACCCCTCAACTTCAGAGCCACAATTTACATACTAAGCCCACAGTGGGAGGCTCTGCTACTTCTGTCTTCTGATGTCCCCCGTAAAGAAACATTCATTTAACCCACTCTTTGTTAATAAAAGTCCCTGTATTGAGGAAGGCAATTTTCAGGACAATGTGGCACATCTCAGAATGAGTCCCCTTTGCCTATTGAACGCCTCCCAGGAAGTAGAGGGGTGATTTTTTGCCCACCTCTTCCACCATGTTGGAGAAGTTTAAATCTCGAACCAGCTGATAGCAATCATTTCTCTGGATCTTCTTTCCTGGAGCCTCTGGACATTTGTCCAAACCGTATCCATGGCACTGGGCACAACATGCTTACTTGTCCTGTGTGCCCTGGAGGCCAAGAAGACAAGGCTGGGCCTCACTCTACCTGTGCGAAACAGCACAGAATGAAGGCTAAAAGTAAGGGCTTTGCAGCCACACCCCCGGGCCCCATAATCCAAGCTTGGCCACATATTCACTCTGTGATGTGAACAAATCACTTAATCTCTTTATACCTTGGTTTCCTCCTCTGTAAAATGGCAATAATGATAGGCCTGCCTCACAGGATAATTGTGAGGAACAGCTGAGTTAGTCTACGAATGCTTATTATGGTTAGCATTCAGTAAATTCATGTTTTGATTATCTAAAAGGAACATATGCAGTTGACCCTTAAACAATGCAGGGGTGAGAGACGCGGATCCCCTGTGCTGTCAGACAGCCACATATCACTCCTGATCGCCCCAAAACCTAACTACTTAGAGCCTACTATTGACTGAAAGCCTTACTGATGATGTAAACAGTCAACTGACACGTATTTTTTATGTTATGTGTATTATATACAGCATTCTTACAATAGAGTAAGCTAGAGAAAAGAAAATGTTATTAAGAAAATCATAAGAGAATATATGTTTGACTATACTGGGTTTATCGAAAAAAAATCCACATATAATTGAACCCACGGAGTTCAAACCCATGTTGTTCAAAGGCCAATTGTACTCTTTGTGATTTTTCCGACGAGTGGAGCTTATTACACTTCTTGCTGAAACAATTGAAGATGAACACAGTGGACGGATGGGTTTTATTACCCGTGAAATGCATGAACGGCTAGCCTGTATCTATCTTGTTACTAGTCTGGCCTTAGTACTGAACCCCATCCCTGATGCCATGTAAATACTCAATAAATATTAGTTACTGGTTTAGAAAGTGTTAGAAAGTATAATTATATAAAAAATGAGTATTCTTAAAGGGATTTCAGTACGTCTTTATTTGTTCAAAGAAAATGCGGTGGTGTTCATAGACTCTAGGGACATGCAGCAATGATCATTTCTGTTTCTTGAAGACTTCCCTTTCCCCCAGCCATTGTCTTATGTAGGCCTCATAAAATCCTCATAAAATTACTACCATCCAGAGGTGGATGGTAGTAATCACATTCTCCATGGGAAACTGATCTTCCCGATTTTGTGACCTTCGTGGAGGTCGCAGGGCATTAAGGGGCATAAAGAGGACTTGACCCATGGCCCCATGGATGGTTCTATGCCCTTTCTACTGGTCTATTTTCACAGAGGAAGAGCTGCCATCCAGTACCTCAAATGTCTAGAAGCTTGAGAGTAAAGAGGCGTTCTTAGATGTGGAGTTCTCAGGCTTCCTAGATGTGTCACTTAAACCATGCTTATCATTCACTTCCTAAATGGGTCATCAGACACTGGTGTTCATCGGATTAGAATTAAGAGACAGACAAATTACTGTACTAAATACACGTACCTGATGAACTTTTCACCGTCTTGTCTTGTTTGATATTTCTTATTTTTTTTTAATGCAGAATCTAGTTTATGTATTATGTAAGAAGGATCAGGAACTCAAAGATAGATATTTGGGAGTGAGGGGGAAAATCACAGAGAGTATAGAATGGGGCAATTAATTTCAAGCTTTCGTTGTCATCTGCAAAAGGAGTTAATGCCTACTTACCTTCTAAACCAAAGGGGAATTTGCAGGAAACATTATTTAATGCTAAAAATAGGTTTTTAAATAATTAAAATAAATGCTAAAAATAGCTAGGCAATAAAACTCTTTTAAATATCTTACCATAGTATATTGCTAACATGACTTACATTCAGACTGTGTCCTGATTTGGATATTTTTTTTTCTACAGTTTACTTTGTAGATCACTAATCAGAATTAAATAGTGACTATGCCTAATTATGATAATAAGTTTTCACAGGCCACAAAGAGAATGACAACTTTAGAAATAAATGCTTTTGTTTTGAATGAATTCTCTCTGAACTAATTTGTTGCTTAGATGGGTAATTTGTTAAGATAGTTATGATATAAAGGGGTTACAACCAGAAGTAACGAGATGAGATGAAACAACAGAAAACTTGGGACAAATGTCAAGAAAATACAAGGTTTTAAACATTTAGACTGGGTGAAAGCCTTCTTGGAGAACAGGTAGAAGTCCTGGATATTTATATCAGCTAAGCTCCAACGTGATTATGAGGCTGTGTATTCAGCAGGAAATATCCCAGTGCTTCCTAAATACCATTCAAGAATATTATCAAGCACACTACTAATGTTATCTCTTAGCTCCTGAGCAGGTTAGACTTTGGTGTCTGTGAGTAAACAAGTAGTTATTTCCCCAAGTAATTTTCTTTAGAAGCGTAAATTGTCCTGTTCTATCTACCGAGAAGGATGGGGATATTTATCAGAACAATCACCTGATCTTGGGGAATGGCCAGCCGTCCCTGTAGCGATGGATGAAAGATTGCTCCAAACATTGCTGTGAAAGAGAGGAGAAGGCAAGGGGGTCAACACTCAGAGACGATGACCCTTTGCTCTCCTTTGCTTCCACTTTTATTGGTCCTTCAGGATAATCACAAATCCTTTTCACTGTTTCTCAAGCACAGGACCTGCGACAAGGGGTCTTACTGGAACTGGGAGGATCTGTTTACGGGAAAGATACAATATGCTAATCTACACGTTCTACGAGTTCTGCTAAGCAGAGCCTAAGGGACAGTGCTTGCATCTCTTAGATCACAGGGCGGCTGTTTGGGCTGAGAAAGCCTCAGGGAAGGCAACTCCCGGCGGCTTTCCTGTGGCAGAGTGGTCAGGCCGGCCTTGGCATTCCAAAGGCCAATGCCCTTCTCCGAAACCTTCCCTCACCCCCAGCGGCCTCTGTGTTACATTTTAGCAAGTCAGCTAATATGGCTGATTTCACGCCCTACAGTAACCCCAACATGATCTGTGTCTCCCTTTTTTCCTGCCTCACCATCTGAGCTGGTAGGTCTCATCTCAGAGTCTCCTGCCTTCCAGCTAGGATTTACGTCTTTGGCTCTCCTGATTCTCAAGACTTTCGACTTGGGCTGAATTATACCACCAACTTTCCTGAGTCTCTGGCTTACAAGTTCCGAATTGTGGCACTTATTAGCCTTAATAATTACATAAGCCAATTCTTCCTTATGTATTATCTCCTACTGCTTCTTTATCTCTGGAGAACCCTGACTGATATGGTAATACTTTTAAATTCATTGACACCTTAGAGAATCTGATAAAAGCAAAAAACACTCTCCCAGGAAAACGCACATTATCTTGGCTATAATTCAAGCATGTTTTAGAACTCCAGAATTCCGTCCCTGAAAACCCAAATTAAAATCCCTATCTCATCTAGATAGTGCCTGAAACCAGATGCTCCATTCTTATCTAATTGGAGTCGTTGCCTCTGAAGTCAGCACTTGAGCCCAGGGGACTATGAAATTGTCATGTCCTTTCACAAAGAAGCAGGAGAAGCCACTCGTGAGGCCCAATGCTGAACTTCACCGATGAGGCTGTCCAAATATTATCCGGAACCCTAGAGGTACAGACACGAACATATAATTCAACACCAGAGCAGAATTGCAAAAATTCAGCCCCATAAATGTTACATAAAAATGCCATGAATTGCTTTGGTCTGGTTATCAGAACCAATCTTAGCAGCAGAGCAGATGGGATTGACTTGATTGGTTTATGGGGTCTCATCTCTGCAGCCAGAAGAGAGTGGGTGGACAGCACAGGGGCCACTGTGGAAGCAGCCACAAATTCAACACATGTTCTCTGTGGTTTCCTGCCGCTGCGCTAGGGCATGCCAGATTCACCGCAGAGCCTCTGAGCACATGCTCTTGGAGCTTGTGACTCCAACGAGATGGCCACATCCCTAAAGTGTTCATCATTCGTCAGCAATCCCAATGTCTGTGTCTGCTTTTAAGTGCTTAAAAAAAAAAAAAGGTTTCTTCATTATTAAAGGGCTTAATTTTTCACCTAAAATTTAAGTAACTATAGGATCAGGACGTACAAGTTCGTCGAACACAATTTAGTTTTGAGCAAGAAGCAATGGAAACTGGATTGTTTTGTTTTATAAGTTGCTTAATGGAGAAATATGATTTGAATCATAGCTCCTCCAACTATTCATCTGAACTGGGATTTTTTTTTCCATTTTTTTTTTTTTTCCATTTTAAAGAAGAAAGAAACACTGTCATCTTTAATCCAACCCCCCCCCACCCAAATGCTCATTGGTCCATTTATTTGAAACATCTCATTTTCAGTCTTTCGCATGCCTTTCTACTTGGCGGTACTCAAAGTTAGAAAATGCAACAGAAATGAATGATATCCTAAAAGTCACTGGCTCAAAAAAGAGAAAAATCTGTTTAGATCATTAACTATAGTAGATAGTGAAAAGCAGAGGAATATCAACACGTCTCAAAAGGCAATAGATCTGGTTTATGGATGAATTCTGCAAACCTGTCAAGTAACAAGTAATTAATATTTTAAACTGTTCAAGAGTATTAAAAAAGAAAAGGAGAGGCTTCCTTATTTACTCTGTATAACTAGCATAAACCTGATTTCAAAATTGGACAGGCAGGGCATTCAAATGAAAGAAATTACAATCCAATTTGAAAATATGGATGCAAATACACAAATAAAGTATTAAGAAATCAAATCTGGTAGTATTTTAAAAAATGCATGGTGATCAAGTAGGTTTCATCTCATGAATAGAAAGGTGGTTCAACATTAGGATACCTATTAATCTAATTCATGGTATAACGAATGAAAAGAGAGACCAAATTCAACCCTCAATCATGATAATGATTATTTGAAACACGATAAAAAAAAAATAGAAGGAAACTTTCTTAAATCCCCAAATAAACCTGATGATGAAACATTAAAACCCCATTTTCATGATAATTGGCAAAAAGATGAGGATAAACCACTGTCACTATTCAGTATTTTTTGGTCATTCTAATTATTGGAATAAATCAAGAAAAAATCAAGTAAATGATCTGGAAAAACTATTAGAGAGGACTTATAAGAGAATTAAAAATGTGGATGTAAACAAGAATATACAAAATTGATGGCATCTACAATTACAAATTAGGAAATGTAATGAATAAAATAATGCCATTTACAATTAGGAACTCATCTTTAAAGTACCTGATAGGAAACGTTAGAACTATATAAATAAAATGAAAAAAAATGTATAAGACATAAATCAGGGTGTATTATATATTGTTATATATAGGCATCTGTATAGTCATATCAAGGCATCTCTCTCTCTCTCTTTTTCCCGGATGGGAATAGCCAACATTATAAAGACATCAAATCTACCTCAAATTTATTGATTAATAAATATCACACATACCATCTGAATTTTTTTAGAAATCTGAAGCTTATTCTAAATATCACACGAAAGAGAAAAATGCACAAGAGTAACAGAGAAATTCATGGAGAAAAAGAACAGAGAAAGGGGAGATCTTCCCTGCCAGGCAGGAAAACATGCCTAGTAAAGCTCTTGTAAATAAAACGGTGAGACAGTGCACAGAAATAGACGCTGCAATCAATGAAACACAGGAGCCCTAAGAGAGACTCCTCCTGAAATTTGGGGATTGAGTTTTGATATAGGTAGCCGTTTATTATTTTTTTAAGATTTTATTTATTTGACAGAGAGAGACACAGTGAGAGAGGGAACACAAGCAGGGGGAGTGGGAGAGGGAGAAGCAGGCTTCCCGCTGAGTGGGGAGCCCAATGAGGGGCTCGATTCCAGGACCCTGGGATCATGATCTGAGCCGAAGGCAGACGCTCAAAGACTGAGCCACCCAGGCGCCCCTGGGTAGCAGTTCAAATAGGAGATAAAGAGTAAGCAATTGAATAAATGGCTACTGGATAATTTCTCACACATTTGAAAAAATATAAAGCCATAAAATCCATACATTTACTTACAAGTGAGGTATTTAAGAAGGAAACAAAATCCCTCTTGGAAGGCATTTTGTCATTCTGTATAAAAATGAGAAAACAAAAGTACAAGATAAAATTCTGAAATTATTAGGAGGAAATATAAAAAAAGGTTTTTAAAGATTCATTTATTTATTTTAGAGAGAGAGAGAGAGCATATGTGTGTGGGGAGGGGCAGAGGGAGAAGGAGAAAAAATCTCGAGCAGACTCCACACTGAGCACAGAGCTGAGGTGGGGCGTGATCTCATGACCTCAAGACTCTGAGACCACTACCTGAGCTGAAACCATGAGTTGGATGCTTAACAGACTGGGTACCCCTGGAAAATGTTTTTAAAGTAGGCTCCATGTCCAGTGTAGAGCCCAACACTGGGCTTGAAACCACGACCCTAAGATCAAGACCTTAGTCAAAATCAAGAGTCAGACACTTTAACCCACTGAGCCACCAAGGCACCTCGGAAAATGTTTTTGTAATATTGAGTTGAGGTAGGCCTTCCTAAACAAGACGAAAATTTTAGAAACACAAAGCTAAATCAGAGAATCTCTTCTTTAAAAATTAATATAAAAAGACAGTAAAGGAGAATTAAAATATGAGCAATAAGACTGAGAAAATATTTATAACATATTTAATAGGTAAAGATTACTATCTAGAACATGTAAAGAGAATATATAAATCAATAAAGAAAACTCAGATTAGTTAAAGATATAAATAATTCATGAAGTGGAAATAAAAAGGGATAAATGAAAAGATACTTAATGTCACAGGTAATCAAGGAAATACAGATAAAACCTTAAAATATACCATCAAACTGTCCAAATTGGAGAAAATACTTATCTCCACTATTTGGTGCAGATGCTGGAAAATATACATTTCTATAAATTGTAGGTGAAAGTGTAACTTGATATAGCCTTCTGGAAGGCAATTTGCTACTTACATAAATGATAGAAAGTTCCTAGGATTTGGCCCATCCATTCTATTTCTGGGATTCAAGTCTTTGGGAATATTTACATTTAAATGTAGGACCATATGTACAAAGATGTTCCAGTATTGTTTTTAGCATAAAGAATTGGACATAATCTAAATCTTAAGCAAAACATGGTATTTCTGCTACTATTGAATACTATGCAGTCTTTAAAAACAGCACTAGAAAATCAAGTCACAAAATATATAGCTTAGTAGATCCCATTTATAAATCTTCCACCACCTAAACATCTGTGTGTGTACGTGTGTGTGTGTGTGTGTGTGTCTGGGTGGGTGGGTGGATGTCTGTGTATACATTCACAGGAAAGGTTTAGGAAGGATCCATCAAGTACTGACAACTGATATAATGTCATGAGCAGAAGGGAAGAGGCAATGTTATATTTTCTTCATTTATTTCTATTTCATCTTAGTTTTTTATAATGAGAGTATATTCATATATTGAGTAATAAAAATACAAACATAAAATAACATGATATGAAGAATTTTAATCATACCGCATAGTACGATGACCAGGAAATTCACACCCTTTTCTACTTGAGCCAATAGAAACTCTTGACTACCTGGCAGGAAAACGGAAGTGCTTAATCATCCTCTATATGGCAAAGTCTTTCGGTTGAGCAGCAAAGTACAAGGTGAGCAGCGAAGTGAAAGGTGAGACATGAACTGGGAGAAGATATTCACAATGCATATATTTGACTAAGGACTTGTATCCAGAATCAATTAAAAAGTTAAATGGACAACTCCTATAAATCAATAATGGCACAAGCACATCTAGAATGATAGATTAGGATCTCAAAACATCTACTCCTTCGTAAAAGCACGCAGATAAAAATTGTCAAAATAAAACTTTTTTCAAAACTCTGAAAAGTACTTAAAGGTTTACAACAATCCAAAGATCATCCAAAGACATCACAAAAAAAACTATGGATCAATATACCTTATAATATTGACACAAAATCCTCAAGGAAATATAAGCAAACACATAAAATTAAACATAAAAAATATAAAATAAAAGCAATACATAAAATGAATTATAGACCATGACCAAGTGGGTTGATCCCAGAAATGCAAGGTTGATTTAACAAACAAAAATCAACCAATGTAACACACCAAATTAATACAATAAAAGACCAAGAATCACACGATCTTCTTAATAGAAGCAAGAAAAAAAAGAAAGCATTCGACAAAATTCAGTGCCTTTTCATGATAGAAACACTCAAACACTCAACAAACTAGGAGTAGAAGGACATTTCCTGAAACTGATGAAGTCCACCTATGAAAACCCCACAGCTTAACCCTTAATGGTAAAAAACTGAATTCTTTCTTCTTCGGATCAGGAACAAGACAAGAATATCCACTTTCATCACTTCCATCCAGCACTGCATTCAAGGTTCTAGCCACTCCATTTAGGTAAGAAAAGACATAAAAGCCATCCAGATTAGAATAGAAAAAAAATGTAACTATCTCTATACATAGATGACACCAGCTTACATAGAGAAAATCCTAAGGAGTTGCACACATACAAAATGTTAGTACTAGTAAACAGGTTAGTAAGTTTGCAAGATACAAGATACAGAATCAATACGCAAAAGTCAATTGTATTTCCGTTCGTTAGCAATGAAGAATCTGACAATGAAATTGAGAAAAAAGTTCCATTTACAAAAGAATAAGGAATATATTATATACTTATACTTAGGAATAAGCTTAACAGAAGAAATGCAGTGTGTGTACAGTCAAAACTCAAAATTTTATGGAAAGAAATTAAAGAAAACTAAGTAAACAGACATCCTATTTGTATAGGGTAGAAGTTTTAATATTCAGATAGTAATACTCCCCAAATTAATCTACAGAGTCAACACAGTCCCTATCAAAATCCCAGCTAAATTTTTCCAGGAATTACCAAACTAATCTTAAAATTCATATGGAAATGCCAGGGATCTAGAATAGCCAAACTATCTTGGAAAAGTTGGAGGACTCACACTTCCCCATTTCAAAACTGACTTCAATACTACTGTTGAATGTATGGGGTACTAGCATAAGGGTAGGCATACAGATTAATAGAATAAATTGAGAGCACAAAAATAAACCCTTTTATTTGTGGTCAATCAATTTTTGATAAAGATACTAAGAAAATTCAAGAGGGAAAGAACAGTTTTTTTTTTTCTCCAACAATTGGAGTTGTAGCAACTATATCCATAAACAAAATAATGAACTTTGGACCCCCATTATACCATATACAAAAATTAACTCACAATGGATCATAGAAATACATGTAAGAACTAAAACTTCAAAACTCTTACAAGAAAACTTGGGAGTAAATCTTAAGATCTTAAATTATGCAATGGTTTCTTAGGTATAATACCCAAGGCACAGACGACAAAAGGAAGACCAAATAAACTGGACTACATAAAAATGAAAAACTTGTGTGTGTCAAAGGACACTGTCAAGTAAGTGAAAAGACAACCCACTGAATAGGAGAAAAATATTTGTAAATTATTTATCTGTCAATATAGATATATTGATATATTGATATATTATCTGTATATAGATATACACATACATATTATATATATATAATCTGTCAATATATAGATATCTTTTATAACTCAACAGTGAAAAGAAAAACAACCCAAGTTAAAAATGGGGGAAGAATTTGAATAGATATTTCTGTCAATAATGTATACAAATGGTCACTACACACATGAGAAGATGTTCAAAATCATTAATCATTGAGGAAAGAAAAGTGAAAATCACAATGAAATACCAGTTCAAACTCTCTAGGATGGCAGCACCTTTTTAAAAAAAGACAGGCAATAACAAGTGCTGATGAGTGTGTGGGAAGAATTGCTCATGGTGTTTTTTTTTTAAGATTTCATTTATTTATTTGAGAGAGAGAGCACATGTGTGCGAGAGCAGGGGGGAGGGGCAGAAGGAGAGGGAGAAGCAGACTCCCCACTGAGCAGGGAGGCTGAGGGGGAGTTCAATGGTGGCTGGATCCCAGGACCCTGAGCCAAAGGGGGACGCTTAACTGACTGAGCCACCCAGGTGTCTCTGCTTGCGGTACTCTAAAATAGTGTAGTTGCTTTGGAAGTTTGGTACTTCCCCAAAATGATAAACATAGAGTTACCATATGACCCAGCAATTTTTCTCCTAGGTATATATCCAAGAGAATTGAAAGCATATGTTCATTTAAAAATGTGTATACAAGAGTGCCTGGGTGGCTCAGTTGGTTGGGAGTCTGTCTTCAGCTCAGTTCAGGATCACCCTGTCCTGGGATCGAGCCCCACGTTGGGCTCCCTGCTCAGCATGGAGCCTGCTTCTCCCTCTCCCTCTTCTCCTCTCCCCTATTCACTCTCTCTCCTGCTCTCTCTCTCAAACAAATAAAATCTTAAAAAAAAATAAAAAAAAATAAAAATGTGTAAACAAATGTCCATAGAAGTGTTATCAATAACAGCCCAAAAGAGGAAACAATCTAAATATCCCTCAAGTAATGACAGAAATAAAAAAGTGACATGTTCTTTCTCTTCAACCAAGTGGTAGAGCAGCCACAGAGACGCAGATCTCTGTAAAGACCTTGACAGGGCAGACCATCACCCTCGAGGTCAAGGCCAGTGACACCGTGAGAATGTCAAAACCAAAATCCAAGGCAAGGAGGGCATCTCAGCAATGTCTGAGTTTTGCGGGGAAAGAGCTGGAGGATGGCCAGGCTCTCAGACTATAAAATCCAGAAAGAGTCCACCCTGCACTTGGCGCTTCGCCTGTGGGGGTAGCATTATCGAGCCTCCCTCCACCAGCTTGCCCAGAAATACAACTGCAACAAGATGATCTGCCCCAAGTACTATGCTCACACGTCCTCCCGTGCTGTCACAAGAAGGAGCGAGGCCATACTGGCAACCTGCGCCCCAAGAAGGTCAAATAAGGCCCCTCCACGTACTTTTCCTTTGTCTGCATGAGGCCCAAGGCCCACGGGGGCTTCAATAAAGTTTCCCTTTCATTGAAAAAAAAATGTGGCATAACCACATAAGGGAACATTGTTCAACAATAAAAAGGAATAAAAGGTGGATACATGGTACAACATGGCCGAACTTTGAAGACGTTATGTTCAGTAAGAAAAAAACAACAAAAACCCCCCCAGAACAAGTCACAAAGTGTCACACACTGCATGATTTTATTTTTTCTAATATGAAATGTCTAGAATAGGAATATAGACTGGAAGTAAATCACTGGTTGCCAGGGGCTGGGGGTGGGGGTGGGGCAGACGTAGAGTGACTACTAATGAGAATACGGTTTCTTTTGGGGGTGATAAAAATGTTCTGAAATTAGATGATGCTGGTAATTGTACAACTCTGTAATATACTAATACCTGATGGATTTGTACTTGAATACCGAGAAATTTATGGTATGAATTAAATCTCAATAAAGCTGTTACTAAAAAAATGGGCAAAAGACTTTCACAGGCACTTTCTAAAAGAGCATATCTAATATAAGGAGATGCTTAACATCATTAGTCATG
Source organism: Potos flavus (assembly GCA_028534135.1). Lineage (NCBI taxonomy): Eukaryota > Metazoa > Chordata > Mammalia > Carnivora > Procyonidae > Potos > Potos flavus. The sequence continues at coordinate 109,088,336 of CM052897.1, forward strand.
GAGAAAATTAAAATTAAAACCACAACAAGATACCACTACACACCCACTAGACTGGCTAAAATTAACAAGATTGACAACACCCAGTTTGGCAACAGCATGAACCAACTGGAACTCTCATACATGGCTGGTGGGAGTGTAAACTGGTACAAACACTTTGGAAGATAGACTTCTATACTAAATGGATACCTACTTTCAGATTCCCAGTAATTCACTCCAAAGTCTATGTCCAACAGATAGGAGTAGAAATCTCCACAAAAAGAAATGTACAAAATTACTCAGAGTTGGTTTTTGGGGGGGGGGGCACACTTTTACCATCCTCCCCCTGTCTCTCTTCCTAAGCCCTGCCAATCGCTTTCCTACCCTTTTCCATGAGTTCAACATTTTTTTTTTTTTTTTAGATTTTTTTAGATTTATCCTTTAGATATAAACGATGCCCTGTCTGGTTTATTTCAGTGAGTACAATTGCCCTCCAGTTTTTTTCAGGTTGTCACAAATGACAGGACTTCTTTCTTCTTAAAAGCTGAGTAATATTCCATATATATTTCAATATCACCTTTTCTTTATCCATTCATAGGTCAATGGACACGGAGGTTGTTTCCGTGCTTTCTTTGTCTATGTGAATAATGCTGCGATGTACGGAGAGTGCAGATATCTCTTCAAGGTCATGATTTGGTTTCCTTTGGATCTATCCCCAGAAGTGGAAGTGCTGGATCAGATGGTAGTTGCATTTTCAGTTTCTGCAGGAACGTCCACACTGTTCACCATAGTGGCTGTACCAGTCTACGGTCCCACCAACAACGTATGACCTTTCCCTCTTCTCCACGTCCTCACCAGCATCTGCTATCCCTTGTCTTTTTGATAATGAACATTCTAACTGGTGTGAGCTGATGACCTCTCATTGTGGTTTGGATTTGCATTTCCCTGCTCCGTGGTGTGGAGCTCCTCCTATATCTGTTGACATTTTGTCTGTCTTTGACAAAAGGGTCTATTCGAGTACTTTGCCTTTTCCTCATTGGGTTATTTGTTTTTGCTTTCTTTAAATTGTTTTTTTAAATTAATCTTTTATCAGGTATGTGGTTTGCAAATATTTTCTCTGATTCCAGAAGTTGCAGAAGCTTTTCAGTTTGATGTAGTCCCACTCGTGTATTTTACTTCTGTTACCTTTGTTTTTGGTGTCAAATCCCAAAAAAGTACTGCCAAGACCAATATCAAATAGCTTACCGCTTATGTTTTCCTTGATAAGTTTTATAGTTGCAGGTCTTACATTCAAGTCTTTTTTTTACATTCAAGTCTTTAACCCATTTTGAGTTGATTCTTGTGTATGGCGTAAGAGAGGGGTCCAGTTTCATTCTTTTGTGTGTCCAGTTTTCCCAACACCATTTATCGAAGAGACTGCCCAGAATAGCTAGACATTGCTTTCTGATTTTTTTCCCCAAAAGAGAGAAATAAGAATATATTTTTGTAAGTTCTCTTAATTTTTAATTGTTGAAACTATTTCATATTTGGTTTTAAAATCACTCTGCATAAAGATAAAATAAAATAAAATAAAATAAAATCGCTCTGCATGCCTAACAAAGCACATTGGGCATGTTCCATTCAGATCCATGGACAGCCATTGTGCGGGATATGAGTGACACTATTCTTGTCCTCTTTTCTGGGGTTAAGGAATTATAATAGATTTCTGGATCTAAATGCTTATTTAAAATGCCTTTGTAAGTAACTACTTTACAGTAATATAGAATTAGTGAAATTCAATAGTGAGAGTTTTAGTTCAGTAAGGGTGACATAAAATTAACAGATAATCCATTTGTCTGGGAGTTAATCTATTGTGGAGCAAAGTAATATTCTTTCTTTTGTGAAAGATTGTAGTAAAATATGATATATTCTTAGAAGCATTACCGGCAAGTGAAATAGGGAATAAGAAGGAATAATAAGATAGGAATGCATCTAAAATAATAGCACATAGAGAATTGGAGAAAAGATGGATCCAATTACAGAATGTCAGACTTGTAAAAAGCATATGAATATATAATCTCCCGAACACAATCAAATACTAATTCTTTCTTGTTTTTACTGATCTCATCTACAAATTCTGCAGTTTTCTCTGAAGTAGGTTGTAGTTTCCATGAGTGTGTAAATACAGCAGCCCTTGGCAGTTATAATATATCATACAGGTAGAATTTACTACCTGATAAGGAGAAAAAAGTTCTCCAGGGTCACATTTCAGGGAAGTGATTGAGTCCGGGGTAAACAGAAGCCTCTGGGATGAGGCTGGGAGGGACTTGGACGGAGTTGACATTGAGCAAAACTTGTAGGTGCCAAAGGAGATGTTTTCTGACAGATGAGGCAAACTGTCGAAAAATAGGCTGCAAGGCTGATGGAACTTATTTCTAATTAGAAGAAAACGAGCCAAACCTTTTTGTATTTGAGCAGCAGAGAGAACACACTTGAGAAGAGGAAAATGTTGGGTTCCGTCACTCAAACATTAATGGGTAAATGTAAGGGCTCTAACTGACAGTGGTCTGTACGATTACCTAGAGAAATGAAATCACCCGATTTAAGTTGACTGAACTAGTTTCCCAAAGCTGCCTTAACGAAGGCTTAAAACAACCGAATTTATCATCCCGCGGTTCTGGAGGCTAGAAGTCTGAACCCAAAGTGTCACGAGGGCTGTGCTATTTCAGAAGGCTTTGGAAAAGAGGTCTTCCTTGCCTCTTCCTAGCTTCTGGTGCCTCCTGGCCCCAATTTCTGGCTCTGTCTTTACACGGACTTCTTCCCTGGGAGTGTGTCTTCAAATCTCTGTCTCCTTTAGGGACTCTAGTCATTGGATTTAGGGCTTACCCTGTTTCTATATGACCTCATCTCAACTTGATTACATCTGCAGAGACCCTATTTCCAAAGAAGGTCACATTCACAGGTGCCCAGGGTTGGGACTTCACCAAGTCCTTTGTTGGGGACACAATTCAACTCACAACAATGACCACAGCTGGGGTAACTGTGTAGAAGGCACATAAAAGTGAAATAGCAATCTTGTCTTCAAGGAGTTTCCATTATATGAGACGCAACATAGACACGGGCACAATTTAAGTCCAATCATATGCATAAAATAAGGAGAATCATCATTTCAGAGCTTGAAGAGATATCCAAAATCATCTATCCAAAGCCCTCGTTTTCCATATGAAGGGACGTGCAGTAGGGGACTGGAGCTACCTGTGTTTTGTTAGCATATAGGACATTTTAATTTATAAACAGGCTAATTTTTTTATCTTGATTTCCTTTGCCATATCCAGAAAGATATTTCCCAGTACAGAATTATAATATTATGAGTTGATATTACTTTATGATTTTATTTTCTTTACACTTAAACTTTTGGGTATTTCATAACATAGAATGCCAATTAATGCTTTTCTCCAAATCACCATTGTTCATCTCATTTACTGTATCTATACTGGCTATAAATACTACAATATTCTTCTGTTTCTTGAATCTTTTTGTTTTTCATGAATTTGTCTATTCCTGAGTCAGCATCTAATTGTTTTAGTTTCTGTGGTTTTACGATATAAGGTAAAGTAAGTCTTTTCAGTCTTTTTCAAATATATCTTTGCGCATCTCAAGCTGCTCTTCAAGTAGAATCTTAACATCATTTTTTAAAGCTCTAAATAGATTTTGTTTGGAATTACGAATGAGATTGCATTACATTTATAGAGTTCTGCAAAGGATGGCAGAGCTGGAGCAGGATGCGGAGGACGTTCATATGGGGGGGAGTCTGGAGTGGGTTGTCAGGGCCCAAGTAGTGTAAAGAGGGAAACCACTCAGAACCGTCTCTTGGAATCAGGTGTCAGAGCCTGAGTAGGGCCTGGGGGACAACCACAAAGGTGGGGACAGCCTAGCAGGGGAATCAAAAGCTCTCGATTCATATCCATGGCATTCCTGCTAAGGATGCATAACTAGAATTCCATTTCGAGGAAACCTCAGACAAGGCCAAATTGAGGTACATTCTACAAAACAACTGGCCTATTGTCTTCTAAAGTATTAAGTTCATGAAAGTCAAAGGAATGCTAAGGCGCTGTTAAGACTTGAAGGGGATTAAGAGAGAGAACTAAATAACATGTATGATTCTGAACTGGATATTTTTGCTGCAAAAGATCGTTGAGACAATTGATGAAATTTGATTATGGGGTTTAAAAATTAGATGGCAGTAATATATCAGTAATAATTTCCTAATTTGAATGGTTGTATTCCCATTCCGTAGAATGTCCCTGTTTGTAGGAAACACACTGGAGTCTTAGATAGGGAAACATGGAAAGCAGTTTACTTTAAATAATTTGGAAAAAAGCAGGTTTTCCTCAAAAATAATTTTTCAAACAGGAAAAAATGTGCTGACAATAAATATATAGACTAAATTGAAAGAGAATTCAGAGTTTTCAAGATTGAATCTTCTCATTTAGGAACAACTAATGTATCTTCATTAATTCAAGATTTTTTGGTTTTGGTTCTATATTGTCCAGGAAATTATTATTTCTTCTGTATAGGCCTTGATTATTTCATTCTCAGGCATTTTATAATGGTTTTTGCTATTGTGAATTTGTGAATGGGATCTTTTTTCTATCCTCCCCCCTTTTTTTATGCTGACACATAAGAAATCTATTGAGATTTATATGTTTGTTTTTATCTTTGGCACTCAGCTGACTTCTGAATTTTTATTCTATTTTCAGTTGTTTCCCTTGTATTTTCTTAGTAACAAATCATATCTACAAATAATTTTGGTTTTGTCCTTTTATTTAATGAATTTTTACCTTATTTATTTTCTTCTCTTATTGCTAGTAATTTCAGAATGAGGTAGCATATAGTCTTAAAAGCTGATATGCTTGTCTTAATCATGGCTTCAGTGGGGGTGCCACTAATATTTTACTCTGAACTATGGTTTCACTACTTGTTTTTAATAGATTCTCTTTATTACACTAAGGGAATATCCTCCTATTCCTTAATTTGTGAAGATTTTTTCCCCCTAAGGATTAGATATTGAATTTTATCAAGTATTTTGTGGCAATATTCATATGATTTTTCTCACTATAACCCATTTGAGTAATGAGATTTTCTATAGTTGACTGATTAATAAATTTTCAGAAAAAATTCAACTTTGGAATTAATATAATGTTGGATTTACTGTGATTTAATGTACTGTTAGATTTAATGTTCCATATAAGATTCTTACAACTATAAAGTAGCTTTAAAATTTTCTTTTATAACTATTTATTGAGAGTGTATCCAATATTATTTTTAAATATATTGATATTAGATCTGCTTAACCCTTGCTAGCTTCCCTTTTTTTTTTTTTTTTTGCTAGCTTCCCTTATTAATTTAACTATTTCTCTGAAGAATCTTTTGGCTTTTCTATAGACTGATGAATCACAGACCTGTACCCCTGAAACAAATAATACATTATATGTTAATTAAAAAATAAATAAAATTTTTAAAATTAAAGATTAAAAAAATTACAACTATATTAACAAATATTAGTGCTCATATTACGTTCTTGTACATCTTTAACTTTAGAGCAATGGAAACCTCATAAAATTAATTGGGCAACATTCCAGTGTTTCTGTCTTTTGTAATTGCACAGATAACAGAACATGATCAAATCTTCGAGGAATAGAGAGACCTTGTCTATAAAGCATGTAGGTCTATTGTCTTTTCTTTTCTTTTCATTATTATTATTATTATTTTCAAATCTTTTTGGTTTCTTTCTTAGTTATTATGCTCCACAAATTTGCTGTGCTTTTGAGTCAATTTTGGTATTTTACCTTTTCCTATAAAGTCATTTCTTTATCATGTGTATCCTCTTCTCTGGTGATTTGAAGGTTACATGTCCAATTTTTTTCTATTACTGGTTATCTTTATGTTAAAAATATATTTGATTTAAATTTCTCTGTCATTCTCAAGAACAAAATAATGTCTATGTACTTTGCCCGCTCTTTCTCTACTTCCCAATAAAGCTGATAAGTTAGCATGTTTTATGTTGTGTCTTCTCTAGTCCTCGCTTAGATCCTAAGTAGCTCTAGGTTATTTAAAAATATTATATATTTTTGCATGAGCAATGTTTATAATTGCTTTACCCTTCACAACCATAATTATTATTCTTTAAAAATTTTATTTCTTGGGGCACCGGATGGCTCAGTCGATTAAGCATTTTTCTTTGGCTCAGGTCATGATCCTAGGGTTCTGGGATCGAGCCCCAAGGCAGGCTCCCTGTTCAGCAGGGAGTCTGCTTCTCCCTTTGCCTCTCCCCACTGCTTGTGCTCACTCACTGTCTCTCTAACATAAATAAATAAAATCCTTTAAAAAATTAAAAAAATTCCTTTCAATCATCAAGTAATAAAGGAATATATTCTAATTGTAAAAATTCAATCTTTACACATAAAACTAAAGTCTTCCTTTATTACCACTGGCAATGTCACTTCCTTCCAAAGAAGTCATTGCTGTTATGAATTTGATTTATGTCCTTTCAAGTATATGGTGATGCATGCCATATATACCAAACCATGTACTACATGTACAATATTTAGAATAAATAGTTTAATAGGGCACAAATTATTATATAACTTCCTTTTTAAAAAAACTGACCAGCATATCATAGAACTTTTTTTCACATTAATATGTATAGATTTACTTTATTCTTTTTAACTGCAGCATCCCATAATACAAATGCACCAAAATCTCTCCACCCATTTCCCTATTATTAGACATGTAGTTAATTGTTTTGGAGCTACTACAAACAATGTTGAAGTCAGCATCAATTTACATGCCTCTTTTTGAACATGTGCAACTGCATCTCTAGAGTTACATATCAATTGCACTTTAATTCAGGCAATAGAAAATACTTTAGGTTTTCCAAACATAGAAAGATTTAATGTAGAAACAAGTTGTTGATAAAATGATTGTAAGTGCTGGAGTTGTGAAAGGCTATTCCACTGCAACTTTGGCTTCCGTTTTGGCTGCTGTTGATGTGATCCCAGCATCAGGTGATTGCAGCTGTCACTGCTCTCGTCACTGCTGTCCACAGTGACTAAGACAAGCATGATGAAGTTTGGGACTCTCTCACCCTTGACAGTGTGCGTTTCTGTCCACACTGTTGCAGAAAGATGATGTAACTCCTTCTTCTGCCTTTAAAAAACCTCATGAAAAGCCATCTGATTGGCAGAACCAAATTTATACCCAGGATCCTCGCAATATGAGAATCTGAGGAATGTAGTTGTTAGCTTTCTAATACTTCCAAATAAGAAAAAAGGACGAACTAGGAGTTGAGAGAGTCAAACCAATCTATCACAGTATAAATCTTTGCCCACTCAATATCCACAAGCAAGTTTTTATGCATTTGGAGCCTTCAAGACAGTCACAATAGCAAAAATGTCCTCCCGCCTAACATGCAACTATACCCCATACCAATAAAACACACTCTCTACCCAAAGAAAAAGCACAAATCCCATGAGATGCTCTATCCACCCCTGAAGATGTTCAGTCCTTTTCTAGTTCAGTTATGTACTCATCTTAGTATGCAATAACCTCAAAACTAAATTACAGTTAGCCATCACCTCATAGATATAGAAGTGAAAAGAAGAGAAAATAGAAAATTGGTTAATAGGTACAAATATACACATAATAAAGCAAGCAGGAAAAACATGTACAGTTATGATAGTCCTCCAGTCCTACAACAGGTCAGAAAAACATAACTGGTATTTGTAACTTTCTTTGTCTACTACCAATCTTATGGGTCAATTTGCCCTTAGTCATCAATTCAATGTTCTACATCTTAGTGGGGTGACCCAAGCCTTTCTTGCCTGAGTCTCGTGTGTGTTGTGTTGCTGTGGTCCTCCATTAATCTTTGGTATTGGATACAGAAGGATTAGGAGACACCCGGGGGATTCTCTGAGTTATAAATACTCCTCCCTGCTCTTGATATGTACCAGTAACTCTATTTCTGCTTTATAATCAAGGTCAATCGCTCAAGCTAGAGCAGCAAATCCCTTCTTTGTCTTTGTTCTTTGTTCTTCAGTAGCAAGAGAATCCAAAGGTGGCTACAGGCTAACTCATCTTTTAGTTCGGTGAAATCATTGTGTCATAGGTGTAGGTAGTCATCCACTGAGAAACAAATTTAAGCCAGTAGAGTTCAAAATCATGGCAAAGAGAAATAAACATTTTGCAAGTGAGTCTTATAATAGCGAGAGGAACCACTCACACTTTGCTCTCTTGATTCCCAGACCCTCCTATTTTATAGACAGGGAATCGGCACCATGTTAAAGACTGTCCTCAATATCAGCGAGTTATCTTTCAGCTGTGCATAAATGAGTTTTCAATGGACCATCTCACTATTGTATAAGGTGTTGGGATACAGAGCTAAGATCCATAAATCTTGTAAAAGTAAGTCCACTGTCTCATTTAAAAATATATAAAATTAATTCCTTGGTCAGAGGAGTATTGCGTGAAATACCATGACAACAAAAATGACATCCGGTGGGATCATGGATGATGACTTGCAGCAAAAGCACTTGGAGAGAGCAGGCAAACCCATATCCAGAATTAGATCATTTCCTGAGTTCTATATAAGAGGCTAGACCCAAGCAGGTCATGAGAAAAATTGCAGGAGCTTCACTTGCTGACTCTGATCTGAGAGTCAGTCAGCTGGCACATGGAGGTATGGCCAGACCAGAGGTCAGAATATTTAAATGCCTCCGTATGGTTAGTAAATACTACTTCCAGAGCCTCCTTCTCTGAACTCCCTGGCTGCCCCAGCTCCTTTCAGCTCTAGGCAGTAGGAGGAAAGGTATAAATGATCTGCTTTTGATTTTCTTATTGTTGTCTTAGGGACCAAAAGAGATGCGGGTAAGGACCTTCATGTTTGTTCACATACTATCCCTGGCATTCCAAATTCAACTGAGATAGAAAACTTCTCCTTAGTGAGTAATAACCATTACAGCTTTTCCGGCTCCACATCTGTGTCTTGTGAATACACGGTACGCCCTCACTATATTTCGTTTGATAAATTAAAATGTCTTAAGTTAAACTTTGATTTGAAGCTTTTCCCCTGTGAGTTCCAACCTGAGACCGAAGTTCAGAACTTGTCTTTACCTCGTCTTGGGTTTGTCCTATCCCCTGTTCATGAGCTTGTGGAGAGGGAAGGGCAGCGCCCCTTAGCTGACCTGATGGACTCCGGGACAACGCACAGTGATGGGTTGGCCGTGATTTTGTCTCACCCTGTCCCTCTCTGCTTTCACCGGCCAGTCTCCCTGAAAAGCCCTCAGTCCCTGCACAGAGGCTGGCATCGTGCTCTGGTTTATGTCAGAGCCCTGAGTTTCTTCCTCTCTGGCTCCCTCACCCCAGCGGAAAAGTAGGAGAGGGAAGGAATGAGATGCATAGGCTCAAGCTGCAACGTTTGCCTCAAAACATCTCTAATGAAGGGGCACCGGGGCGGCTCAGTTGGTTAAGCGACCACTGTTGATCTCGGCTCAGGTCTGGATCTCATGGTGGTGAGTTCAAGCCCTGTGTTGGGCTCCTCGCTGGGGCGGAATCTGCTTTTTTTTTTTTTTTTAAGTCTCTAATGAAGTTTCTTTAAAAACCTTTAATATTTAGGAGTGCCAGGGTGGCTCAGTCAGTTGGATGGCCAACAATTGGTTTCCGCTCAGGTCATGATCTCAGGGTTGTGAGATCGAGCCCCACACTGGGCTTCATGCTCAGCGTGGAGTCTGCTTGAGATTCTCTCTCTACCTCCCGCTTGTGCCCTCTCTTTCTAAAATAAATAAATAAATCTTTTAAAAAAACCCTTTAATATTTATTCTGAATATAAAAATAATACATAGTCACTTAAAAATGATATCATACATGGGGCGCCTGGGTGGCTCAGTCAGTTAAGCAGCTGCCTTCAGCTCAGGACATGATCCCAGGGTCCTGGGATCGAGCCCCGCATCGGGCTCCCTGCTCAGCAGAAAGCCTGCTTCCCCCTCTCTCTCTGCCTGCCTCTCTGCCTACTTGTGCTCTCTATCTCTCTGTCAAATAAATAAATAAAATGTTAAAAAAATAATAAAATAAAAAAATACAAATGATATCATACAAAAATATATGGGAAGTGAGATTTATTCTCATACCCCTCTTCCAGTGATAACCATTGGTATCAACTTTATATTTTATGCACACACACAAATATGCATGTATGTACACTATACTATAACAATTTATTTGTATTTTTACTAAAAGGAGTATTGGTATGCATTTTAAAAAATTTAATACTATATTTATTCATTTACCCTTAATAGATCATCTTACTCATCTTATTCCTTTCAACAGTGGGTGGTGTAAGATTCCACAGCTGCTCTGCATCACAATTTATTTAATCAATCAGTGCAGTATGAGTAGAAATTTAGTAGTTTACGTGTTGTGCTTTTTTGTATCTATGTGCCTATGGTGATGATTTTTAAAAGTAGAAATTTCACCTTTTCCTCCTTGGACCTTGGACTCTTTACAGAAGTTTGCAAAATATAGAGGCCACCTAAACCTCTGGATTCATCAATGCATTTGGAAAGCTGCACTTGCTGTTGAGTGCTAATTCAGAATCATTTCCAAGCCAAACAGGCTTCTCTGGTTTTGTTCGGAGAGGAGGGAATTGGAGCACGGTAGTGTTGGTAAATGTAGTTGTGTACAATTGTTCCTTAAATAAATGTGTGACATAAAAAGCTTTCTAAAGAATTTATATATCTGTAAGGCACTTTAAAAATAGCCTTTATTTTTGTCTTTAAAGATAATAAGAGTAATCTGCATAATATTTTAACTGAACACCCCCCCACACACATACACTGACACATACCCCCCCCACACACACCCCGGAAGTGGCAACTGCCTGGATTAGAGAGGTTTTTATAATCTATTTGTAATAACTTTAAGTTTTTTAGTCACTGAACCATTCTATCATCGATTTTCATTTCTTTTTATTTTACTTTGAGGTTGACTGGTTCCAAGCTGACTAAGTCACACATTTAAAATAATTAAAAGTTTCATATGGCCGAAGAAAAATATACTCTTTCCTCCACCTTGGTGTGTGTCCTTTTCTCCATTCATTTATCACCATAATGCTGAAAAATAGTAAACCAAAGCAGCATTTCGTGTCTAACCTTCTCACCTCAAACATCCAAGATGAAACCTGTGAGTCTCTACAAGCTCCAGTGTATGGGGCCCATAGTCTTAGCAAAGACGCGAAACAACTAAGTATTTTTGACACTACATTTACAAATAATGTTTGTATATTTGTAATATTTTTAAAAGAGTACTTCATGCTAGAAACGTGGCTCTCTATGAACAGTAAACCAAGGTGAACGAGAGAAGTGCTATGTACTGCTAAAGGCAAATGCATCTTATTTGGAGACAGATGGCAATGCCCACCGATATTAATGAGGTCACACTGGCCTGGGAATTCTCTCGTCTTGCAATCTCCTGTTCCCACACCCCTCCTGTCCCCACACCCCTCCTGTCCCCATCTCCATAAACTGCTCTTGTAGATGCCTTGCGCTTATATTTATTTCTCTGATTTTAGGTGACGGAGACTCCAGAATTTTTAGCACAAGGACTTAGGTGGTGGCCATTGTGTAGGGAGAATTGGAAGCTGGATTTACAGTGTTCTTCACAACAATTTGAGAAATTATTAATTATAATAAAGAATGCCCTTTCCCCACCTATAATCCAACAATACCAGTGCTTTTGTTTTCTTTTTAAAAGATTTTATTTATTTATTTGAGAGAGAGACAGCATGAGTGGAGGGGAGGGCCAGAGGGAGGGGGAGAAGCAGACTCCCTGCTGAGCAGGGAGCCTGATGTGGGGCTCGACCCCAGGACCCCAAGATCATGACCTGAGCCGAAGGCAGACACTTAACCACATGAGCCACCCAGGTGCCCCAATACCATTGCTTTTAGAGTGGAAAAGGAACATAGAGAGAATCTGTTCTGATTCTCTTACTTCATCCATTAGCTGTGCCAGCTAAGAGCATAGCCAGTCTCCCACCTCTTACTCCAGTTTGGTACTTAATGAAACATATTCAAAGCGTAAGTAATTACCACAAACTTGGTATCTGGTCTTTGGAATGGGCTTCATATTTATGTTTAAATGTTACTGTTCCTGGTTTTTATTTACTGGTGAATTTAGGAATCTACTTTAAATGAAGAATGAAGTCATACAGCCAAGACCTGACTTAGGGAGAATACACAGAAGTTGAAAAAAATCACTTGTTTCCTCTTCCTCATTGCAACTTCTCTTGAAATTTTCCTAAAATAGTGTTGCGGTTGAATGTCCAAGTGTTCTTTCTGCTGCATGACAATTTAATCATTTGGATGCACTAAAAACAAAGTTTCAGCAAAGATAATTAGGGAGTTTATTGTAGGTTCTTTTTAAAAAGCATTGAAAAAGATTTTCTAGGGAGAAGCTGTAATAAGCGTGAAGGTAAGATGATCGCTTTATCTACAGTGACAGTTTAATTGGTGATTATGTGGAGATTTGGGAAGACTGGCACAATGGGATCTAAAAGCTCTCCTTGCCATATAATGTTCCGTCTCCCCATGAGTGCACCTTTCCAGTCTTTACTTTCACCCAAAGGGAAAAACACACAGGTGCCTTAAGGGTACACTAACCACCCCACAAAGATTGGTGTTAAGGACTTCCATGCTTGTTGGCAACAACGCCAAAATTGCTTCTAGAAGTGAATGTCCACAGAACAATATGGGTCGGATGCGAGAGTGAGTGCCATGAAACGGTTGTTGCATTTTTTTGGGTGCGAAGGTCCAGAGATATGAGAAATCTTGGTCCTTTCAAAATAGTGCAAAATTTTCAATAATTGTCTTATGTCTGTGTTTTATGTCTGTGCTGTCCAATACAGTAAGCACTTGCCCCATGTGGCTACTGGGTGCTTGAAAAATGACTAGGTAACTGAATTTTAATTAATTTACATTTAAATAGCCACATGTGGCTAGTGGATACCATGCTGGTCAATGTAGTTCTAGAGCATAAAGGAATGGATGAGAGTGAGATGGGGGTGGAATAAGCCATGCTAGGAAGTATGACCTTTGTCCTATAGGTAACAAAGAACAGAATGGCTGATGGCTCAGGGTGCTGAAGTTAGCAGGAAAAAAATAAGCTCAAGGGCACAGGTAGAGATGTTGGCCATGGACTGTACCTTCTCATTTCCTGGGATGAGAGGAAATGGGACCAGGGTGGGTGCGAGAGAAGCTATAACTTACAAAGGCAATGGGAAGGGAAGGAAAATTTAAGACAAGTCATATCGGGTTCACTTGTTCCCAAGTAACAAGAGACCAGTTTGTCTACTGGAATTGAGGGAATGGAAGATGAGTTGAGTGCTTGGAAGATGGGAAGAGGAGAGTAGCGTTGGTTTGAAATATCACTTGGGACTGACCAATGATAAGTGATGGGATTTTCTGGTGACGGGACTGATGCACAGCTGAGATTGAACACTGGCTTTGAATGGCTCCAGTCTGCAGTTTCAGAAGGGTTTATTCATCTGGATATGAAATGGAAAAAAGTGTACTGTAGTAGGAATCCAGAGTTGTAGCCCCAAGCAGTTGCTGCAAAAGGCTTGGAGTGCAAGGAAATTAAGTAAGCTGGTGAGGGAGTGCTTCAGATAATAACTTGAAGTTCTGAAAGACGTAGAAGAGTAAGTTAGACCAAAAAGTAGAAGATTGGAGTTGAAGACTTCAGAGGCATGCTTATGTATGACCACAAGAGCCATGGTGTGGCCATGGCCATTGATACAGGGCTGCAAAGGATTAGTGAAAGTCACTGGAGTTGAGGTGTGGAGGGGCATCTATATTAACAATAAACAAGATGGCAAGACTTGGGCTAGGGAATGATGATGTGAGCCAGATGTCACTGATACATGAGAGAAGCTAAAAAAAAATAAATGAAAGAAGTTATCAGGACTTCAGAAATAAACGCGCAGAGGAGGGAGAAGAAGAAGGTGGCATTGTAAGGGGACAGGAGCATTAAAGAAGGACATTTTTATGTGAAGGTGCAAAAATCATGCCAACTCTACCTCCTGCCCCAAGAGTAACACTGTTGGGAGATGCGAGGTCTCCAGCAGCTAGGGCTGATGGGGAAGCAGTGTCCTTCAGAGTAGCAATAGATCTCAGCTAGGGAAGGAGATGGAGGCAGTGGTCACCAAGTTAATGGTGTCAAGGAGCTTATTTACTGGATATGGAGATTCAAGAGGGCCTGTGGGTTACATAGCAGTGAGGGACCAGTGAGAGAGAGGAGAAATGATAGTAGAGAGACAGTCTTCTGATAGTGTGACTAATTTGCTAGTATGATGTGTAGTCATTTTTGCTGACTTCGGAAACATTTTAGGGAAAAAAAACCCCAGAATTTAGACCCTATTGCCGGTTAGATACTGGGGCAAACAGCCTCCACCACAGGTGTGGGATGAATAGGTCTAGGATTTTCCTTTTTCTCTCATCCAGCACAGGGCTATGCATTCAGAGAGGGAGGATGGAATGGAAGAGGTTTGTTTGATCTGCTTTTCTGACCATCTTGAGAAACGGGATAAATTCTCATTAGTCTCGGATGATTCAGGTGTGACTGCTTATCTGAAGGAGAAGGATAAATTACATTACCGTACAAGTGCTGTTACATTCCAGTGATTTTGTGAATCTAAGCTAAATTAGCTTAGATTTCTAAATATCGTAAACATAGCAAAATGTCACTACAACATTTTTTTGAGGGTTCATGGTGACCTTATCTTATAGACTTAAAATCAGAACATGTGGTCCAGCAGTAGATGTTTTCTCATCTCTAAATTGACTAATATGAAACCACACTTGGTTAAACATTGAATGCACTGCCTTTGTAGAAAAGAATAAAATAAATTTATACTGGAATTGTCCCAGAAAAGCCTAAGATATATGACTACTATGCCTATAAGAGAGAATAATTTATCAGGTGGCTATTTCAGTAACTATACCTTTTTGGATATAGTTTAATAAACTCTGATCTAGGGCACAGAATGTCCCAGTGAGGTTCCAGCGAAGTGGTCCAAATCCAAGAAATGAAAGATACCATTTTACTGGAATGATTTAGACTTTTCTTCTCTACTTTAAGGCCCTCTGCTCTTATCTTTCTCCTGTTTCTCCTGTTTTCATGCTTTATTCAGGTTCCTTGTTTAATTTTACTGCTCAGAAACACATTATCAGGGCGCCTGGGTGGCTCAGTGGGTTAAAGCCTCTGCCTTCGGCTGAGGTCATGATCTCAGGGACCTGGGATGGAGCCCCGCATCGGGCTCTCTGCTCAGCAGGGAGCCTGCTTCCCCCCTCCCTCTGCCTGCCTCTCTGCCTACTTGTGATCTCTCTCTCTCTCTGTCAAGTAAATAAATAAAATCTTAAAAAAAAAAAAAAAGAAACACATTATCTCACTTAAAATGTAGAAGCCAGTGAGAGTAAGTTGGCTCTATTTGCAGCGCTGTAACTCAAGGAAAATTCCTTCTTCTGCAAATGATAAAGAATTCTCAGCATGTTTAGCCACAGCTAATCCTATTCCTTTGGGTGTAGAGTGGTGCCGTACATTGGAACGTTTTAAGAGCATTACCCAGCTGAGCAATAAACATGCTTTTAAGGGCTTATAGGTAATACGCTGACTCAAAGCAGAAATACCATGTTAAGTTGCTACATTCTCATTCATTCTTTCCAAAGACCCGTGTAGGCTTTTCAAGGTCTTTTGGCCCCTCTGCGACAGTTAGCTTATGTAAGAGGCAGTCTCAGATTTCAGTTTGTTCTATGATCTTAAAACAGAACAAACCAAACACAAACAAGAAAATCTCAATATTTATTTGAAATTTCATGAGGTGAGGACTTCTCAGCCCAGGGATCAAGGGCAGCGTGTTCTTACTGGTGGTGTACCTGAAGTCACCTATCAGCTACGGCTGGGACTTGCCCATGCTGAAGAAACCACTTTTTGGTGACAAGAACTTTGGTTGGGCTTATAGGAACTGGAGGAGAAGAAAAATAAAGGAGTGAGAAAGGAATGAGAGGAAAGATACCCCATTGGAGTTGAATTGGGCAAAGGAAGGTAACGTCAGAGCTAGACTAGGAGTTTCTGAGAATAAAACTATGGGAACAGAAAGGGATTTTCCACAACGTCTAGAATCTAAGGAAAAAGGATGTTTAAAATACATATTCTTGAAAATGTGGGAGCTTTTTCTGAAGTTCCCAGATATTAAGAAGGAGAGTTAGGAGCCACAAGTCCATGAGGACAGTGTAAGAGTCTCTGAGCCTCATATAATGACCCCAAGTTATTGTTATTACAGTAATACAGTAGACTAGATATGTCAAAATCTTGCAACAACAAATCACTTAAAAATACCAGAAGATTTTTATATTTTTTAAAAAATCACATCAAAGGAAAGTCAAGAAAAGCACTGTGGTCGGAGACAAAGGGAGAAAGCCAGTCTTGGGAGAGCAGGGATTGCCGAAACTACTACAATCCCCAGGAACATAGGGACCGCCTCCTGCTTAGCACTTTCCTGCAAGGAGTTTTAGGAACTGTTACTAGTTCCTAGAGAAGTCCCTAAAAAAACAGGAAGAAAATAAGTCTAGAAGACTCAGACAGCAAGGCAACTGTCTCAGCCTCAATTCAGGGTAGGGATGAGAAAGAATCTCCCTCAAGATTTCGGGGTCCCCAGTCATGACAAGGGGTTTAAGTCTTGAACATGTACTATTTGTGTGATTTATAAAATCCCAAGATAAAGGCGGCGCTGGTTAGACATTACCTCAGATAACCTCAGAAGTAAAGTCAAATTCTTCCTCCGGGAATGCACCCTCCACCAAGGACTTTCAGTCCCAAAAAGGGAGTTCCCACAACTGTGAGCCCTTAAACACACACACATGCCCGAGGCGAAAACAAGCCAATAGGAATGAATTAGCAGAAACAACACGCACAGAACTGCATCCATAAAGAATTATCAGAAGCATTAAAACAGCTAGGCTTAATACTTTTAAAGCAATAGAAGAGTAACTTTTTTTTTTAAGTAGGCTCCATGCCCAGCACGGAGCCCAATGCGGTGCTTGAACTACAACCCTGAGGCCAAGACCTGAGCCAAAATCAAGAGTCAGATGCTTAACTGACTGCGCCACAACAGAGTAACATTTTTTAAAGGAGTGAAGAAAGAGGTTATACCATGATCAATCATATTAGAAAAAGAACCAGACTACCATTCCAGAAATGAGAGAAGTAATATTGAAATGAGGCACTTAATGGAATGGTTAAATCACCAAATAAACATAGCTGAAGAGAGGATTATGAGGAATACATATTATTAAAACAGCAGAAAATATGAAAGTGAGGTCAAAATACCTGATAATTTTCCAGGATTGTTGCAAACACACATCTCCAGTCCAGAAGACCAACACATCTCCACCTAGATAAAAAGAAAGAAATTCATACTTAAACTCATCTTAGCAAAACTGCAGAACACAAAAAATAAAGAGAAGCAGTTAAGAGCTGCCAGAGGAAAAAAAAGGCAATTTATCCAAGAAGGAATAATAAGCCGACGGAAGTTTGAGTCCTCCACAGCAGCGATGGGGACTGCAGAAGGCGGAATATTAAAATTTCAAAGTACTGACAGAAAGCAACTGTAAGATAAGAATTGTGTTCTTTGAAAAATTATCTTTCACAAACAAGAGGGAAATGTTTTCTGGATAATAAAACTGGGAGGATTTACCACCAACAAATTTTCACTTATGGAATTTGCCAAGGGTGTTTTTCAAATGGAAGGAAGGGATCTCCAAAAGAACATCCAAGCTATAGGAAAAATAGCATTTGAATAAAATCACAAATATATCACTAAATCTACTCAGTATTAAGAGTATATAACAAGAATGCCTAATTTGTGGGGTTTGTGATAAACGAAATAGAGCTAAAAGACTGGACAAAAATGGAATATAAGCTGGGGGAAAGGGTTAGCAGTGGTTGGAAATAAAATAAACCTCTGTGTATTATTTAGAAAGTGGGTAAGTATATCCTCTAAAAAGTTACGACAGCTCTAAATATATATACACCTAATAACAGACTAAAGATATGCGAAGGAAAAATTAACAGAACTATAAGAATAAATTGACATTTACGACTGCAGAGAAAAAAAATTTCAGCATACCTCCCATTATTTATAGATCATGAATTACGACAAAAACATAAGTACTTGAACAACACAGTTAGCAAGCTTGATTCAATGGACAATATGAAATTCGGTTAAAGAATAAGAATATTCTCTAACAACATGGACATTTACAAATTGGTCACAGTGAGTTTTTTTAATTAAAGATTTATTTATTTATTTATTTGAGAGAGAGAGAGCAGAGTGAGCGAGAGAGAACATGAGTGGAGGGGAGGAGTGGAGAGAAAGGGAGAAGCAGGCTCCTCACTAAGCAGGGAGCCTCATGTGGGACTCCATTCCAGGACCCTGGGATCATGACCGAGTGAAGGCAGATGCTCAACTGACTGAGCCACCCAGGTGCCCTATTTTATTTTATTTTTAAAGATTTATTTATTTATTTGAGAGAGAGGAGGGGAGCAGTAAAGGAAGAGGGAGAGAGAGACTCTCCAGCAGACTCCCCACCAAGCATGGAGTCCAACACAGGGCTCATCATGACCTGAGCTGAAATCAAGAGTCGTATGCTTAACCAACTAAGCCACCCAGGCACCCCTCAGTTAATTTTAATGAACAATTATCATATAGATCACATTCTCTGACCACACTCAAATAAGTAAAAAGTTAACAACAAAAAAATGAATTTAAAAATTTCAATGCATTTGGAAATTTTAAATAACTCAATAACTCATGGATCAAAGATGGATCAAAATGGAATTAAAAAACACTTAGAAAATAAATGATATGAAAACACCATATATTGAAACTCAGACAGTGCAACCAAAGAGAGGCTTCAAAGGACGTTTACAGCCAAAAAATGTATATAAGAAAAGGAGAGGGGCTGCTGGGTGGCTCAGTTGGTTAGGGGGCTGCCTTCGGCTCAGGTCATGATCTCAGGGTCCTGGGATCGAGCCCCGCATCGGGCTCTCTGCTCAGCGGGGAGCCTACTTCTCCCTCTCCCTCTGCCGGCCTCTCTGCCTACTTGTGCTCTCTATCTCTCTGTCAAATAAATAAATAAAATCTTAAAAAAAAAAAAAAAAAGAAAGAAAAGGAGAGAGTTGAAAATTAATGCAATTTCCAATTTCAAAAGTTAGGAAATGCAATAGCAGATGACAGCAGTAAAGATAAGAGCAGGAATCAATGAAAAAGAAAATAAAGATATAGCAGAGAGAATCAAAAAAGCGAAATGGTAGCTGTCTGAAAAATAAAAACAGAGAAATCTTATTCAAGAAAAAGTGAGAAAACACAAAAGAAATAATATTCTGAATGAAAAAGGGACACAACCAGAGAGAGATACAGCAGAGAGAGAAGATGAGACAAAACCACCAATAACATTTTTTTCCAATAAATTTTGAAAACAGATGAAATGGGAAAGTTCCGAGAAAAATAAGACTTACTGTAAGCGAGTATTAAAGAAATTAAAGCAATAGCTAAAACTCTTCTCAGAACCAGAAAGGTTTTTAGATGAGCTCTACCAAACTTCTAAGGAATGGACCATTCCAATCTTTTGCTAACTCTCCCAGATACCAGAGGGGAAAGGACAATCGTCCCAAATTCATTCTGTGAGCCCAGTTTAGCCATGTATCCAAACCAGATCTGAACAATAAATAAGTGTATTTATGAAAATAAAACAAATAAAATGCAACAGAATTAAAAAGCTAGATGACAATGGTATGTAAGCTTTGACATTGGTTACTGGACTAAAGTATCTTAAGCCATTATATTATTCAGTATGCAGGCAAAGATACTGATTACTGTTAGAGTTTTAAATGTAAGCATGTTAGGGGCACCTGGGTGGCTCAGTCGGTTAATCTTCCAACTCTTGATTTCGACTCAGGCCATGATCTCAGGGTCATGATATCAAGCCCTGCAGTGCGCTCCTTGCTCAGTATGGAGACTGCTTCAGATTGTTTCTCCCTCTTCCTCTGCCCCTCTGCCTGCTTATGCTCTTTCTCTATAAATAAATAAATAAAATCTTTTTTTTTTTTTAATGTAAGCATGTTAAAATTTCAAGGATAACCACCTGAAAACTAGAAATAAGTATGTATCTTCTGGATCATTGTAGGGGAGAAAAAAATGAAGTGAAAAGAAAAAATCAACTCAGAAGACTGGAAAGAAAAAAGGTGAACTTCAGGGAAAAAAAAGGACAAAATAAGATAGAAGAAATTAAGCCAAATATATGAAGAACCACAGTGAATGTTAAAAGCATAGATTGATAGTCTAATTGTCAAAAAGTCCAACTATATATTGTTTATAAGTAAAAGTTGATGGAAATTTTCTTCACCTGGTTTATCTGTGTGAAACTATACTAATTATGTCTACTCCGAGTATTTCAGGTGCTTAACATAATAGAAATTCACAGATGTCTGAACAAACAAATGTCACACGAATCAGAATTAATTTGCCTCCAAGTTTCTTGGAGACCTTCAGAGGCATGTTTTATTTCATCAGTCACTGTCTTGGGGGTGTGCAATATTTTAGGTCAGCTCGAAGTTCTTTGAGAAGTCTCTCTGGATCTCAAAAAATTGACCACTTGACCAAATACTTGTAGAAGCTCTTCACTATTAGAACACCATGGATCCTGGCATAGAACTTCAGCCTCAAGATGTTATTCTAGGACCTTTTCTGAGGGCTGAATTCTTTTTGGAGAGCCTAGGGCTGACTTCACTAAAATCTGACTCCACATTTTCTGTCTATAGTGACATTTAGTTATGTCAATTTCATAATGTCAGGACCAATCTTATTATATAGGCTGGTCGTCAGCTGTCTAGGGCAGCAAAATATTACTGGCATTAAAGTGCTGGGTGACTATGTTGTCAGAAAAAAAATTTATTTGAAAGACCCCACAAAAAAGAAAACAGAGTTAAAAAGAAAACTTTAAAATATAGGACTTCTTATGCCTTTGCTTCCTTTAAAAAAACAGGCTATAAGAAGATGCAGGTCTGAAACTAAAGAATCACGCTGTGCTTCTTTCCTTCCCCAGAAGGAGACTCACAGAGCCAGCTCTAGACCTAGGCAGATTTGAAAAACAGAAAACAGCTTCCCTTTTCTCCAAAAAATATTATCCTGCAGATTTCCACTCTGACATTCTTACAATAGGCAATAGCTGTTAAAAATGTTTAAATTCTATTTTTATCAAAGTAAAACAGGCATGAAGTTCTTAAAAATTGACACACCCAATCAAAATCTTTTGCCAACACCTGAGCTGGATTTCTTAAAAGCACCCTGTTCATTATTTTCAGCTCTTTCTTCCAATAATTACCTATATAACTCTAAGCTACTTTCACTTTGATTTTTCAGTTTTACACATTGTCTGTTGACTTCTTAGTATGAAGGATGAGCATTTGGAACTCTTATGAGACCACCCCCTGCCCAACCTCCTCCTTCCTCTATCCTCCCAATATGTTTATATAACACTTTTTAATAAAATCAATAATCAATATTGCATTTTGATGGTTATAAAAGCTTCATTTACTGCTGAGCAAAATCTCGTTCTATGATTGTATTTTCTTTTTTTTTTTAAAGATTTTATTTATTTGACAGAGAGAAACAGCGAGAGAGGGAACACAAGCAGAGGGAATGGGAAAGGAAGAAGCAGGCTCCCCGCCAAGCAGGGAGCCCGAGGCGGGGCTCGATCCCAGGACTCTGGGATCATGACCTGAGCCAAAGGCAGACGCTTAACGACTGAGCTACCCAGGCGCCCAATTGTATTTTCTTTTTTTTATCAAACTTTCCATTTTCCTTGGAATTGACACTGCTTTGTTTTTATTTGCTAGATTATTTTTCACATTCCTATCACAAATCCTTTTCAAACTCTTCACAAGATCTATAATATCTGTGCTACTATTTAAAATACTTTCCTACATGGTAAAACATTGCAGATAATCTGTCAATTCCAGTTTGCTTCCCCCTGAGACATATTTCTTGAATCCTTCTATTTTCCTCTTCTAATCTGGGTTGTGTGATCTGGCCTTATTACAGAGATGGCATCCGGGACTCCCCTTTTCTCCACTTCTGTATTAGATCCTGTGTACCCTAGATTTGCTCTCTTTGCTTTTCTTGTTTACTCTGATTTTGCTGTGTAACATCATCCCATAGCTTCCCAAGATATAATCATATGGGAATTGCCATGTAACATTTCTGAGACCTCAGATGTCTAAAAATGTGTTTATATTACCTTTGTACTTTTGATAGTTTGGCTGGATATGGATCCTAATTTTTTTTCATAATTCTGGATTGCTCCATTGTTTTCTAGCTTCTAATGTGTCTAATAAGAAGTCTAACGTAAAAAAGAAGAAGAAGAAGAAGAAGAAGAAGAAGAAGAAGAAGAAGAAGAAGAAGAAGAAGAAGAAGGAGAAGAAGAAGAAATCTAATGTCATTTTGATTCTTTAGCCTTTGAAGGTAATTAGTGTTTTTTCCTGGAAGCTTTTGGATTTTTAAGAAAATCTCTGGTGTTTTATAAATTCGTAATGACATGCTTTGCTTAGGTCCTTTGTTACTCATTTTGCTGGGCTTATCATTTCA
Organism: Potos flavus; assembly: GCA_028534135.1. Classification (NCBI taxonomy): domain Eukaryota; kingdom Metazoa; phylum Chordata; class Mammalia; order Carnivora; family Procyonidae; genus Potos; species Potos flavus. The sequence goes on from CM052897.1 coordinate 109,111,041, forward strand.
ATGCTAGGAAATTATCTTGAATTTTTTATTGGCCAAATCGCCTCTGTTTTTTGTTGTTTGTCTGCTTGTTTTGATTGTGGTTGTTCTTCTTTTCTATATTACCTATTATTTATATGTGGAATTTTGAATTAATCATGCAATTTTCAAAAATTTCCTTTCACGTTTTACATATCTTTTCCTTAAGTTCTACGTTCTGGGAAGTATTCCTCAATTTATCTTCTAGCCCTCTTGATGTTTTTTATTTTCTTGACTGTGTTTTTAACTTCTAAGAATTATTTATCTTTCTCTGATTGTGTTTGTTATTATCATTATTTTTTAAAGATTTACTTATCTGAGAGAGAGAGAGAGAGCGTGTGTGTGTGTGAGCTGGGGAGGCAGAGGGAGAGGGAGAGAGTCTCAAACAGACTGCCCGGAAACTCAGCAGGAGTGGAGCTTGATCTCATGACCCTGAGATCATGACCTGAGCCAAAACAGAGTCGGATGCTTCACCGACTGAGCCACCCAAGTGCCACTATGATTATTATTTTTTTATCAAGTCAATATCTCCTCTTAGCTATTTGTGGATATTAAATGCAGGTTTAATTTTTTTTTTTTTCAACTCTTTGAATTGTTTCATTCCCCCTGAATGCCTATGGCTTCTTGGATATCTCTTTATATTAAAAAGCTTTTTGGAATATATGTGCGTGCAGGTAGGACGTATCTGCTAGGACTTCACACAAGCTGCATAGCAGAGGCCCAGCTCTTCCAGGGAGTAGTATCAAATGTCAGTGTATGCAAATCTTTCCCTCATCCTCCACTCAATCTTTTTATATCTCAAGAGAAGAGAATTATCCAGTCTCCAGCCTTGGGGAATATGCCTAGTTGCCTGCATTCTTGGGGTTGAGTCATGGAAAAGTGGTGGGTGTCTCAATATTCAGTATATAGGTTTTCAAATTTTATTTTTAAATTTACATACCGTAGCATTCCCTTTGTTTGGTGTATAGTTTTATGAGTTTTGAAAAATGCAAAGAGTCACAAACCACCACCACAGTAGACATAGAACAGTTTCATCATCCTCCAAAGTACCCTCATGCTTGCCGTCTGTAGTTGATCTCTCCTCTACCCCTAACCGTTAGCAACCACTGATCTCTTCAACATTCCTGGTTTTGCTTTGCTAGAATGACATATTCATGGAATCATTCATTTTTTACCTTATCATTTGGCATAGTGCATTTACAATTCATTCATTCTATTACACACATCAGCAGTTCATTTTTTTTCACTGATTAGTATTCCATTCTATGGATGTATCACTGATTGTTCATCCAATCCCCTGTTGAAGAACATTTGGATTGGTTCTAATGTTTGGTGATTATAAATAAAGCTTCTATAAACATTTGCCTACAGGTCTATGCATGAAAAATTTCAGTTAAATCCCACCCTCTAGAAGTAAAATCATACGGTAAATGAATATTTAACTTTGTAAAAAAAATTGACAACAGTTTTCCAAAGTGGCTGTACTATTTTGCATTTTCATGAGCAACTTTGTGTTCCAGTTGCTCTGAAACCTCACCAGAAACGGTATTAAGATTTGTTTGTTTTTTAAGTCATTCTAATAGCTGAATGGTGATGTCACACAGTGGTTTTAGTCTGCATTTCCCTAATGACTAATTGTGCTGATCATCTTTTCAAATGTCTCTTTGTAATCTATATATTTTATTTGGTAGAGTAGCTTTTGAATATTTTGCCCATGTTTTCTAGAATGTTTGTTTACTTTTGTGACTTTTAAGACTTCTTTATGTATTCTGGATGTATCACTGCTTTTTCAGATACCTGGTTTGCAAATATTTTTTCCTAGTCTGTGGCTTGTCTTTTTACTCTTTTAGTAATGACTTTCGCAGGGATAAATTCTTAATTTTAGTGAGGTACAATTTATCAATTTTTTCTTGTATGAATTGTGCTTCTAGTGCTTTTCGATTTCTTTGCCTAACCATTGTCATAAATGTTTTCTTCTATGTTTTCTTATACAAGTTTTATTGTTCTACATGCATTTAGATCTATAACCTATTTTAAATTAATTTTTGTAAAGATGTGAAGTATAGGACAGTGGTTTTTTTTTCATATATGTATTTCTAATTTTTCTAGCAACATTTGTTGAATAGATGATTCTTTCACCATTGGGTTTCCTTGCCCTTTGGTCAAAAATAAATTGACCATTTTGTATGAGTCTATTTCTGGACTTTATGTCTTATTCCATTTATCTATCCTTGAACTAAATATCTCATTATTTTGTTGGTATATAATGAAATTTAAGGTCAGATTGTATGTGGCCTCCAACTTTTTCTGCATCTTCAAAATTGTTGTGGTCTTTCCCTTTCCTTTCTTTTTACAGAAATTTCAGATCACCTTGTTGATATCTACAAAAATTCCTCTGGGATTTTGATTGGGATTGCAGTACAAATATTTGTAGAGGACAAATATAAGATACCTCTCAGAGACTCTTAGATATAGTCAAGAAAATTTTGCAAAAGAGTCTGTCAGCATGCATTTCCAACAAACTTTGACTTAGGACTCCTGCTTCTTGGTCATGATGGAGTAACACGAATTATTTCCTGGTAGAAACAACAACCAAAACAAAATAGAAAAATATATTAAACAATGGGTTCCAAGACATTGTGCATCAATGAATAAAGAGCAGTTTCCCCTGAAAAATGGGAAACAAATGAGGTGAGCGTTATGCATGATGGAGTTTGGTATCTGGGGATGTGAAGTCTGATAAAGTTTGCAGGATAGAATGCTAGAGAGGAGAATGCTGCATTGAGAGGGAAGTCTGGAGATCTCCAGATACTATCGTGTCAGTATTCTTTAGGGAAGGATAAACACACACATATGAGAAAACTACTCTAGGCACAGGGAAGGACCACTTAAAAAGATTAAAATGAATGTACTTAGTTTTTACATGGGGCCTGAAATAGTGCCTGTTGCCACCAGCCAAAATGGAAAAACTCAATTCTGGGAGAAATGATAGAATGCTCAGGGAGCTTCTGCCTAAGAATTGGGGTAAATAATTAGTCTTAGACTAGCACTATTCTGAACACACCTAACAAATCAGGAAGGCCAGATCCAAACAAATCTCACGGTTTTGCAATAACTTAACTGCATCCAAGAACAAAGCTTAAGAAGATTTATAGGAATATAAAAATATCCGGTACCCAACAAGATAAAATTCTTAATGCCTGGCATCAAATCAAAAATTACCAGGCATGCAAAGAAGCAGGAAAATATGATTCATAATGAAGATAAAAACCTGAACCAATCAAAGTGGACCCAGAACTGAAACAGATGCTGGAATTAGCGGACAAAGACGTTAAGACAGTTATTATAACTGTATGCCAGATGTTCAAAAAGCTGGAGGAAAGATTGAGCAAGTAGAGACATGATATAAATAAAAAGCCTAAATCATACTTTTGAGATGATAACTAAAATCTCAGAGATGGAAAAAGTCACTGATAGAACTATTGGAAGATTAGACATTGCAAAAGAAATAATTACTAAACTTGATGGCACAGCGAGAGAAGCTAGGCAAAATGAAAAACAGGAAAAAAAAAACCCAAGAATAAGAGAATCACTAAGATATGGAATCACTCCAATAGTGCAATATGTGAACTTGAAGTCTACAGAAGAAAAGACAATGAGGTTGAGACAGAAAATATTTGAAAAACTAATGACTGAAAGTTTTTCAAATTTGATGAAAACTGAAAACCCTTATGCCCAAAATGACCGATGAATCCCAAACAAACGAAAACACACAAACAAAATAGCAAAAAACTACATCAGAGCACATAAAGTATTCTTCAAACCATGATAAGGACAAAATCTCAAAAGGAGCCAGAGGGGAAAAAGACGCATCGAGTAGAGAGAAACAGAGATAAAGGTTGCAACATATTTTTTTTCCCAGAAAAACAATACAAGAGAAAAGGAAGTGCAGCCAATAGCTAAACTATGGAAAGAACCTAGATGTCCATCAACAGATGAATGGATAAAGAAGAAGTGGTATATATACACAATGGAATACTATGCAGCCATCAGAAGAAACGAAATCTTGCCATTTGCAACGACATGGATGGAACAGAGGGTATTATGCTAAGTGAAATAAGTCAATCAGAGAAAGACAATTATCCTATGATCTCTCTGATATGAGGAATTTGAGAGGCAGGGTGGGGG
>CM052897.1:109115743-109217386 GCA_028534135.1 Potos flavus
CTTTTCCGGAGCCAGGAAAAGTTACCACAGCAGCAAAAATGGGACCAACAACCTTGAACTATAGCCGTGAGAAATCCATTTTCTTTTTAACTGTGAATGATGCAGCCAAAGTAACTCTTCAGGAGAGACTGTGTGTGTGTGTTGGGTGGTGGTGGTGGTGGTGGTTCCAACTCAAGGATAGAAACCCAAACTATCCTAACAGTGAAAAATAGAGAGGAAGGAACTCTTAGCTTTTCAAACAACTGGTATACACATAATTTTTTTGCCTAGCTTGCAAACACATTTTGTTCAGAATGGTTTTCTTAAGTAGGTTGTTTGGAAATGTTTTTCTCATAGAAACAATGTTAGGTGTGAAATTCAGGTTCCCAGATGTCTTGGGAAAAGCCTATTCAGTGCTGAATGTTAAAAAATGATACTATAATTCGATTTTTTATATGGGAAAATGAGTATTAATTTCTAATGAATGAAATCCTAATTTCTATCATGTTACACCATGATGATCTAGGTTGGCAGTTTTGTAAGTAGTCTCTCTCTCGGCTCCTTACAGGTTTGTTCTGCAGAGCAGAATACAGTTGACCCTTGAACAATGTGGGGTTGGGGGTGCTGACCCTCATGCAGTCAAAAATCTGCATATAACTTTTGACTCCCCCAAAACTTATCTAATAGCCTGCTGTTGGATGAAAGCCTTACCTATAACATAAAGTCCATTAACACATACTTTGTATGTTATATGTATTACCTACTGTATTCTTACAATAAAGGAAGCTAGAGAAAAGGAAATGTTATTAAGGAAATCCTAAGGAAGAGAAAAAACACTTACTGTACTATACAGTACAAAATCCGTGTATAAGGGCACCCACACAGTTCAAGCATACATTGTCCAAGGGTCAACTGTGTGTCTTATTTATTTATGAGCTTTTAAAAACAAGTTTATAAAATCGTGTTAAATTAACAAAGTGTAAATAAATGTAAAAAATACCTATCAACACGAAGTGTGAGACATCGTTGAGAATTAAGATTTTGTGCAGGGCAAATATCAGTGTTGATGTTGGGAATGGGGATGTTCTCCCAGCCTCCCACCCTGAGGCCTCTGCTGTGACCCCATTCTGCACAGGATAAGGGTACTTTGTTGAAAATCCGCTGAGAGTTTCGATACCAGTTTTCTCAGTCGCGCTGGTATCCTTTGCTCACCAGATCCATCAGATTGGATGCTGGAGTCTAGGGCCCCTTTGTAGAAGACACAAAGCAATTACCCTTTTCTCTCTACTTCGTCCTCCTTCCCTCTGTTCTGCAGTCTTCCTCTCCTTTCTTTTGGCTTCATTTTGACCAGCATTCTGGTCTTTCAAGTACCTTTGTGCAAAGTGGGATCTGCCCTCCCTCTAGTGGTGATCGGGAAATCTTCCTTTCCCGTTGTAGCCCCTTCTGCCCCCAGCTTTATGGAGATGTAATTGACATAACATTGTGTAAGTTTCAGATATACAAAGTATAAAATTTTCATCGTGTCACATAATTACCATTTCTTTTCTTGTGGTGAGAACATTTTAAAATGGACTTTCTTAGCAATCCATTGCCTGGGTTAACGCCAGGAGCTCGTTTTTACCCACTGCAGTCTTGGCTGTGGCTGGGTCCTTCAACTCACATCGGCCTCAGCCTTGGGGAATCTGGGCCTGGATATCCTCCTGGCAGACAATCGTGCATAGAATGGGTGTCCCAGCAGAGTGTAGGGGCAGGGGGCAGGGGGACCAGAGACAGTCGCTGTGAAACTCTAAGGTTTCTTTTGAGGCCCTCAAACATTGCCCTATGTACTTCCTGTCTATTCCATTTCTAGCTTTGTACCGTGGTGTCCTACCTACACATTCCCAGTGGACCAGAAAGCAGGTTCAAAGCTTCTTCCTTACCCTCTCTTTTCTGAAAAGGAGAGAAAGGACGAGATCTTTAGAAAGTTTTCATTTAGAGGTGTGCTGGGTTTCTGAAGGAGAGAAAATTGTGACTATTTTTTACGATAGTTGACTTCACTGTGCCATCAACTGGCTCACAAAATTCTTGAAAATTTAATAATTAGCTCTCATGAATCTGTACAAGCTGGCTTCCACAGTCTACTCTTTTTATTATGAACAATCATGTTAAAAAAAGATAGACGTTTTCCTCTTGTCTTCTCCCTCTCCTAACCACCCCCCACCCTGCATCCTTGCCTTTTTTCACTCGGATCATAGAAAAATATGAAAATAGAAAAATAGAAAAAAAAATCATAGAAAAAAATTATATAGATCCAAGAGTCATCACATTTGTTCCATAAAAGTCTAGATAGTAAATAAATATTTTAGACATTGCAGTCCACATTTGGTTTTTGTTATATATATATATTTATAAAAAAACATCCCTTTGAAAATGTAAAAACTATTCTAAACTACAGGACAGTACAAAAACAAAAACAAAAACAAAAAAAAATAGGCCAAAGGTTAGATTGGTCTGTGGGTCTTAGTTTGCTGACCCCTGGAATAGATGATCAGGGTAGACCTTTGAAAATTTTAATTTCAGAAATTTGAAATTTAGAATGTATAAATGTATAATTTAAAAAATATATATATATATAATATAATATAAATTATATAATATATCATAAGAATTACATTATATATATATTTCAGAGAAAAAGTCCAGACTGGGTGAAGTTATCCTGAGCATTTCACCATAGGAGTCAAGCTTGGGTCTCTGTTGGAAGAATGAGGTCTCTGGGAATTGAGGGTGGGAAGAGATGAGGACACTGAAGATAGTTAGCTCAGTGGTAAATAAGGAAAAGTATGGCCTCTGGGTGGGTATGTTTTTTTCTTCCCTCTTTCTTAAAAAAAAAACAACAACTCTGTTTTTATTGAGATATAATTCATATATTATAAAATTTATCCATTTAAAGTATATAGTTCAGTTTTGTTTTTTTTTTTTAGTGGATTCATAGTATTAATGTAGTGATCATCACCATCTCATTTTAGAACATTTCCATCTCCCCTAAAAGAAACTCATACTGTCATGCCATTCCCTTCCTACCTGCCTGTTCTGCCAGCCCCTGGAAACCACTTACCTCTTTCTGTCTCTGGATTTGCCTTTTCTGGAGACTTAATATAAATGGAATCATAAATATGTGGCCTTTTGTGACTGGCGTCTTTCACTTACTGTAATGTTTTCAAGGTCTATCCGTGTCATATCGGTGCTTCATGTCTTTTTATTGCCAAATAATAGTCCATTACATGGATAGACTATATTTTATTTATCCATTCATCAGTTGATGGGTATCATGGTTGTTTCCAATTTTTGGCTATTACAAATTATGCCCTTAGGAAGAGTTGTATACAAGTCTTTGTATAGATACACATTTTCAGTTCTCTTGGATGGATATCTAGGAGTGGGACTTTTGGGTGATATGATAACTTAGGTTTAGGATTTTGAGGAACTGCCAGACTGGTTTCCAAAAAGGCTGCATCATTTTACATTCTCACCAGCAGTATAGGAGGGTTTTGTTTTCTCCATGTTCTCACTGATACTTGGCCATCCCAATAGGTGTGAAGTGTATCTCATTGTGGCTTTGATTTGCATTTCCTTAATGGCTAATGGTAATAGATGAATGTCTATTCAAATACATTGTCCATTTTTAATGATTTATTTATTTATGCATTTGAGAGAGAGAGAGAGAGAGAGAGAGAGAGAGAGGGAAGGGTGGGCAGAGGGAGAGGGAGAAGAAGGAAGCAAACTCCCTGCTGGGCATGGAGCCTGATGCAGGCTCGATCCCACAACCGACTGGAGACCCAGACCTGAGCTGAAATCAAGAGTCTGATGCTCAACTGACTGCGCCATCCAGGTGCCCTACACGGTCCATTTTGAAATAGAGTTGTCCTTTTATTCTTGGTTTGTAAGTTGTCTAGATAGAAGTTCCTTGTCAGATACATGATTTGCAGTATTTTCTCCTTATAGGTGGGTGTCTTTTCACTTTAATGATGGTTTAGTGTATAGCACAGAAGTTTTGATACTTTGATTAAATACAATTTATCTATTTTTTCTTTGGTCACCTGTGCAACAAATCCAAATTCAATAAGATTTATTCTTATGTTTTCTTCTAAGTCTTTTGTAATTCTAACTCTTGCTTAATTTAGGTCTAATACATTTTGAGTTAATTTTTGTGTATGGTTTGAGGAAGACATCCAACGTTATTCTTTTGCATATGGATATCCAGTTGTCCCAGCATTGTTTGTTGAAGAGTTGTCTTGGCATCCTTGCTGAAATCAATTGAGCATAAATGGGAGGGTTTATTTCTGGACTCTCAATTTTATTCCATTTATCTATATACCTGTCTATTTTTATATCAGTGCCACATTGTCTTGAATACTATGAGTTTGTAGTATATTCAAATTGGAAAGTGTGAGTTCTCCAGCTTGCTTCTTATTTCTCAGGATTGTTTTGGCTGTCTTAGTCCCTCGAATTTCCATATAAATTTTAGGATCTTTTTGTCAAATTCTGCTAAAATAGGCAGTGGGGATTTTGGTAGGAATTGTGCTAAATCTGTAGATTGATCTGGGGAGCAATGCCATCTTAACAATATCAATTCCTCTGACACATGAACACATGATGGGTTTCCATTTATTTAGGTGTTTAATTTTTTCATCAATGTTTTATAACTTTGAGAACATAAATATTAAACCTGTTTGTTAAACTCTTTAGTATTTCTTCTTGCTTTCCAATCTGAATGTTTGCTTTCTTCTTACCTCCCTCCCCCTTATCTCCCTTCCCTTCCTCCCTTCCTCCCTTCCTTCCTCTGCTTTCCCTCCCTCCCTCCCTCCCTCCCTCTCTTCCTTCCTTCCTTCCTTCCTTCCTTCCTTCCTTCCTTCCTTCCTTCCTTCCTTCCTTCTTTCCCTCTTTCTCCTTCCTTCCTTTTCTATTGACCTGGTTAGAAACTGAAGAACAATGTTAAATGGAGGGGTGACACTGGATATCCTTGTCTCATTTTTTATCTTAGTGGGAAAGCATTCAGTCTTTTGCTGTTAAGTATAATGATATCTGTGGTTTTTGCAAGATGCCTTTTATCAGGTTGAAGAAGTTCCTTTTCCCTTCTTGGTTTGTTAAATGTTGCCATTATAAAATGGTATTGGATTTTGGGAAATGCTTTTTCTGTGTTTATTGAGACGATCATTTGGTTTTTGTTCTTTATTCTATTAAAGCGATATGTTACATTAATCAGATGTTAAGCCAACATTGCATTCCTGGGATAAATGCCACTTGGTCCTGTTATATAGTCCTTCTTCAATGTTGCTGCATTTAGTTTGCTGGTATTTGTTAAGGATTTTGTTTAAGGATTTTTGTGTCTTTATTCATAAGGGATATTGGTCCTAGTGATATCTTCATCTCGTTTGGGTATCAGCATAATAGTGGCCTTTTCTCTCCTGTCCTTCATTCTCAATACTGCTATTCTAGGCGCTTTAGGGACAGTACAAATGCAAGACGAGAAGAAGAGGAGAGAGTCAGCAGTGTCGTGGACCCCAGGCAGCAGCACGGATATGGGGAAGAGAACCCCTACAGGGTCCACAGAGACCACAGGATTCTTGGTTACCACGTGGACACCAAGCTGGGGACTTACTATTGGGAATATCTTATGTATAGGATGTGTTCTATTCTGTTCTTTTTACGCATATATTCTGTTAATAGGTGTGATGAAAGTACATTTATTATAAGTTTAAGTAGATGTGTTTCCTATCCTATGAAAACACAGTGGTTAGAGGAATAGGCAGATACAATAAAATAATCACAAATTAAATATAACAGTACAGCTGTATTCAAGACGACGAAGGGGAGGGTTCTGGGGCCCCGAGAGTGGGTAATCAGGGAGTTCGTTGAGCGTTCTGCTGGTGGGAACAATGTGTCTGAAGGCCCCGCTTGGGGAATGAGTGATGGAGGCCAGTGTGGGAGGAGTGCACAGAGCAGGAGGAAAGATGGCAGGAGGCCGGTAGAAAGAGCCAGACCACCATGGCCTGCAAGTCCAGGCTGTAGGCCTGCGTCATTAGCCACAGAGCAAGTGGTATGTTTTCGCTTCTTAAATTTCCTTGTCTGGATTCACCAATCATATTTTTGTTTCATGTTTTCCTGAAAGAAGGAAGTATCACTCACTATTTCTGCTCTTTCCATTTATTTTAGGTTTTTACTTTTATGAGGCTCAGAGTAGAGATCAGGGGGACATGGAATAGAATGAGGGATGGAAAGATGGCTTCAGGCTGGTCCTAGAGAGAAGGAAGGAAGGAAGAGAAGATGACAAAGTTATGTTCATTTAAGGGCAGAAGAAAAAGGATGGGAGCTGGAAGGAAGAATGAGCGTGCATCTGGCCCCCTCCCCTGACTTCACAGGTGGACGCATCGGCCCAGAAACACCGAGTGACTTCCCTGCTCACCTAGCCAGAGCTGGGACACCCGCTGCTCCTGCCCGCCTCCCCTCTGAGTGCTTTTTCTGCTGGCGGGCAGTCTCTCAAGCTGAGCTCTAAAGGAAAAGCCGTTGGTCAGGCAGAATGCAGAGAAGGAGGCTTCAGGGAGAGGGGCTGATAGACAAAGTCCTTGGGGCAGGAGAAAGCTTGAATGCAGACCTCAAAGATGGCCACTGTGTTTGGAGCACAGGCGAGGAGGCATGAGGGGAAAAATGAGGTAGGGGCCTCCTCACAAAGTGTCTTGGAGGTTGGTGAGGAGTGTGGATCTAGTTTGAGCATAGCATGAGCAGTTTTTTTTTTCTCCATTTATTTTTTTAACCAACATACAATGTATTATTTGTTTCAGGGGTACAGTCTGTGATTCATCAGTCTTACACATTTCATAGCACTCACCATAGCACATACCCTCCCCAATGTCCATCTCCCAGCCACCCCATCCCTCCCACCCCCTCCCCTCCAGCAACCCTCAGTTCGTTTCCTGAGATTAAGAGTCTCTTATGGTTTGTCTTCCCCTCTGGTTTCATCTTGTTTCATTTCTTCCTCTCTTCCTCTATGATCCTCTGCCTTGTTTCTCAAATTCCACATATCAGAGAGATCATATGATAATTGTCTTTCTCTGATCGACTTATTTTGCTTAGTGTAATTCCCTCTAGTTCCGTCGATGTTGTTGCAAATGGTAAGATTTCATTTTTTGATGGCCGCATAGTATTCCCGTGTGTGTGTGTGTGTGTGTGTGTGTGTGTTTGTGTGTAATACATCTCACATCTTCTTTATCCATTCATCTATTGATGCACATCTAGGTTCTTTCCATAGTTTGGCTGTTGTGGACATTGCTGCTATAAACATTGGGGTTCACGTGCCCCTTCGGATCACTACATTTGTATCTTTGGGGTAAATACCCAGTAGTGCTATTGCTGGGTAGGCAGCGTGAACAGTTTTAAGGAGGGGAGGAACATGAAAAGATCAGCATGTTAGGCAGATGACATGCTACTTGGTGGAGAAGTTAAATGGGGCCAGAGCGGAAGTGGCCCGTCCAGGTATGACTCTGTGGAAGGTGGTGTGGCCGAGACGTGGACACACTGGAGATTCGGTTTGGAGTTAGAATTGATAGGACTTGCAGATGTTACTTTTAAGGCACTGGGGACCTTCCCAGAGGAAGCCGGATGTGCTTAGACCAGAGAAAGGGGCAGTGCGGGTCCTCCCGAGGGAGCTGGGTTTTTCTGGAAGTAGACGTATGGGCTCTCCCTGAAGCTGCTCCCCCCCCCCCCCAGCAGTGGGGGAAGATTCCTAGAGAAAAAGAAACCTTTGGTCCATCTGAAATGCCCTTCTTTCTTTTGTGTTGGACAAATGTTTACCTGTTCTTCAAAGCCTGTCTCAAATATTACCTCTCTTCGAAACTTCAAGTTAGTTACATTACACTTTCATAGCACTTATTATGCCCATCTAGCCCTTATTACTCTGTCTGTATAGCTCTTATTGTGCCTAAAGTGCTATCATAATTTCTGATTAATACACAGCAATATGGGGGCCCCGGGTGGCTCAGTTGGTTGAGCGTCTGACTTTGGCTCAGGTCATGATCTCGGGGTCGTGGGATTGAGCCCCATATTGGGCTCCCTGCTCAGCGCAGAGTCGGCTTATCCCTCTCCTTCTGCTCCTCCCCCCACTCGTGCTCTCTATCTCAAATAAATAAATAAAATCTTTTTTTTTTTTTAAGGTTTTTATTTATTTATTTATTTGACAGAGAGAGAGAGATCACAAGTAAGCAGAGAGGCAGGCAGAGAGAGAGGGGGAAGCAGGCTCCCTGCTGAGCAGAGAGCCCGATGCGGGGCTTGATCCCAGGACCCTGAGATCATGACCTGAGCCGAAGGCAGAGGCTTTAACCCACTGAGCTACCCAGGCGCCCCTAAATAAATAAAATCTTAAAAAAAAAAAAAAGCACAGCACTATGAAGCGCAGAGAGATTAGTCACTAAGAGGTGGCCTGGGCCCACAGACCCATGCTTTGCCATCTGGCTGTGTTGCTTCTTGCTGGGAGCTCTCTGTGTAGAATTACTGACTCCTCCTCTCGCTCCCAGTGACCTCTGTTATAGTCCTTGGCATATCGTGCGAAGAGCTCATTTTTTGAATGTTTTTCTGTGAACAGATCGAAGGCAGGGACTATGCTATTTACTTTCATGTCTTCAGTCTTTACTTTCATGTCTTTACTTTTCATGTCTTCATTGGTCATATAATAGACGCAGAATGAGGGAATGAATGAATGAACGAACATGAATGAATGAATGATGTCTGAGGGAATAAGAAATAAAGTAGCAGGAGTGCAATAGAGCCTTTCCGTAACCTTCTGCAGCCTGCATTTTTCTAGGCCAGAGAATCCCTGAGCTGCATTACAATTCAGGCCAGCGTAATTTCTGGCTTTGCCATAATATTGTTTTAGAATTTCCATTAATGCTTTGTTGTGTTCTAATCAAATAATGCTATTCTCGGTTAAACAGATGATGAGGCTCCTGGCAGGTATTATGGTCTTTAAACACAGTTGCTCTGTTGTCACCAAGGACATTTCTGCATCTGATATTGATTTAAATATTCAGTTATGAATGTCATGAAGACAACTTTATTTATAGCTAATGAGGATTGTATTCGCTGGAGAAACTGGCAATGGGAACAGCGTAGCGCATGCTTGTTAATTCATTGTGAATGAATAGAAGAGCCTCGTTGATCAGCATTCACAAGGCTTTTTGTTCTGTACCAATATGAAACAGAAAAATACGGGGTGTTATGATTTTACTGTATTTTAGTGTCAAATAGAGAAAGCGTTTTTGGAAAATTCATTGTATTTTGCGGAGGGTTCATGTTGTGTCGAACTTCCACTCAAGTCCAGATTTCTACAGGTGTGCCTTGATTTTGAAGGGTCTGCTTTACGAAACCTGAACTGCAGAAGAGATACGTTAGAAACAAAGTCCGTTACAAAAGAATAGTTGGGTAGTTCATCAGGTATCTGTGGAGTGGGTATAATGAGTTTTGGGGACTGGGTCACCATTTCCTCCTCTCATTCTCCAGGATTCTGATCAATAACGCAAACCAACCAGGCAAGATTGCTAGCCAGATGGGAAGATAAGTAAGGATTTTGTCTGTATCATCTTCAATGCAGAGTTCTGTGCAATCTGTATGTACTTTGGGCTTCATTCAAAGTGGGACTTTTTACTTCGACTCTTTATTAAGAATTGGACCCCACAAGCTCAGGGGTGCTTGCAGAGGGATGGAGGGACTAGATATTCAGAGCAGACCCTGATACCCCCTGCTTTGATGTGGAAGAGGCCAACGGGCTGCTTCCAGAGGACAATGTGGCAGAATAGTGCCCTTCCCCTTCCTGCCCAGTGTCCACAGCCCAGTGTCCACATCTGAATTCCCAGAAGCTGGGAATATTTTACCTGACATGGCAAAAGTGACTTTGTGGATATGATTATGTTAAAGATGTTGAGAGGGGGATATTATCCTGGATTACCCAGGTGGCCCTATTATAATCACAACGGTCTTTTTAAGAGGGAGCAAGAGGGTCGCAGAGAAAGATGGATGACAGAAGCAGACACTGAAGTGATGGGGGGCCACGAGTTGGGGGATGTGGACCGTCTACAGGAGATGGGAAGGGAAGGAAGCAGATTCTTTCCTAGAGCCTTCAGAAGGAACACAGCCCAGCCAACACCCTGATTTAGCGCCATGAGACTTCTGACCTGCAGAACTCTTAAGATAATGAAGTTCTGTTGTTTTAAGCCACTCACTTTATGGTCATTTTTTACAGCAGCAATAAAAAAACGAACACAGAAGGTTTGGGAGGGGGCCTGCCCAGATGTGCCTGTTGCATGGAAGAAGGAATATGGAAGGGTCCTCTGGGAGGAAGACGTACCCCTACCTGCTAGTGAAACTTTATCTAGTGAATAGCAAGCTTCAACAGATCAAACCAACCACTCTTCCCTCCTGGGAAAGAGTGAGTGGGAAAACGGAAGCTGATAAGACACCTTAGTGGGGACAAGTTGAACTCCGGGACTTAGAGACGTACACTGCCATTAGAAGATGGGAGAGCCGAGCCCAGGATGATCATTTTTAGGAAATCTGAAAATGGCAGATCTCTGGGTCACTTCTGTTTGTTGACAACCGTGAGCTGGCCTGTGACTGCCATCCAAAAGCAGTACCTTGCACCTTCCGAATTTCACATGAGGTCCTCTCAGTGGTGAGCTCTTCATAGGGACTTTGCAGGTAAGGGAGAAGTGTAGCTTCTAGAATTTACCCCTCTGATGCTCAAGGGCCGAAGAGTATAAGGTTTTCAACAATATCTGGCACAGAGGGTGAAGGCAAAATGGTGGCAGAAGTATGTTTGCTTCTGTATAGTTGGAGGGAGGAATGTGGAAAAAGGCGCATAAACATCCCTCCCTCCAACCTCCAGTTTCTTTGTTCTCTTGACTTGTTGGGATGGGGCCATAGCCGCCATTATGGGCCCAGCGAATGAACGGGCTGCCAGATCTTCGTTACTGCAGAGATGTGCAGTAAACCCCGACCCGAAGAGAGAGGAGGTGGATGTGAAAATTGAATGCTAGTGGGTAAATTGAAAATGATTGTGTTGTAATGTAACCGCGACTGAGCAGGTATCTATTTTGAACCTACATTATTTCAAGGGCATTTTTCTTTGAAGCTTTTAACAAATAATTTAAGCCAAATTAATATTCATTGCAAATGTCAGAAGCAGTTGAATTTTATTTTCATAGGGCCTTTGAACTTCCGTGTTTACTGTGAAAGATCAAATGTTATGCCATTATTCCTACTTTTAAAATTTGATGAAGTTGCACGTGTAACTGTAATCTAATTATTAGTAGTTATAAATACCATTTAATTAAATAATGCATGCTTTATTTCTTAGTGCTCTCAGTCGAGTATTTTCAGATGATTTGAATATTACCTATTCGATCATTAATTGCCTATTAAGAGTATAGAATTGCTCCTGGTATGCCAAAAGCATCAAGGAGAGGGGTGGTTGGGATGGAGTGTAGCAGGCAACAGGCATTTGGTTCTGTATATAATCTCAGAGGATGAAGGTGGGGACAGCCAAAGTTAACAACAGGAGGTAGTAGGAATCTCTATAAATTGGGCAGAGAGGGAAGCCAAGTCAAGCCAAGGTTTCCAACTGTGATCTAAGGGTTTGGAAAAGAGCGAGGGAGGGATATATCATGGATTAATTGACATAGCAGACGATACGAGTGCAGAGAGCAAGTTGCTAGGGCATCACTGAATAGTACTCTTTGAAACTATCATACTTTGGACTGTGTTTACCTGCTCAGGTACCCGGGGTGGCTCTTGCAAGCCCATCGGGCATGGGTTCTGGTCTGTAAAACTGTGTTCATTTGGCTTTTTGCCCCTGCCTATCATACTGAGACATTTCTCCATTTCTAAGACCATAAGGCCAATATCAAGAGCTGTTGGTTTCCATTCACAGTCACTAATCATTTCAGTTTTATTTTATCATCAGAAATTTTGTTTTTGTACTTCCAACAGATTCGTTTGGTTCCTACCCAAGCGGACTATCATGAACCAGAAGGAAGATCCAAATACCATTCTTCTCTAAAAATGCATCAATCAGCAAACATTTTAAAAGCCCTTTGCCTGTTTCCCAGCATCACAGGAATGATCATTTCAATAATCATGACCATTCTGCAGATCAGGTTTTCAGTTAATATGGAAGTTCTGCTCTTCTATGGTCTAATTATTAAGGTTTTGCCAAATTTTTCTCTGTCTAGGAGCTTGTGTTGATTTGCATGGTGATATTTTTGTCATTATCATCATTAGCAGTGGGAGTTATTCCTTCAGAAGCCACCCATTAAAACTTTTCAGTATCTCTAATAAAGTTTGGCTTTAATTCCCAGTAGAATATGTGATGTGATTCTGAGGTTGAAAATATTCTAAAAAAATAGTCAATTTAGATTATTCCAGCCCTCTGTACAATTAATGCTTCATGATCTCCTATGCCTGGTACTTCTAGGCAATTTCCTTTATATCCTTGGCTTCACACTTACTCTCAAATCTGTTCGGCTTAGAGTTCTCTTCTGAAGCCAGACCTGCATATACACTGACATAATAGGTACAAATCGGAACTATCACCCTTTTCTCCATTCCTCCAGATCTACTCCGCATTCTATATTTGCTTTCTCAGAGATAGACGCCAGCAAGTTGTCCAAGTCTGATACCTGCACTTCTCTTAGATTTCTTCTTTGACCATGTCCATGTACAACCAGTAGCTGAGACCTGTCAGTTAAGGTGTGGGGTGATTTTTCTATCCCCAGGGTGGTTTCTTCTCCTATGCCCTCCCAGCATAAGTAAGCACTTCTAGTATAGCAGTTATTTGATTATATTGTAACTTTTACTTGCATCTCTGTCTCTCCCTTTTGATGGTAGAGGAGAGAGACGAGGTCTGTTCATTTTTATCCCTTTGGCGGTTAGCTCAATATTTGTTTAGTCAATGAAGTGAGTGAAGAAGTAAATAAATTTGATGAAAGTACTATGACCAGAGTTTGTACATAGAATGTCCTAAATAATTTATTTATGATGAGCCCGTGATTCCTTATTTTACCTTACTTCCTCTTTACTATTGAATATTATGCGACCTAATGGTAAAAATTGATTAATTTTGGAGTCTCTTCAATGTAGCTATCAGATTTGATGTTTATTTTATGCTTCACAATGTGAAGTTTCAAATATATAACCAGGGAGATTTAAAATGAGCATGAAGGAGATGATTATCATGTAACTTTGGGAATTTCGGTGTCCAAATGTATATATTCATTTTCTCTCATCTGTAGACATTATCTTTACCAAAAAAAAAAATAAGGTAGAACTGATTCTAAAGGAAATAATCACATTACCTAAATTTTAACAGTTACACTTGCCGATGAGAGAAAAGCGAAGCTGACATGACACTTTAACTTTTACAGCATTTTATTTAAAGGATAAATGGCATTACTAAGTTCACCAAAATGACCTTTGAAGGACATGATCTTTAAAAAAGAGTTTTGTTTTAAAGGGAAACACTTTCCCTTAATTTGCAAGTTAATGGTTGTATTTTTGCTTTGACAGTGATAAGAAAGCAGAAATTGTGGCACCAAGGATACAAATGGTGTGTTTCTGTTTTGAAAGGCATTATTGTTCTTTTCATTCCTTTTGTGGGAGCATTCTGACTACCGCCATATATAAGAAATTTATGCTTAGACTTCCACATTAGATGAGAATGTATCATTAAAATATATGAACGGTGCACCAAAATGAAGCAGAAGTATGCTCAGGGCATTTGAAAAGTTTCTCCTTATGAAATAAATGAACAATACCTTTATTTAAATCCATCTAAAACAAAACTCTGATATACGATGTGGGGCTTAGTTTGATCATCAAATTCCCTTTGTATTGTATTCTTGTGCATACATTTTGTTGTTCTGAATAGGTAAACTCATCATCCTTTTGTGCTAGGCATCTCTTGTGTTAACTCAACATATAAAAATTTTGGATTACAAATTACAAATTAAAACAAATTCAGTATACACAATTAGGATTTCTTGCACTTACCGGGTGAACCTGCTTTGTCTTTTCCCAAATAAAATGAAATTTGCTGGACCTTCCCAAGTATTACATTTACAACCAACATCTCCCTCTGGAGACTCTCTCCCCTCCCCACCTCCAGTCTGGCCCAGCATTGGACACACATAGCAAAATTTGAAGTTGTAAGTCAATGGGGAAAGCTGATCTAGTTTACTTGGAGCAGCTTTTTATATCTGCCTCTACTGTGTAAATTAAAAGGTATTCACATGTCCATAACAAATGGATGTGACCTTTTTTTTTTTTTTTAAATCTTTGACATCATCTGTAGTTCTTTTAGGTTCTTATTTTTCATTTTTTCACGTTTTCAAATTCTCATATGTAAGATTTGTTTATACCTGTTGTCATTGTCCCTGCACCTGTCATGGTGTATATTCATGTTTCACCCATTTTTTTTTTTTTTCGTGGGGGCAGAGAGAGTAAGCCCCCATGGTGGGGGAGGGGCAGAGGGAGAAGGAAGGAAGGAGAGGTTCTCAAGCTGGCTGTGGGCAGAGCCTGAGGCACGGGTGATCCCAGGACCCCAAGATCATGACCTGAGCCACCCAGGCACCCCACGTTTCACCCATCTGAAACATGCACACAGGCACAAACACATCTTAAACAAATAAGCAAAAACTATGCACAAAAATAGCATTTTTCTTCAATACTAAACTCTTTGTCTACTTTGCCCTTCTTTTTACAACTTGTCTTTACCTCTTCACCTTATCTTCACCTCCAGGTTTTCTGAAGTCAAAATTCTTCTTGGTATTAAGAAATACTTGGTTTCCCTCATGCCAGTGCATTTGTAAATGAAGTAAATTGGATTCTGCTTTCAGATTTTTTAAAATTTGCTCTAAATTAAGCTCACAGGAGGACTTGTTAATATACGGTAGCTAACAAGAGCTGATTTTTATTGAGCACTTAGTATGGTCCAGGCAGAGCGCTACTCTTTGCATGGACTGTGTAAGTCCTGCATCACAACCACACAATGAGGTAAGAGTTTTGCCCACTGATTACTGCAGGAAAGTAAAGCCCAGTAAGTTGTGCCCATGTTCTCAAGCTCAATAGTAAAGGTCGCCCTAAGATTGCCCCAACCTTAAATGATTATAGATTGCTGGAAAGATACCATATGAGGTTAGAATCCTAAAATCACAAGTCCAGTTTGGAGTGGGATGGCTAGAGATGCTGATTTCTTTATATTCTTACATTCTTCCTATTGGGTTTTAAGTCAGAGCAGTAAAGATACATACAGTGAGAGTGGAAACAGGAATAGGAAGGAAGTGACCCAAGGACGAGATTAGTATACAAAATGTACGCTATGAAATCCTCCTCCTTGGAGATGTGGGTCAGAAAATTGGGCTCTAAGCTCATTAGCAGCCAATGCCAAGGTAAAAACATCATCAGCGATATGACTCGTTGTGTCTACAATCTAAAAACAAACCAGTTGTTCAGGAAAAGTGCAGCTAATCCTGATAATGAGACCCAGACCCCTATAGCAATGATCATAGTGGATGACATATAAATCCCATTAAAATATGTGTCTTCTTAAAACATTTTTCATATGGGTTTCTTAACTTTCTGGAGCTATGTTTTAGTGTCAGTGTCCTTATGATCAGGCTTTCCTGCTGGTTAGCAAAAATCCTCTTTGTTTCCATTTTGGCCTCCTCAGGGTGCGATTTGGTAGGCGCAGAATAAAGGCGAATGTTCTATCCCTCCTCACCCTGTATCCTCAATAGTGTGGTGCCAGGAGTTAACATAAGGAACTGCCTCCGAAATGGCCCTTCATCTATTAAATATATTTGTCCCTAGGAGAACAATTTTTCTTTTTCAAAATATTTCAGTGTGGTATATAGGATGGCAGAAAATATTCTGAAGAGCCATTTGTTCATAAGCAAGTTTTATTGTCACGGGCAAATATTTAATGATTCAGGATTTGTCTCAAGTTTGTTTTTTCCATGTTTAAATAATTCTTGTTTGCTTGCTTTGTTATTCATCACAAGCTTAAAGCAGTTTTAAAATTGCATTATTTTTTAGTTACTGATAAATCCTTTATCTAGGGGAGAAGAGTATGTGGGTGGAGAAGCATCAAGACTAGTTTGTTACGGAATAAATGTACAGAGATGGAAAGCAAGGAAAATCTATACTCTTTTAAAACCTGAAATCTGTTTAGTGAAAGAAGATAAATGATAGGATTTCTCTTTGATAAAAAGGACCATATTATCGATAATATTTTCTTAGAGCAATCTCCAGGTTTATGTAGATGAAGTAACTATTGAATAAGTAGTTTTGGAGCATCTAGGAAGATATATCAGGAACCATATAACTTGGGGAGAAAGGAAGAGAAAGAAGGAAAGAAAATAAGCAAGCAAAATGCAAACTATATTAAAAATAAAGCCTTCCCTTCAATTTATTTAGTTAGAATGTGCCCGCAAGATAAGTGCGTGTGCTTCATGAGTCCTCCCAAAGCTAAATGTAGAATTACCAGATAGTCCTGCAATTCCATTCCTAAGTGCATACCCCAAAGAATTGAAAACAGGTATTCGAACAAGTACGTGTATTTGTGCAGGCGTCTGCAAGCTGCAGAATAGTATTCAGCCATGATAAAGAGCAAGGTCATGGTACCTGCTACTGCACGGTTGAACTTCAGGACATTATGGTAAGAAGCCAGACAGAAAAGGTTATATATTAAATGACTTTATTTAAAGGAAATATTCTGATAAATCTATAGAGACCAAACACAGATTGGTGGTTGGCATGGACTGGGGGGAGAGGGGGAAGAGAGAATGGGGAGAAATTGCTTAATGGGTAAGAGGTTTTACTTTGGGCTGATGGAAATACTTTGCAAGTGGATAGAGACGGTGGCTGTACAACTTTGGGAATGTACTAAATTTCACTCAGTTACTTACTTTAAAATGGTTAATTTTATGTTACGTGACGTTCACCTCATTAAATCAAGAAATAGCCATATATTACATATTATGTGGAAATGGGGAGATAGGTAAATGCCAGATGGAACAGCTGAGAAATTCAAGTGTTGGGCAGAAGAGGGGCGGTTTGGGGAGGGGGTGGGATAGTGTCAGAGTACTTCTGTTTTTAAACCTTGCGATAGCATTTAACCTATTTAACCTGTGTGTGTGCCTTCATAAAATAAAATTTTAAAGTATTGGTTACCCACATTTTATAATAATATACAGCAAACAATAATGAAATATCAAGATCCTGGAGAAGTGTTGAGTAAAGAAACCAATTAGAATACAGAGGGTTATTTTTTTTAAATCTCTTTGTGGAAATGACCTTTGAGCTGGATTTTGAGGTTGAGCTGAATGGAGGGATGAAAGGAATTGCGGGGGGCAACAGAAGGAGGTGGGACAGGCAGAGGGACTGGACTCAAGCAGTATAGCCTCCCAAAGGATTTCCCCAAAGATGAAAGGAGAGGTAACAGGAACCCAAAAACCCATTAGCCCCTTTCTACTTTTGTTTTTTACCTCCCCTAAACACCTCTCTTTGCCTTCAATTTTCCATTTGGTTAAACAAAAAAGGATATCGGAATCTCAAAGCTACCTCTTGGACATATTGTAAGAAAACTCCGTTCTGGGACAGGAAAAACTGTCCAAAATTTCAGGGATTAAAAATTCAATGTAAGTATATTAACCACTTTAAGCCTAGAATTATTATTACACTAACATTCACAGGTCACCCATACAGAAATGGCTCATGTTCTCTAAGGGATAAAAAACCTGTGAGTCTGGGTTTTGCTTAGAAAATTAAAATGAAAAGGTATGAATTCCACTGATACCTTTTTAACTTATCAAAGACCCTAGGAATATTTTTGGATTCAGGGCATTAATAATAGCTTCCACGCACCCAATTTTGTATGGGCTTTTGTTGTCTTTAAGTCCTAGTTTTTAAGGCCCATTAAAAAATCATTTTTAGAATGAAAATGTGAGAATTTCATAAAACATCTGGGAAATTAGCCAGTTTCCCTTAGGGAGCGCCCTTGAAAAGTCAGACAGAACTTCCAGACTGCCATCAGAACCCACTCCTTCATCCCATCCTGGCCACTTCTGCCCAAAAAGTGCGACCACGAGGCAAATTGGAAAGTGGGTTAGGGCTTCCTGTTCCCAGTATTATTTTAATTTAATGTCTTAGAGTTGTCACCTTTCACCTGCCTGGCTCTGACAGACCCCATGCACTGCACAGCATGTGGGTAAAATAATGGGTAAAGCATTATCATCTGTTGGAGTCAAGGTCACTATTATAAATAACATCTTTTACTCTTTTTTTTAAAAATGATGAAATCCTGCTATTGCTTTCACTGCTGGGTTATGCTGTTCCTTTTCAGTGCTTATAAAAGTATAAGTAAATCAATAATCCCTGTTCTTAGTTACCTAAACCGATCCAAACCAACGAAGGTAATTAAGAATGTTCTCTGAGTATGTTCCCTTTAGTATAAATAAGGTGTTAAAAATTTCCTGTAAAATTTCCCTCATTTAGGAATCAGAGTATTTGCCTTCTGAGACAATGGACGAAATTAGTATAAACCCACCTGTTCAGAGTTTAAAAGAAATCAATCCTGATGCCTAAACACACACAGTGGGTGCTTCTAATAAAAATTTTGGAATTTTTCCTTTGCATTAAATCAGGTACACAAGGTTTCCTGTATTTTCTTTTATTATTCTTGTTTCTATTCAGATTTCCTATCTTTTTTGCTTTAAAAATATTTTGCCATTGCAACCCAAGTGTCCATTGACAGATGATAGATAAATAAAATGTGGTAAACACAGACACACACACACACACTAGAACATTATTCAGTCTTAAAAAGGAAGAGAATTCTGACACATGTTGCAACAGGCATGAACCTTGAGGACATTATGCTCAGTGCAAGATCCCAGTTACAAAAAAAGTCAATTATAAGGCACCTAGAGTGTTCAGATTCATAGAGACAGAAGTAGAATGGTGGTTGCCAAGGGCTGGGGGGTAGGGGGAGTAGGGAGGGAGTTAGTGTTTATTAAACAGAGTGTCAACTTTGCAAGATGAAAAGAGTTCTGGGGATAAATGGTGGTGATGATAACCCAACAATGTGGAGGTACTTAATGCTACTGAATAGTACACTTAACATGGTTAAGATGGTTGGGGTGCCTGGGTGGCGCAGTTAGTTAAGCATCCCACTTTTGGTTTCGACTCAAGTCATGATCTCAGGGTCTTGAAAGCAAGCCCCACATTGGGCTCCAGGCTCAGTCTGGAGTCTGCTTGAGACTCTCTCTTCCTCTCCCTCTGCCCCTCCTACTCATGTGCTCTCTCACTCTTTCTCTCTCCGTAAAATCAATAAATCTTTTAAAAAATGGTTTAGATGGTAAATTCTGTCATGTATTTTACCACAATTAAAATTACATATATATGTATATGAATTAAAATATTTTACATATATATATCTATAAACAGTTTTAGCACTTTTCATTAAATCTATTACTGGTTGGGGCGCCTGGGTGGCTCAGTGGGTTAAAGCCTCTGCCTTCGGCTCAGGTCATGATCTTAGGGTCCTGGGATCGAGCCCCGCCTTGGGCTCTCTGCTCAGCAGGGAGCCTGCTTCCCCCTCTCTCTCTGCCTGCTTCTCTGCCTACTTGTGATATCTCTCTCTCTGTCAAATAGATAAAATCTTAAAAAAAAAGATAAAAAAATAAATAAATCTATTACTAGCTCTTGGATTAGGATACCCATTGTCATGTTAAAGAAAAAACTTCCTAGAATGTCATTAATTACCTTAAAATTAAAATAAGTCTGGACAAAATTATTTTCCAATTGATCTAGCTTCTTAAATATAGTCTATTTATAGTCTTGATTTTTGGGATGTGCCAGCCTTTGGAGGAACAGACTGCTATATGATGCAATATGTTTTTGCCTTAAATTTTCACAATTATCAATGAGGAAACTTTAATCAGTGAAAAAGCTGAGGCTCAAAGAAATTAAGTACCTTATTCCAAGTCACCCAATGCTGCAGCCAGGTCTTCAGCTTGGTCTGTGTAATGAGAAGCTCTGGACTACATGGAATGGAAATCCCAATGGAAAAAGGCTTCCACAAGTATACTATAGTTCATATAGTTCCTGATGGGCAGGTTTCGGGTCTTGTATTTGGGTCTAGCTGTTCTTCTGTTCCTTGTTTAATTCTGCGCTACCCATTGTGTTTGGCACCATTCTCTCTCTGTGGCAAATGGCCAATGAGTTCTTGGGGGTCATCGCACAGACCTCATCACAGAACTCATTGGCCAAGATTGGTTCACATGCCCATTTTTAGACCAGTCACTGGCCAGCAGAGAGGATGAACTTGTTATAATTTGAGGTTAAGCGTATATTGAGGAATCCAGCATCAGGACCATCAGCCTGATTTTCATGGACCATGCCACTTTCTTAGGGCCATTGATGTCTCTGATTTCTTTCTGCACTGAATGGGCCTACACTTTTTTGCTTTTTGGTGATTGTATCTGGTTGGTTAGTTTCTAACTCTTGCTGTCACTGTTTCTAAGTCTTGCTTCCACTTTCTGTCAGTGCACTTGTCCCCAGCACTACTCCCATTCCCCCTCTGATTATGTAAGTATCTGCTTCTTAACTGCTGTGTCCTGGGAAAATGAAAAAAATGTCACCTTATTAGGGCTTTATATACAAATTTAAAAATAGACAAATAGTAATGGCACGTTGGTCTCTCCTAAAACAAAAATATGTGAGCTTTAATTTGCATCATCACTTCTTGCAGTACACATTCATTTTTGCACATTTATTCCTGCTTCATAAGTTTCTCAATAGTTGAGACTGGCTCTTGAGTAACTCCTAATTGTGAATATTTGAAGTTATACGAAGAAGAACATAATACTTACACATTTAAAAAATTTTTTAAAGATTTTATCTATTTATTGGAGAGAGAGAGACAGAGCACAAGTGGGGTGGAGGGGCAAAGGGAGAGGAAGAAGCAGAGTCCCCACTAAGCAGGAAGCCCGATGAGGGGCTGAATCCCAGGACCCTGAGATCATTCATGAACTGAGCCAAAGGCAGATGCTTAACCAGCTAAGCCACCCAGGCACCCCAATACTTGTACATTTTTTTACACAGAATTAGAATTAGAATTTTTAGCATTCTTAAGATGTTGTCCAAGTTTTTTTTTTCACAGTGTTATTAGATCTATCTATCTGTCTATCACAGGGGAAGATTTATTTATTATCGGGGAAGATAAGGTTGAAAAGTGGACAAGAATCTTATTGTGGAAGATTTTTCTTGCCATGTTGGGTAACTTAGCAGATTCTCTCAAATTTTACCCCTAAGTAATTATCTCTAAAGGAGGAAGAAGAGAATGAAGGCATAATCCCAAACTTAGGTAGTTAGCCCTAAATGGTCCAAAAAAACACAAAAAATCAGAATTTATTTAAGTCCTTGTGTTGCAACTTAAAAATTCATATGGTTTTGTATTCCCTCCATAATATGTGTGTAATTATTTTAATATGAGTTATGCTTTGATTACTTGTCATTGAGTTAATTGATGCTCCAGAAAGACATGCCATGTTTATCTGGTAACTTTGCCTTCAGATCGTCCCACACCCAGGAGAACTTGCCCATTTGGCCATGACCTTGGTCCTGGGTGGAAGTTGAACCTTTCAAGTCCATTCTTCCTTGAAGCCATGGTGTCTGCCTCAGTTTAACCTAGTGGGATCCCTCCAATACCCAATATTTTACACGAGCTTTACTAGCAAAACGCTTGCCTCCAGCCTGCTGACCTCACCAACCTTCCTTCCCACTTATGTCTTCAACTATAACTGCTTCTGTGTTTTGGCATTTTTCTACCTTCTAAACCCTGGATTTGGACGCTAGCTATCCTGCTGTCTGCACCCTAGCTCAGCCCATTCCGTAGAGCAGTACTGAAAACTGAAGGTTTTCATAAAATAGTGTGACTGAGTCAGAGTCTTTCTGGAAACTTGCCCTGAGAATGGTCTGTGAGTAGGGCTTCAGTGGGCAACAGCAAAGTTAGGGACACACATTAAAAGGCACATTGAAAGCCTCTTTGGCAGGAAGGCTGGCGTGATTTGATGTTCCTATGTAAGGACTACAGAGAGACTGTGAACTAGGTCTTGAATCAGACTTTTCCCTCTTTCGATTAAAGATGGCTATGTGGGCGAAATGTTGATTCATGCGAAATGTTTAGGTATTTCCCTATGTTTAACTTTATGATTGCAATCATGTTTGGGATCTATGAGAATAAGACTTAATTAAATATAACAAAACAAATGAGCTAGTTTCCCTTTTTCTTCCAAGTAGAATAAAATTAAGAACACTGTAGTTAATGGAATAATTAATGTCTATCACTGATTAGAGTGAATTCTTTGGTTTGGAACAATAAATGTCATTCTGCTTACATACAGGGCTTGTTTATTCATTGAACTTATGACTTACGGAAACTAGCATTTTACTGTAATAAACACTTGGTTACATCTGTTATAAATTGAACACAATTGGTTATTCCAAGAATAGTGTTCTAACTCTAAACCAAAATTATAAACTGCTGTCTGCTAATAGATATGCACACCAACTCCCCACCTTTGTGTCCTGTTGTGTACAAATGTGTGTATCTTAAAAGTCAAGTTCAAATGGCTATACTTTCTCATTTGAAAAATATGTTTCAGGGGTTCGTGTTCTTCGCTCACTCTGAAAAAAATGAACCACTCTGTGTGGAGAGAAAAAGGCTGTTGCAACTTTTTTCTTTGTGTTGTCCTTTTATGTGAATTCAAGGAAATATTTCTCTATTAATTTTACCCACCATTCCAATTAAATCTAGCTTTCTTTTTTTAAGTCTTATGGGGTTTTAAATTCACTTTGTTAGATTTTCTTTTTTTTTCTTATTTTTTTGGTGTTTGCCTTTTTTTAGTGCCAACTTGGATAACGTTCCTATGACTTTGGGGAAGGTAAAACTAATTTGTTTGTAAATGGTAAGCCTAATATTTAAGCATTAGTTTTTCATTTTCTTATTAACTCCCTTAAATGATTAAAAAATATAATTCACATATGAAAATATTAGAATATAGAGAAAAGTAAAAAATTACTTGTAGTGTTATCAACCCAACAAAACTAGCGTTATAATTCTGGAGTATTTAATTCTATGACTTTTTATAGGCTTGTTTCATTTTAAAAGTATAGTTGTCATAGTTATGTGTATACATCCTTATATTTTTTTCATCTAATATTTATTAACATTGCTTTTTTGTTACATAATGTTCAAAACTATCAACTTTTATGCCTTTGAGAAGATATGTGGTGATTTTCTTAATAGTTTTCAGGTTGTTGAATATTTACTTTTCAGTATGATGAATAAACTATAAAAATAAAGATCATCAAAAGTAAGATATTTGGCTTAAAGTGTAAGAATATTTTCAGATGCTAACATGTTTTGATAATTGACTTTTCAGTAGTATCTTAGTATAAAAAACCTCCAGGATTTTAAGTGTACAATAGAATTATAACTGTACAATAGCTGATAATTTACTTGGCAGTAATATGTGGCTTCAAGAGGCAATTTCTGGGTTTTAGGTGAGATTGAATCTTTTTCCAAGTTTATTTTCTGGGTGTATTTGGTCTTTTGTCCATTGTTCTTTGTTACCTGACAGTTTATCTACTGTATTTCTAACGTTTTTCTTATTTATCTGTATATTAACTTACTTCTCCTTATCATGCTAAGAAGTGTAAAATTCGGGGTGCCTGGGTGGCTCAGCCGGTTAAGCAGCTGCTTTTGGCTCAGGTGATGATCCCAGGGTCCTGGGATCAAGCCCCGCATCGGTCTCCCTGCTCAACAGGGAGCCTGCTTCTCCCTCTCCCTCTGCCTGCCCCTCTGCCTACTTGTGTTCTCTCTCTGTCAAATAAATAAATAAAAATCTTAAAAAAAAATAAAAAAAAGAAGTGTAAAATTCTTCTTTCAAATGTTTTTATCATGTAGTAGTTGATACATACAAAATATTGAAGCACACGTATAAGTTATAAAAATAAATCTATATTGCCAAGGTAACTGGAACCATGCAACTTAACTGGAACCCAGCTTAACCAGAACATCAGCATTTAACTTAATGCAACTTAATGCAGTCTTATCCCAGTCAATGCACTGGTGTGTTCTTCCTAGCCTTCCCTTCATTGGTAAGCACTAGTCTTTGGGATTTATCATTCTCTTAGACTAAGTCAGAAGAAATAGAAAAGTTGAACAGCTTGATTACTAGTAATGAAATTGAATCAGTAATCAAAAAACTCTTGGGGCTCCTGTGTGGCACAGTCAGTTAAGCATCTGACTCTTGGTTTCAGCTCAGGTCATGATCTGGGGGTTGTGGAATCAAGCCCCATGTCATGCTCCAAGCTCAGTGAGGAGTCTGCTAAAGTTTCTCTCTCCCTTTCCCTCTGCCCCTTTGCTCTCTCTCTCTCTCTAAAATAAATAAATAAATCTTAAAAAAACAAAAACTCCAAACAAAAGTCAAAGACCAAATGGCTCTACAGGTAAATTCCACCAACCATTTAAAAAAGAATCAATATCTATTCTCAAATTTTTCCAAAAAATTGAAGAGGATGGAATGCTTCCAAATTCATTCTGTGAGGCCAGTGTTACCCTGAAACCAAAAACAGACGACAGTACAGAAAAAAAAGAGTATAGGCCAATATCACTGATGAACATAGATACAAATATTAGCAAACTGAATTCAACAGTACGTTAAAGGGATCATATGCCATGACCACATGAAGTTAATTCAGGGATGCAAGGATGACTCACTGTCCACAAATTCAATCAATGTAATACATCACATTAGTAAAATGAGGGATAAAAATCATATGATCATCTTAATTGATGCAGAAAAAGCATTTGACAAAATTCAACATTGATTAATTTTTTAAATTTTTATTAATTTATTTTTTAAAAAAGATTTTATTTATTTATTTGATAGAGATAACAAGTAGGCAGAGAGACAGGCAGAGAGAAAAGGGGAAGCAGGCTCCCTGCTGCGCAGAGAGCCCGATGCGGGGCTTGATCCCAGGACCTTGAGATCATGACCTGAGCCGAAGGCAGAGGCTCTAACCCACTGAGCCACCCAGGTGCCCCTCAACATCAATTTATGATAAAAACTCAACAAGGTGGGCATAGCGGGAATATATCTCACTGTAATAGAGATCATACATGACAAATCCACAGTTAAGTTCATACTCAAAGATGAAAAGCTGAAAGCTTTTCTTCTAAGATCAGGAACAAGACAAGAATGCACATTCTTGCCTCTTTTATTCAACATAGTACTGGAAGACCTGGCCACAGCAATCAGATAAGAAAAAGAAATAAATGGCATCCAAATCAGTGAGGAAGGAGTAAAACCGTCAGTATTTGCAGATGACATGATACTATGTATAGAAAACACTAAAGACTCCACTGAAAAACAATTAGAACTAATAAATGAGTTCAGTAAAGTCACAGGATACAAAATTAATATACAGAGATCTGTGGCATTCCTATACACCAATGAACCAACAGAAAGAGAAATTAAGAAAACAGTCCCATTTGTAATAGCACCAAAAAGAATAAAATACCTAGGAATAAACTTAACCAAGGAGGTGAAAGACTTGCACATTGAAGTTATTTTTAAAGTTTTGTCACATATGTTTGCATTTTTAAAGCAATGCTTTGTTTGCTTTTGCTTTTTTTAATTTTTAAAAATTGTATCCCACTCTCTGCAACTTGGTACTTCATCTGCAATATGATATTTTGATGAATTATCTGTGTCGTTGCATTTAGACCTAGTATATCCATATGTATCCTGATAAGTTTTTGGTTGAGAGAATGTACTACAATTTATTCATCTGTTCTCTGGTTGATGAGCATTTGCGTTTTTTTCCAGTTTGTTACTATTATAAATAATGCTGCTATGAATGCTGCTGTAGGTGTCGACTAATGTGCATGTGCAAGAATTCTCTAAAGTGTGTTCCTGAGAACAGAATTAGTGGGTTATGGGTATGAAGAGCTTCAGTTTTAATGTGAAGGCTGCATTGGTTTTCGAAGTGGCATACCATTTTAACTTCCCAGTGATGTGTAAGAGTTTTATTGATCTGCATCCTTGCCTATGCTTTGTATTGTTAGACTTTTAATTTTTTATAAACATACGGAAGTAAAATGGTACATTATTATGA
Source organism: Potos flavus (assembly GCA_028534135.1). NCBI lineage: Eukaryota > Metazoa > Chordata > Mammalia > Carnivora > Procyonidae > Potos > Potos flavus. The sequence goes on from CM052897.1 coordinate 109,141,991, forward strand.
TTTTAAAATTACATTTTCCTCATTACTAATCAGATTGAGCATCTTCTTATTAGTTTATTTACCATTTGTGGTCCCTCTTCTGTGAAATGCCTATTGTGTCTTTTGCCTGTTTTTCTACTGTACTACTTGCTTTATTCTTATTGGGTTCAAGGAGTTTAAAAATATATATTTTGAATGCTATTTCTTTTAATGGTTATATGTGTTGCATATAGTCTTCTTCCTGTGTTTGGCTTGTCTTTTTGACTTTCTTTATGATATCTTTTTTTTTTTTTTAAAAGCAGCTTAATTGAGTTTTGATTAACCTACAATAAACTGCACGTATTTTAAATGTGCAACTAAATAAAATTTGACATCTGCATACATATGAAGCCATCAACACAATCAAGATAATGAGCTCACTCAGCACTCCCAAAAGTTTCCTTGTTCCTCTTAGTAATCCTTTTCTCTTGTTTCCTACACTCCCCATCTCCAGGTATCCACTGACCTATTTTCTGTCACTTAGATAAATTTACATTTTTTAGAGTTTTATACAAATGGAATCATATGGTGTGCATTCAGTTTTGTCTGGCTCCATTCACTTAGTGCAATTATTTTGGATTCATCCATGTTGTTGCATATATAGTTAATTCACTTTTATTACTTAGTAATATTCAATTATATGGATAGGCTACAATTTATTTATCTATTCCCCCTATTTATAAGATTTTACTTTGAGAGAGAGAGAGAGAGAATGTGTGTGTGTGTGTGTGTGTGTGTGTGCATGGGAGGGGGCAGGGGGAAGCGCAAAGGAAGAGGGAGAAGCAGAGTCCCCGCTGAGCAGGGAGCCCCATGTGGGGCACAATCCCAGGACCCTGGGATCATGACCTGAGCTGAAGGTAGATGCTTAACCAACTGAGCCACCCAGGTGCCCCTATCCATTCCCTTTTTGTTGTATATTTGCGTTGTTTCCATTTTTAGGCTATTAAAAACAAAGCTGTTCATAGAAGTCTTTGGATGAACATGTATTTCTTTTATCTTTTAGCATACCGAGCAGTAGAATGGCTGGGTGTATGATCGGTGTACATTTTTTTTTTTTTAAGATTTTATTTATTTGTTTGACAGAGAGGAGAGAGATCACAAGTAGGCAGAGAGGCAGGCAGAGAGAGGGGGGGAAGCAGGCTCCCTGCTGAGCAGAGAGCCCAATGCGGGGCTCAATCCCAGAACCCTGAGATCATGACCTGAGCCTAAGGCATAGGCTTTAACCCACTAAGCCACCCCGGCGCCCCGGTGTACATTAAATTTTAAGAGAGTGCCCAACTGTTTTCCAAAGTAGTTGTACCATTTTACACTCTGACTAGCAGTGTATGAGGGTTTCTTCAGGGTGTCTTTCTGTGAACAGAAGTTCTTAATTTTAAGATAGTTGAATGTATTGATAATTTCTTTCATTACCTCTTTTTTCATGTTACTTAAGAAGTTCCTCCCTACCTGAGACCATAATGATATTCTCCTATATGTTTAAGTTTTTTTAGGTTTTCGCTTTTGAATTCAAGTCTTTAATCCTTTGGTGTGGGGAGTGTGCTGTGATGTGGAATCCAATTTTATTTTTCCCATGTGGATAACGAGTTGTCTTGGCGCCATACATTACACATGTATCCTTTCTCTTGTGATCTTCAGTGCCACCTCTGCCATACATCACATTTTCATGTGTAAGAGGTGTGTCATCTCTGTTCTGTTTCATTTGTCTGTCCCTAAGTTAGAGCCATACTATGGTGATCAGTTACTACAGTTTTGTTATTGTAAGTCCTAAGATCTGATAGTGCAAATCCTTTTACCTTTTTGTCTTCAAGTGCTGTTCTTGCTTTTGGCTTTTCCATATACAGTCTGGAATTGACTTTCCAAGTTCTATTAAAAAAACCCCACATGCCTGGGATTTTGATTGAATTGCATTTAATTCAAAGTTCAATTTGAGAAGAAACAAAATGTCTAAAAAATTGAGTATTCTGACCCACGGACATGACATTTCTTTCTCTTTGAGTCCTTAGTGTCTTTCAAAAGAGTTGTATATTTTTTCCATGCATGTTTTGCACACATTTGTTAGGTTTATTCCAAAATTTTGTATATTGAAGGAAGATAGTCTCTTTTAAATTCTACTAGGACTTCACGTTTTAATAAGAATTTAGTCTCTTGCTTTTCAAATTTTCCTACCATTATCCACTCTCTCAGTGCACACACAGATTTACACTTCCATGAAATTAATCTGGAAGTTACCACACAAAAAAAACAAATTTTTTGGAATAACATGTCCTTTTTTTCAATAAATGTATGTTTTGCATTCTGTTTCAGGTACAATGATTATATTAATTAAAGTTATATTTGTTAGACTGTATTATTTTTCTTATAACTACTAATGTATTTATTTAATTATCTCTTGGCAGTTAACCAGTTTCAATGTCTACTGGCAATTATTTTCTATTAAATACCTTCATTTTTTTAACTTAAAGTTTTAATAACCTTGGTGAGCTAGAATGTATCGTCAGTCAATTTTTGTAAAAAAACTTATTGGGAGGTAAATTTATCAGCTTTTTTCATCTGCTAGCTGATATTTTTTATAACATTCCTCATTTGTGGGTGTAGTTATTTAACAGATGTTGTCCTAACATATGGATAGCACATAGATATTTATAAAATTCCTAAATCATAAACTTTTCTCCTCCATGTAGTATAAACAGCCTTGTTGTCTGGCAATTATTATTATAGAGAAGATAATAGAAAAGAAACTGTAGTCAATTTTTTCCCCCAGTTTAGTTGATTTTAGGACACCTTAAAAATATGCCTTAAGTTTTAAATTTTTATGAGGCTATGTCATAATATTTATTTCTGCTCATTAAGTTTCTCTGGAAGATGTTCAACTATCAATTTCTGATGTCAAGTTTGCTTTTTTAGGTCTGGAATATTTTATCATCTCCTACTTCCTATTATTGCTTCTTATCCATACATTTATTCTTTTTTTTATACATTTATTCTTTTACTGGTGGGTTTTCTCTCTAAGATTTGCCCTTCAAGTATGCCATTCTTTTTTTTTTTTTTACATATTTGTGCATATTTTTTTGTGCATATTTTTTTTACAACTTTATTCATTTGGCCTTTATTCTGGGAATGCTTCTCAAGTTTCTTCTCTACAATATGAATTGATTTTATGTATACTTACTGATTTTATTTCAGTTACTGCATATTTCATTTTGTTATGCTTGTATCTTATTTCAAACAGTTCTTATTTAATACATTCTTTTATCCTAGTGGGCTCAAAAAGCAGATACTCTTAAAAATGTTTTTCCGTTTCTTAAAGTGTGTGTGAGAGAGAGGATGAGGAGGAGGCAATAGAGGATTTTTCTTTAAGCCATATATTTTGCTTTTTCTTTTTTTGGGCAAGAGAAATTTAAAGATAGGTAATTGATTAATTTAGCACATATTTACTGAGCACCTACTACATCCCAGGCACAGTTCCAGGCACTGGGGATAGAGTGGTGAACAAAATAGGCACACACGTAGACACACAGACACACAGACACACAGACACACACACACATCCCTGTTCTCATGGAGGTTATAGTCTATTGGGGAGACACAGGCAATGAGCAAACAAATAAAGTGTACATCAGTGGAGAGATATGACCTAGAGAAAAATTAAGTGAAGAAATAAGAGAGGAAGTGTTGCATTGGGGATGTATGTGGGCTGCTTTCAAACTAAAAAGGTAAAGATTTTTAGGGGAGAGGATTCCAGGTGGAAAACACTGCTAGTCCAAAAGCCTGCCGCAGGAGCATGCCTGGTATATATGAGAACGGACAAGAATGCCCAGGTGACTCGAGTTGAACCAGTGAGGGGCCCAGTAGCAGGAATTAATGTCAGGAAGGCACCAGGGACCAGATCGCACAGGGCTCCTAGGCTTTGACTTTTGTCTTCATGAGATGGGCATGCAGCAGAGGATTTGAGAACAGAGGTGTGACATGCTCTTACTTTTTTTTTTTTTTTTTTTTTTTTAACAGGATCACTCTGGCTTCTCGGTTGGACCCTGAGTGCAGAGGCCAGAAGACCAGCTGAAAGGCTGCTGCAGTGGCCCAGGTAAGAGATGCTGGTGACTCAGGCCAGGGGGTAGTGGTGGAGAAGTGCCAGCTCTAGGTTGATTTTTTACATAGTTTGAAGCAGAGCTAACATGATTGGCTGAAGCTTTGGATGTCAGGTGGAAGAGAGAGAATTCAGGGTTAGTTCAAGTTCAAGGGTATTTATTTGCCTGAGAAGTGAAATGGAGTTGCCACCTCTGAGCAGAAGACAGAGAGAGGATCAGATTTAGGAAGAGGAGGGCTTCTGTTTTACATGTCGTAGGTCTGAGCTGCCTCTTGGATATTGACATGTAGACCACTGGCCTTGCCAGTGTGAAGTTCAAGGGAGAGGTCAGTCCGGAGAAATGACTTGAGAGTTATCCGTAGATGAATGGTCTTTAAAACCGTAATTCCAGATGACACCAAAGGGGGAACTGTAGATAAATAAGTGTACTGACATTTTCACCTGTTCAATTCCCTTTTGAGTTTGACTTGTTGATCTTTACGTATTTCTGCAGTTGTCCTGGGAGATTGGCTTTAGGGCTTCTCCGGCGTCTGTGAGCACGTTGGGTTGTTCTGTGTTGTTTTGTTCTGTGAACATAGAAGGTCCATCTGGGTCTGTGTGGGAGCAGATAGAGTGGGAGGTTTGTGCTCTTCCCCACTGCTTCGTGAAACATTTTCTTCTAGACCTGAAGACTGTGTGCAGGTTGATATGAAAAACATCTATCGTACCTGGGTTAAAAGAGACATTTCCAAATCCTGGTTTGTTCTACTAGCTATGGATTTCCCACTCCTTCAGTTTGGTTGCTTAGCACATTGTCTAGCCCCAGCTCTGTTGCTTTTCAGCTAGACCACGGGGGTGAGCACTGCCCTCAGGCTTGTACCCCTGGACAAGGAGTTTATCCGGTGGTGGACATACAGGCCCCTTGAGTCATTCCTGGGATTGATAAAAGGCTGTTGGAAGAAAGAAATCCTCTTTCCACTGGAATTACTTAATGATTACAGTCCTGGAATTGACAGTTGTTGCTCCCTTGCTGCATAGAGGAAGCATATTTATAACAGGAGAGAATATAGCTTTCATAAAGAGGAGAAGTGAGGCAAAAGATGGGAGAGAAAATGTGCCCTAACAAAATTTGCCCCAACGAATGTTTCCTCTCTAATTGTTTAAAGATCCTGCTCTGAGCCATTGGATGGCTGCTTGCTTGCTTGCTTCCTTCTTCTGCCTTTCCTCTCCTTCCTTCCTTTTCTTTCCTCCTTGCCTCTCTTCCTTCCTTCTTTCTGGAATATGCTTTTTGGAATTGACTTTCTGTGCATTTGCAATTGGAAGAGTTCTAATTTCATGCCTGTTCAGTCCTTCAGGCAATCCTCAGGCACAGGTGTGGGAAATAAAGGTCCTTACAAATGGTTCATTGAACAGAAGAAGCATGTTCAGATGCTCAACTAAACTCTTCTTTCTGTATGTCAGAGATGCCATCACTGAGTAGCGTCAGGGTGTGTTTTTCTGTAGGCACATGGGCTGGGCGTGCAGAGCTGCCAGCCAGGACTGGAATGGGGGTCAGTGGCGAATGAGTTCGTAGAAGTCCTTTCCTCCCTGTTTTCACTTTAGACAGCTATCAAACAAATAAATGTAATTTAAATAATAAAGCAGAAAAGGGGACAGGATGCTCAGGCCCAATTATGGGTAGGACAGGCCACTCTGGGGAGAGGTCTTTGAAGATCATGAGAGCAAAGTAAGTATGTGAACATGTGGTGCTGGGGGTGGGGGGGATGCGGTCCAGGCAGAGGAAATAGGGCTCCGAGAGGGAATGGGCTTGTGTAAGCAACTGCCAGAAGGGGGGAACAGGGTGAAGGATGGGAAGAATGGCAGTCCGAGTGGTAAAGGGACCTGGTCCTGTCCAGCCTCGGGTGTGAATGTAAGGATTTGGGATGTTCTGAAGAAATGAACTCCATGTGGGTAAAATCAAGGTGGGCTGCTAGGAGGAGGTGGCAGGGCCAGGAATGCTGGCCTGAGCTCTTCCCATCTAGGCTTCTTTCTCCTTCACAGCAGCCTTGGTGAGGGGGAGGTGTTGAGGGGAGGAGGAGATTGGAGCAGGGCCTGCAGGCCACAGCAGGATTTTGGTATTTGTCCAAGAGCAATGAGGAGCCTCGGGAGGGTTTTAAGCTGCCACAGTATGGTGGATCTTCATCTCAATATTGTATTTGGAACCAGAGGAAGGGAGCATTACATAGTAGAAATCTGTTATTCCCCCCTACCCTGAAAATATGTTTTAAGATTGCCAACAACAAAAATAAAATTCCCTCTAATCCACACCTTCCCCCACCTCCTCAAAAAAAGAAACCAAACCAGTTCTGAGTGTAATGAGGAGCTTTAGGTTGGCGCCTTTTTTTTTTTTTTTTAAGATTTATTTATTTATTTGAAAGGGGGGAGGGGCAAAGCGAGAGGGAGAGAGAGTCCCAAGCAGACTCTGCACTGAGCATGGAGCCCTGAGTGGGGCTCGATCTCACAACCCTGAGCTGAACCCAAGTCTCTGTACTCAACCCACCACACCACCCGGGCACCCCTGGACTGGTTTTGAACAGAGAAATGACGTGATTCTATTTATGCTTTAAAACCATCACTAATGCTAGGGGCTGACGCCGTGTTCCAGGGGAGAGGCAGTGGTGACAGAGAATCATCAGGAAGCGGAAGATAAAGCGGCTGGGATTTGCTGATGGAATAGTCATGGGGTCCGAGCGCAGGACACGGTCTCGTATTGCCTGCGTGAGTAAGTCATTGTGCCCCTTGTGGATACGGGGAAGTCAAAGGGGCACATTTTGAGAGAGGCTGTAAAAGAGTTCTCTTTGAGTGCTGTTTGTGCTCACATACTGTGGTCGTGCGGAGCTGCTGTGTATGTCGGGCTGGAAGGGCATGTCTGCTGTGTGGATTTGTCTGGAGCTCTGGGGAGAGGCCAGAGGAGGAGATCTTGAAGGAGTCAACAGGCGCAGGTGGATTTAAGGCAGTCCGATTGGATGCGAAGTCCTGGGGTGTGGGGGGGGGGGGTTGGGGGGGTCGGAAGCCTGAACTCCTGAAGGAAGAGACTTCTAGACTTGAGAAGGGCTACCACAAAGCCGGACACTAGGGCTGTGTGACGCCCAGGGGACCAGGTGCACGAGTGTTTTCAGGAGAAGGGGGATTTGTATAAAATACTGCTGAGTGGCCAGGTATAATCGGTGGGAAAGGAGTTGTTGGATTTGCCTTTATCATCATACAACATCAAGGCCAAGGTGTGAGAGACGTGGAAGATGCGCCAGCCAGGGACCGATTCTTGACCAAGCATAGACGGGGCAGCCCCTCTTCTGTGCCACCCACTAACAGGACGTACAGAAGCTGCCCGGACCCAGTCCCACCTCTGGAGAAGTATTACAAGTGACGAGTTGGCTTCTCTGGTGTAAAAAACCAAAATGGCACCTCTCATGCTGTGGCAGGGAGAAACACAGATTGCTGGGAGTTTCGGTGAGAAACTGTTAATGTTTGAATGTGACTGCCCAGGAAACCTGAATGTTAAGCTCGGTAACAAACTGAAGCTGCCCCCAGGGACTCCAGGCAACAGATGAACCTTGTAAAAGTCAGGGCGTGTTTATGGTATTTCTTAGTACAGTCTGTTGGCAATCCCATCCAACATCGATTTCCACGATTAGCTCAGATTTATTGTTTCTTTTGCAAATCACCACATGGTACGTGCTAAAGTCAGCCTGGGGCATTTAAATGGATTTGGGGGGCATTTTATTAGGACATTCCAGTGGAATAAATTAATAGCCACTTGAACTATTTTGAAGACAGTACAATTCCATTCACTCTTAGGGAGGAAGGATCTAAGGAATGGAGATAATGAGGGTGATTATAATATAAACAGTTATAATTGTGGAGCTCACACCCAGCTAAGTGGAGAGAAATGACCAGGACTTACCTCATGAACACTGCACAATAAGTTTTCATATTTTGGAGTTCTAATAGTTGAGGCTTATGTCTGGTTTATGAGCTAACTAATCTCTGGAAAGTAGCCACTACTGAGCTATCCAGCGCTGTGAGCCCCTGCTTACAAATTGCATTTTTATTTATTTTTATTTTATTTTTTTAAAGATTTTATTTATTTATTTGACAGAGAGAGACACAGTGAGAGAGGGAACACAAGCAGGGGGAGTGCGAGAGGGAGAAGCAGGCTTCCCGCTGAGTAGGGAGCCCGATGTGGGGCTCGATCCCAGGACCCTGGGATCATGACCAGAGCCACAGGCAGATGCTTAACGACTGAGCTACCCAGGCGTCCCTACAAATTGCATTTTTAAAGACTGGTACCGAGAGAATAGAACCAGTAAAACCTGCACCTTCTTATATTTAGACCAGTTTTCTTGAACAGCTTTCATTGGGCTGATGTCTGAATATTTGGTTAATGTGACCCTGTTTTTGATGTGTCCTTTCTAATCTTCAGAAGAAATTTAAATGTCTCTGGGAACATGGTTAAGGGAGTAATTAACTTTCCCTGGCAGGGGTCAGGAAAGACTTCAGAAAACATGTAACATTTGAGGCAAGGCTGGAAGAATGGATAGTTTTCTGGTAGAAAAATGGAAGCAAGCACCCCACGCAGAGGGGAAGCACGAACAAAGGCGAGGCCTTATGGAAGTGCCCAAGGCGATCGGTTCCAGGCCAATCCCAACGAGAGAATGTATACTTTGGAATGAAGGACGTTAAAGACAGGAGCAGACCTTCGTGGTGTCCACGGTTTCTGGTTAGCAAGTACAGGAGCTGCTCGGTGGCCTGCTGTCTCTGGGGCAGGATTGATTGCTGGTTCCTACTGCGGCACTCTCCTGCTGCTTTGACATTTGCACGAACCCTGCAGAGGATGCAGACTGGTGTGGCTCAGAACTAAGGATTGATTTTCAGTCCCAGGAAGGTTTGTAGGTGACCTTTAGAGCCAGCTGAACTGGGTGATTTCTCCGAGAACGCACTGGAATGAGTGAGGTTAAGGAGGTACCCGGGGTAGGTGCCCAAGGTCTGACTTCTCAGTGCTGGGAAGTATGTGAGGGACGCCATCATGGAAATTAATATGAGTATGGGTATGCTAGGACTGGAGACTTTCCCATCAAGATCAGAATACCCCTGTATTTGTCAGGGTTCTCCAGAGAGAGAGAATCAATAGAGAGAGAGAGAGAGTGTGTGTGTGTGTGTGCGTGGGGGGGGCGATTTTAAGGAATTGGCTCGTGTGATTACTGAGACTGGCAAATCCAAAATCTGCAGGTCAGACAGAAGGCTCAGGACAGAGCTCATATTACAGTTCATATTTGAAGGCTGTCATCTGTTGAAGTTCCATCTTGTTTGGGGGAGGTCAGTCTTTGTTTCTTTAAGGCCTTCAACTGATTGGATGAGGCCCACCTACATTATGGAGAGTAATCTGCTTTACTCAATGTTCTGTCTTTTCAGCGTTAATATTTGGGTGCTTGGGTGGTGCATTTGGTTGAGCATCCAACTCTTGATTTTGGCTCAGGTCGTGATCTCAGGGTTGTGGGATTGAACCCTGAGTTGGGCTCTGTGCTTAGCAAGGAATCTGCTTGTCCCTCTACCTGCGCTGGCCTTCTTCCCCGCTCTCTCTCTCAAATAAATAAATAAAATGTTTAAAAATAAAATAAAAAAAATATTAATAATTATCCAAAAAACTCCCTCATAGGAACATTCAGAATAACGTTTGACAAAATATCTGGGCACCATTAAGCATCACATTTGACTTCATTTGATTTCAGTTATTTGGAAACATAGAAGCTGATGGTTCTTTCCATCCTGGCCTGAATGTTTGCGCTAACATATATGATCGCACGGAGCTGCTCTGTATGTCAGGCTTGAGCCTCTGCATCTTCCCCGATGTAAGTTAGGCACCTATGGAAATTGACTGTAACTTTTTCATGTTGCTGATTACCATGGAGACACTGGGACTAGACTCCTTGCATCGTGGTTTGGTGGGTCCCACCGAGCAGCTCTCCATCCATTGACAAACCCCAGTGAACAGTCTGAGGAATTGCAGTGATTTTAGCTGTATATATATATATATTACAGCACTTTGAAACACAAAGAGGGATGATCCCCTTTCCTCGCCAGCAAAGCTGGTAACTGAAGGCTACTTTTAACTGTACCTGGCCCACAGATCATGGGAAGCCTTGGAACACAAGATGGACAAGAGGGGAAGCTCTCATTGAGCCCACGGTGAAATGAGTGATAAGTTGCAGCCGGTGTGTGGATGGTTAAGCACAGGGAGAGCACGCTGGCAGGAGGAGGTGCATCAGGCAGTCGGTGCCAATGCAAAGGGCAATGAATAAAAACATCTGCTTCTGATTTTGTCTACAAGTGAATGAAGAGAAGACTGACGCATGCTTGTATTTTTCTTGTGGTTCCAATTTTCCCATTATTTTGCACCCTTTGCCAACACTGACATTATTCTAAGCACTGCACTGAACAGTCACACACCCTGTTCCCTGCCCTCCATTCACCTACATCCCAGATGGGTGTTTGGGGCAGAGGTGTGTGCTCACCTTTTCTACCTGGTGTGGCAGCATTATTTGTATGGGTCAGAATTTGAGTGAGAGCTTCTGTGGGAAAACAGAGGAGCCGGGGGATGGACTAGGGGATCGTTTTCTGCCAGCTGCAGTGGGGACGGAGTCTGAAGATGGCTTTGGAAGGATGAAACAAAGTGCCGAAGAGTATTTGTTCGGTTGGAGTGAAGGAAAGTGAAAGACAATGAGCACTGCAGGAAAGCTGGCAGAAGGCCTCGAAGCCACCAGAGGAAGCCACTTAGGAAGAAGCTAAGATTCCAGGGCCCAGAGGACCATCGTGACTCATAAGAATATATCTTTTGAAGAGCACTTTATAGTGTGTAGCACTCAGCTCACAGGAATGTGGTATGATCCAAATATTTGGCAAGAAAAAAGACCTTGTGTCTCTGCAGACGAAACTAGCATGAAACAAGGGGGCGGCTGAGGGGATGGCACTAGCTAGTTTTGTCTTGAGGAATAAAAGAGAAAAGAAAGTAATGAAGGTGTTGCAGGAAGCACTGGGGTTTTATTTCTTCTAGAATTTCGATGAGGATAGTGATGCATCTTTTATTTTCTGGTCTTCTGACCCCGGGTGACTGGGGTGGTCCTCAGAGGTTTTATGAGGCGAGCAGTGTGGTGGGCTAAAGATTGTAGTCTTCAGGCAGTGAAGAAGGGTTCAAGAAAATATACAACCAACACAACTGCAGATCAGCATCTTGAGTGAGGCCACAACATGTCAGGATGGGGTGACTATCGAGACCATGGCAGTGGAGATAATTATGGGCGCACATTCCTCGTTAAGAAAGAATCAAAACTGGACCCCAAAGGGAGAGTCACATATCATGAGGAAAATGATGAAGATGAGCATCAAGGGGATACAAAGTTTCAAAAGATACCAAGCTCAGAAGTGGGTTCCTTCAGAACCACAATCTAGAACCATCTGGCTCCTCTGCAAAAGGTCCAGCTTCCTCCCGAGCACCAGGGCTGTTTCGGTAATGGACATTGGGAAAAAATCCTCATGCCTCCTGCTGTCCTACGCTCAGATTCCCTGGGCCCACAGTCTAACCAAGTCTAGGTTGGTTTTGTTATGAGAACCAAGTGCCGGAAGCTACCGTCATGTTGCACATTTTAATTCCCCAAGAAGCCCTATTACTCAGGACCTGCGCATTTGGGATGAATTCCACTGGAAACCCCAAGGCCCATTAGCCAGTTCCTCCAGGCTGCACACCCCTGATGTTCTTAGTTGCTCTACAAAATGGAAGTCCCTACAAGGTACGTTGCCTCTTCTCTGCAGTCCAGCCTGCTCTGTACTTCCTCCTTCTCACCCAGCCTCCAGCACTGCCTTCCTCCAAAACCTATGCACTGAGCCTTATGGAGAACCAGTTTCCTAGTGAACAAAAGTCCCTTCTTTTGCACTCCTCTTCAGTGGAAGCAATTGCCTTTGGATCTTTTTTTTTTTAAAGATTTATTTTTTTATTTGAAAGAGAGAGAGAGCGAGCACAAGCAGCAGAAGCAGCGGGCAGAGGGAGAAGCTCACTCCTAACTGAGTAGGGAGCCTATGAGGGGCTCCTCTGGGAATCATGACCTGAGCCAAAGGGAGCCACTCAACCGACTGAGCCACCCAGGCACCCCTACTTTTGGGTCTTAACTGACATTTTCCTCCACCTCAAGGCTTCCACATTTCCAGCAGCTTCTCTACTGTAGGTTCTGGGAGAGCAGGAAGCACATGTGATTTGTTTATCAAGAATCTTCCTAGCATCTAGCACAGCCCTCAAAGTACCAGCTCCTCAAGAAATACTTCTTGAATGAATGAATGAAAGCATGAATATAGAATTTGCTCATTTGCTCACAGTGTATGTTCTGAGAGCCAGGAGTAGGGGTTGAGACCCCTTTGTTTCCCCATCACTGTCAACAGCTGTCCTCGCTTCTGTCCTCCATGTCACCAAGTCTTTGCTCTCTGGCTCCTGCCTCGCTGCTATGCCGAATCTGGAGGAATTTCAGTGCCCCACCATCACTTGGAATTATGCCTCAACTGACATTTTTGTTCTCATGGGTGGAAATTTCTAGAAGTGAACATTCACAGTTCATGAAAATGTTCCTCTGCATTGCCCTTAGTAAAAGTCTAAACTTTTTGGCATCACTTGCAACAGTCCTTCAAAATCTAACCCAGAGTATACTTGTTGAATAAATGAGTGACTAATTTAAGAGCATGAATGAGAAGCTATGACGGACTAATGGTGGCATAAATGCAGGAGGGTTCCAGTAGCAGCATCCTGGCGGAATGAACTTGGTCTTGTTTTATATTAACATTAATAGGTTCAAGTACTTTCTGAGCTGGGAAATACTTGAGGTTTAGTGCTTCATCAACAAGCATGCACCTTGTCTTTCTTACCCATAATGGGCTGGCCGTTAGAGTGCTTCCTGCAATGCTGTGTGCGGCGTCCCATTCCCAGGAACAGATGTATTGTTGGGGAGGTTGATTCATTCACAGATTTTAATAATTTAAACCAATGAGAGTTCTGTGTGCTGAAGCATTTTGAAATGTAAGCGGAAACCGTGTCTTCTAGTTTCCACTTCCCCACATTATGAATCATGAGGTCCTTACAGGAGCTAAAATGTCTTTTGGATAATAGGATACCATTTCTCCATCTCTTCCCTAGTGCCCTTGAATTTACTTTCAGTATGAAAAAAAAAATTTCATCCCATTTTATCATGATTGATGAAATTAATTTGTCAGTGTGGCTAATGATCTTGCAAATCAAATAATTTACTTGGTTTAGCAAATCTGGTTGAAGAAAAATGTGGAGAAGGAGTTTTAACCTTCTGGCTTCCTTTACTATATTCAGAGACATCTCCAGGGGCTTCCTGTCAGATTATGTGTCTTAAAAGTATTTGTGACTAATTATGGGCAATGGAAGCTCAGGTTACAGGTTTTGAAAAATGTTGAGAGGAGGGAACATCAGCAGACATATTTTATTGTGTCTCCTTTTTACATAAATTTTCTGGAAATTTGTCTTTATAGGCAAAAAGTGGGTCTGCTGTGTTATTACTTGTTTTGCTTTTGACAGCGGATTCTGTGTTCACATCCCGCGGGTTAGAGGGAAGACAGAGGCAGTTTGTGGGTGTTTGTGAGCCCTTGCTAGAGCCAGCTGGATGCTGGCTATCCATGTTCAATTATCCTATGGTGTATGTTAAGCACAAGATAGTTTTCATAAAGAAACAGATTGAATTTCACTGTGAACATTTTCATCAATTCCTGAAATCTCAGAATGTCATTAATTAGCAGTTGGAAGTGCTGTGTTATGTCAGGAGCGATTTGATGAATTGAAATAGTATTAACTTTGACTTTTTTTGCTTTTTGTTTTGGTTCCTAAACATTTACATTTTATTTACTCTTTAGCTGTGGGCTTAAGCAAGCCTTTTTTTTTTTTTTTTTTTTTTTAAGAGTGGAAATCATTGAACAAAATATTTGTTTGCGTCAAAGGTAGGTTTATTTTATCGCTTTGAATTGCATGGGGGGAAATTATATTTTGATCCAAATGTTAATTGAATGCTGAAGAATTGTTTGTCAAAATTTGACTATTTTTAACCACCTTGATATAAGCCCTAATTAAAATAACCACATATGACATTCACCTTTATTTTCATTAACTCAGAATTAAGAAGCATGTTATAGATATAATTTTCCACTGTTCATGCCGTATTGCACTTTCTCGGTTTCCCTGAGGTTTTTTATGTTTGATTACGTGTATTTTGAAATGATTTTTCTTCCTCTTATATCAAAAGCATTAGTTAGGACATGTTATGAATGAATGTAAGCATAAAGGAGAGACATTTTTATTAAATCCTAAGCATTCGATTTTATTCAGTGCCTTTAGGTTGTTGGCTATTAAAAAAAACTCATCATGAGCCAAAGTAAATAGGTTATTTGCTGAGTGCCTTCAGTGGGTCAGCCCTGTGCTAACCTATGTACGCTACACATATTACTGCATTAAACTGCATAAGAGCCCTATAAAGTACTGTCATCTCCACTTTCCATAGAAGGACGTGAGTCACAAAGAGGTTGAGTACCTAACCCAGGTTTGCATATTGATGGTTTTGGGGTCATAGACCTTCAACATTAGTGATAAATGCTCCGCAAACCTATTCACCAGTTTAATGCTTCTTATTTTTTAAGGGAGCTCAAATCTTATATAGAAAGTATTTTTGCCTTTTGGAAAAGATTACAGATTTGATAAATAGTGGTGTCAATGAAGTAGATAAAGAGGAACAGTAAGAGAGGAAAAACTGGCTAAGACCAGTGTCAGTGGTTATAATCAGAGTGCCCATGTTCATCATTTAAAAGGCTTATAGAAGGAAAAGATAAAATCCTCAGTACAAGGAATAGGAGATCATTGTACCCAAAGAAATATGACCACTAAACTCACAATTAATAGAAATAATTTGAGAGCTGTGGATTGCAACATGTTCTATCTATTATGCCTACTTCATCTGTATATTTGCTTGTGAACATAACCAAAAGTCAAATAGCTATCCATCTGTTTCTTGGTTGGGTAACACCATAGTTTTAGAAAATTTAGGATGCAAGCTGGGAATTAAATTTGGAGCCTTGCAGTTTGCATGTGACTGAGTTGACTCAACTCTCTATAATATACTCTAAAAACATTTGAGAACAGGAATCTCATGATCGAAGCAAGAATTATCCACAATTCCAGGTTCTAGAAGAATGTTGGCAAATAGAATGGTGGTCTAATCCATAATAAGCAAATTAATCTTTTTTAATGACTGAAAGCACCATGCGTCCAAACTCTAAACTAATCTCAACAGTTGATCAATGAAAAATAATAAAAATCTTTCGATATACCAACCTGAGTTTTAAGACATCTATGTTTCAGAACATAAAGGAAATCATAGATCATAAAACTTTCAGACTTTCAACTCCACCTTTGCAGCTTAATTATTCTATTTCCTCCTTGTTTCCCTGGCAAACTGCTACTCACCTGCAAGACCCAGCTTAAGTGTCCTCATCTATGAATTCTCCCCCCAACTGTTTGCTCACTGCTCCCTTCTTCCTGCCCCCATCACAGTTAATGCCTCCCAGATGCCCACTATACTATTTAATGACCAGTCTTCCTGAGTATCTCCTTTACTGAGCTGGGAGTGCCTGGGGAGGAGTGGGATTCATTTCAGAAACTTCAGGGTATGGTACAGTGCCTGGAACATAAGAGGCACTCGATGTTTGTTGAACAAATGAATCAGTGACACAAGGTAGCCAAAATGTGTGTGTGTGTGTGTGTGTGTGTGTGTGTGTGTGTGTGTGTGTACTGGAGACAATCCTATCAAAGGAGAGAAAGAAAAGGAAGGGGAAATTAGTTTCCCAGAAGAACTACAAAGACAGAAGAATCCTATTACTGATTAATCTCTGTTTTAAAGGAAACATGGTGATAGCCCACGGCAGAGTGCTCCTGGCACCATGTGACCCATGGAAGGAGTTTCTTCAGATTGAAGCTTCTCTAAAATGCAGTTTCTATGTTCTGCCCAGGGACCTTCCCAGTATTCCCTCCCCCCCCCCCCCCCCGATAGCCTAACAGAGACTCTCCTTCCTTTCCTGTTACGATCTTTGATGAATCTTGTTGGATATTCTTATCCTTTAATGGGGCACAGCTGAAGCCTGGGAGGGAGGGGTGGTAGATGTCAAGGCTGCCGCCTCCATATCATCCCCCTCCCCTCTCTATCCCTTTCATCCTTGATGTCCCCATGTCCCAAGGATATAACATCCCTCCCCTTGTGATTCTGCTCTCCATCTTCTCTTTGGGGCCCTTGAATTCTGACATTCAGCTTCCAAATGCTCCTTTTCTGTTGCTTTCTCATGTTTCCTTAATCTCTGGGCATCCTCTGAGGGAAGGAGTTGTTGGGTCCATTGTACCATTTCCCACAATTTTTTTTTTTATGAGGATTGTTGATTCTTTCCATTTGTGAGCCATAATAGGTGGTATTTAATTGCTGCATTAAGAGGGATAGAATCAAAGGAAAAGGAATTTTAAAATACCATCGGCAAATGATTTAGAACCACGAAATTATCAAAACAATAATTAAATACAAACTGAATTTCATCCTCATTATACAAATACTCAGGCAAATCACAGGGTGTGTAGCCGCCAGAGTTGATGCTTCCGATCCAGAGGTCTGCAGCTGTACCTACCCCCACACAGACTTTTCGAGGCCCAGCTGCCTCGGGCCGTGGCCCACATTCTTTCCTGAGCTGCAGAGCAAATGGAACAAAAAAGTTGGGAAAAGAGAGTAGCTTGGATCCTTGGAATTGGCTAAGAGAAATTAAAATCCTCAAGAAATCTTCAGAACCCAAATCTATGGATAGAGAGAGAAATTTTTAAGAGTATATATGCAGTTCCTAACCATGGATCTTTTGCCATGATCCAGTGGATGAAGACTCCTGTGTAGTCCCAATATAGTTGAGTAATTTAGTTTTATTATACAACTGGCCATATAATTTTATCTGAGTCTCTCAATCTCTGTCATCTTCAGTGATCATAATAGTCCCTAATAGCACTGAAGTTCAATACCTCCGTGGTCCTATTAGTGAGAGCATTCAGAATGTGCAATATAGAGATGAATGGAGATTACCTTTTCTCCCCAGTGGCCTCGAGTGAGGAGTGAAATACTTACAACTACGTGAATGCAAAGCAACAACAAATGAGGAATGAAGAGAGAGGAGGAACAAAATAATAAGCCTAGAGGGGAAAGATTTACTGTTTTGTAGAAAGTACCAATACCAGCAGGGAAAAAAATAGAAAAGTCAATAGTCAACACAAGAAGTTCGGCTGTGCCGTGTGTCACTGAGAGCCTGATGGACTGGTTGGGAGCTGATGATTAAGGAAAGGATTTCAGTTTGCCTCAAGTCGTTTACAATTATGAAGCAGTGCATAATCACATTGATATTTCCTTTTACTTTCTACTGGTTCATGTGGATTCGTATTACCTGGGGTTATTATGTGATTTTGAGGCCTGCTTTAAAGAAGTATAAGGTCCAAAAAAAAAAAAAAAAAAGGAAACCGTTGGCTAAATACCCAGACGCGGAATTACTAGATCGTATGGTACTTCTATAGTTTTGTCGCAGCATTATTTACAATGGAATGATGAAGGGTCAAACAAGACGTGGCATATATACACAAGGGAATATTAATGGAATATTAATCAGCCTCAAAAAAGAATGAGATCATCCCATTCACAACAACATGAGTGGACCTGGAGTGTATTATGCTGGATGAAATAAGTTCAGACAGAAAGACAGGTACGAGAGGTTTCACTCGTGTGTAAAATCAAAACAACAAAACAAATGAATGAACAAACAAACAAAGATATCGACTCATAAATATAGAGAACAAACTGGTGGTTTCCAGAGGGCAGAGGGGCTGGGAAGCAGATGAAACAGGTGATGGGCATGAAGAAGTACAAACTTCCAGTTATAAAATAAATTGGGAATGAAAACATGGGAATGAAAAGTACAGCATCGGGAATATAGTCAATAATACTATAATAACTTTGTATGATAACACAGATCATACCTACCCTTGCCATGGTGAGCATTTTGTAATGTATATAATTGTTGAATCACTATGTTATACACCTGAAACTAATATAATAGTATGTGTCAACTATGTATGCTTCAATTAAAAATTTTAGAAACGAACAAAAAAGTAGAAACCTGTAGATAAATAAATAGGAATTGATGTGGGTTAATATTTTGAAAAATAATATTGGGAATGCTAAAGATAAGTTTGATGGTCAAATATACCGTGTTTGGAGTGTTTGTTTTTTAAAAGATTGCTATCGATTTGCAGATTATGAATGTTGAAATTTTTTTACATTTTCCAGTTTTTACTGGAAAATACACATAATGTAGAATTTATCTTAACCATTTTTAAGGGTACAGGTCAGTGGCATTAATAGGCTCATATTGTTGTGCAACCATCTCCCCCATCCATCTCCAGAACGGTTTTCATCTTGCAAAACTGAAACTCTATACTTACTAAACAATAACTCTCCATTCCCTCCTTACCTCAGTCCCTGGCGACCACCATGCTACTTTCTGTCTCTGTGATTGTGACTGCTCCTAGTCTCTCTTATCGGTGAAATCATACAGTAATTGTCTCTTCTTGACTGGCCTAGTTCACTTAGCATAATGTCCTTAAGTTTCATCCATGTTGTAGTACACAGCAGGATTTCCCTCTTTTATTAAGGTTGAATAGTATGCCATCGTACTTATATACCACATTTTGTTTATCTGTTCATTGGACACTTGACTTGTCTCCACATTTTAGCGATTGTGAATAATGCAGCTTGAACATACAGACATACAGATGTCTCTTCCAGACTCTGCTTTCAATTCTTTTGGTTATGTACCTGGAATTACTAGATCATATGGTCATTCTATTTTAAATTTTTTGAAGAGCCACCATACTGTTTTCTATAATGGTTGTACCATTTTATGTTCTTATTAACAATGCATAAGGATTCCTTTCTCCACATCCTTGCCAAAACTTGCTTTCTGTTGGTTTTTTTTTTTTTTTCCTAAATGTAATAGTCATTCTAATGGGTCTGAGGTGGTGTCTCATTATAGTTTGATTTGCATTTCCCTAGTGATTAGTGATGTCATCTTTCCATGTGCTTATTGTCCACTTGTTTATCTTCTTTAGAGAAATGTCTATTCAAATTCTTTGGCCATTTTTGAATCAGGCTGTTTATTTTTGTTGTTGTTGAGTTTAGTAGTTCTCTCTTATATATATGATTTGAAAATACTTTCTCCTGTTCGGTGTGTTGCCTTTTTATTCTGTTAATAGTGTCTTCTGATGCACATTTTAAAATGTTCACGAGGTCCAATTTGTTTACTTTTTCTTTTGTTGTCTGTGCCTTTGGTATCATATCCAAGAAATCTAATATCGTGAACCTTTTGTTCTCTATTGTCTTCTAAGAGTTTTTGTTTTTTTTTCTATTTTGGGGTCTCACATTTGGGTCATGGATCCATTTTAGGTTGAATTTTGTATACGGTGTTGGGTAAAGGTCCAACCTCATTTGTTTGCATATGGAAATCCAGCTTTCCGAGCACCATTTGGTGAAAAGATTTCTTATGGTCTTGACATCCTTTGTCAAAAATCATTGGACCCTATATGTGTGGGTTTATTTTTGGACTCTCTTCTATATCCTTGGTATATATGTCTCTCTTTACATCAGTACCATACTGTTTGGATTACTGTAGTTTTAGTTTTTTGTAGGTTGTAATCAGGAAGTGTGAGAACTCCAATTTTGTTCTTTTTTCAGGATTGTTTTGGCTATTCAGGGTCCCTTATGATTCCATGTGAAGCTTAGGATGGATTTTTCTATTGTAAGAAATGTCTTCAGGATTTTTTTTTTTAAGATTTTATTTATTTATTTGACAAAGAGAGAGAGCCAAGAAGTAGGCAGAGAGGCAGGCAGAGAGGGAGAAGCAGGCTCCCTGCTGAGCAGAAAGCCCTATGCGGGGCTCAATCCCAGAACCCTGAGATCATGACCTGAGCCGAAGGCAGAGGCTTAACCCACTGAGCCACCCAGGCGCCCCTTTCTTCAGGATTTTGATACGGATTGCACTGAATCTGCATA
This sequence comes from Potos flavus, assembly GCA_028534135.1. Lineage (NCBI taxonomy): Eukaryota > Metazoa > Chordata > Mammalia > Carnivora > Procyonidae > Potos > Potos flavus. Next base: position 109,162,277 of record CM052897.1, read on the forward strand.
TCGCTTTAACTAGTACTAACAATACTGTTAAGTCTTCCAACCCATAAATAAATGGAATGTCTTTTCATTTGTTTTTATCTTGTTTCATTTCTTTCAAAAAAAATTTTTTTTAAAGATTTTGTTTATTTATCTGACAGAGAGAGAGATCACAAGTAGGCAGAGAGGCAGGCGGAGAGAGAGGAGGAAGCAGGCTCCCCGCTGAGCAAAGAACCCGATGCGGGGCTTGATCCCAGGACCCCAAGATCATGACCTGAGCCAAAGGCAGAGACTTTAACCCACTGAGCCACCCAGGTACCCAATTTCCTCATTTTTTAATGGCTGAACAACAGTCCCTTGTACATGTGTACCACAACCTCTTTATCCATTCATCTGGTGGTGGACTCTTAGGTTGTTTTCATGTTTCAGCTATTGTATATAATGCTATGGTAAACACAGAGGTGCAGATATTCTTTTCGAACTCGTGCTTTATTTCCTTTGGATATATTCCCAGAAGTGGAATTGCCGAATCATATGGCAGTTCTATTTTAATTTTTTGAGGGACCTCCATACTGTTTTCCATTATGGGTTAATTTATAATCCCACTAACAGTGCACAAAGGTTACCTTTCCTTCACATCCAGGCCAGCATTTGTTATCTGTTATCTTTTCGATGATGGCCGTTCTAATAAGCATGAGGTGATATCTTATTATGGCTTTAATTTGCATTTCCCTAATGAATAGTGGTCTTGGACATCTTCATATACCTATAGCCATTCCTATATTTTCTTTGAAAAAATGTCTATTTAGATCCTTTGCCTATTTACAAAAATTAACTCAAAATGGATTAGAGACTTAAATGTAAGACGTGAAACCATGAAACTCCTAGAAGAAAATACAGGAAAAACACTCCTTGAGGGGCACCTGGGTGGCTCAGTGGGTTAAAGCCTCTGCCTTTGGCTTGGGTCATGATCTCGGGGTCCTGGGATCAAGCCCCGCATCGGGCTCTCCACTCAGCAGGGAGCCTGCTTCCTCCTCTCTCTCTGCCTGCCTCTCTGCCTACTTGTGATCTCTCTCTGTCAAATAAATAAAAAATCTTTAAAAAAAAAAAAAAGAAAGAAAAGAAAAACACTCCTTGACATGGCTCTTGGTCATGATTTTTTGGAAATCACACCTAAAGCATAGGCAACAAAATAAAATATAAACAAGTGGGACTACATCAAACTAAAAGGTTCTTTCTGCACAGCAAAAGAAACCATCAGCAAGGTGAAAAGACAACCTATGGAAGGGGAAAAATATCTGCAAATTATATTTCTGATAGGGGATTAATATCCAGAATATATAAAGAACTCATACAGTTAAATAACAACAAGGCAGTACTCTGCTGAATAGAAGTGGCAATAGTGGGCGTCCTTGAATTGTTTCCGATCTTAGAGAAAAGCTTTCTGATTTTCACCATTAGTATGATGTTTGCTGTAGGTTTTTCATGTATGGCTTTTATTATGTTGAAGTATATTAATGCTTAATATTGAATGTTACAATGTCTCTGAAGGCCTGATTTCAGAATAGGTAGCTTTATTGAGTAGAGGGAAACAACAGAAACAAAAGTAATACTAACAATGATTTGATAATGGTGTAGAGAGAGGATAATGATGTCTGACAGACCGTGGGCTGATGCACAACTCTTCTGTTTTCTGGATATCAGATTGGAGCAAGGTGCTCAACTTCTGTTGAGTTACCGGTTTTCTGTCTGTGGCGTTTCCCTCAGGAAGTTGTATGTGTGCTTCAAAAATCTCCATCCTCACCTGCAATGCATGTATGAAGAGTGCTTTACTTTCCTGTGCTTCTTGAGTAGAAGGAGGAGGAAATTATTTTTCGATTTGATACCATGTTCCCATTTCCCTCCCTTCTCCCATTGACTCATGAACACCTTATTAGGGAACTAGCCAATTTTATTTTATTCTGGGCTTTTTTCTCTCTTTTCTCTCTTCTCTGAGTTAGAGAAGTTTTAACTCCCCATCTAGGCCATCACAGATGTTTTCAGGAGATGTCACACACAGGTTAATGGACATAATGAATCCAGACAAGAGGGTGAGAAGCTAAAGGTGGATTCCACCATATTTTTGCTCTTCCACAGGTGAGGCTCCCTTTCATTTGAGGCACGGAGGGTATGAGGAAAAGGGGCACTGGCCATAATGATGGCTACAGTCACGCGTGGGGCAGATGGAAGTAGTTCTTTTCACCTTAGTGCTGGCTGATTTATACTCATCTTCGATGTTCCCATACCATCTGAGTAGTGAAAGTGAAGTTAATAAAGAATTTGTGACATCCTAAGATTGCCTCAGCATACATTGAGGTTGAAACATTCAGGAGTGATCAAAAGGGGATTGGAAAGGGCAGTGATATGGGAGTTGAATTTTAGCAGCCACCGTTGAAGATTTACACTGTTGTCCAAAGATGTTTTTAAAAACCCTTTTTTGCCAACAATAAGGAGAGGAATAGCAACAGGAACCACAAAAAGGTAGTAACATGGAAGAATGAAAAAAATGAGTCAAAGGTTAATAGTTAGACCAAGGCTCTGCTTACATTTATGTTGAGGCAGTTTACCAGTTGGTAAAGAAAGAAAAGCTCATTCACGTTCAAAGCTGATCTAGTCCCAAATTCAGTCACTAAAACTTTAATGTGATTTTTGAAAATTTAACTGGGCAAGCCATGTACTTTGAACTTCCTTATTAATATGTTGCAGTGTTAGTTATGATAAATACTATAAGACAGTTGGATAGAAAACTCTTTTCCTTCTTTTCTCTTTTCCTTCTCTTTATCACTTTTTTCCAACCCCAGAAATACGCATTAAACATTGGAATAAAAAGCATTCACTTGCTATCCTATCTGACGTTTGCCACTTTCAGATTTCCATGTCTTATCAGGGTTACTCAGTAATTTAATTTTTTTGAATATTTACAGTGAGGGAGAAATTGAAGGTGACTTGCAGAAGAAAATGTGGCTAATAAGTAAACAGCAGTTAAATTTCTTTAATTAGCAATGATTTCAGTATTATTCTACTCTGTAGGAGATTTGAGTCAGATGACAAGTTGAAAATCACGTATTGTAAAAGAAAACTGAGTCCTTCTCTGAGAGACATTTACAACTTCTAAATCAAGGGTGGTTTCTGTATGCCCTGTAATTGTCACTAGTGGTGTGGTAGGGTGAATATGGCAAATACTGGTTTTGCTTTTTTTTTTTTTAAAGATTTTATTTATTTATTTGACAGAGAGAGAGAGATCACAAGTAGGCAGAGAGGCAGGCAGAGAGAGAGGGGGAAGCAGGCTCCCTGCTGAGCAGAGAGCCCGATGCAGGGCTTGATCCCAGGACCCTGAGATCATGACCTGAGCCGAAGGCAGAGGCTTTAACCCACTGAGCTACCCAGGTGCCCCTGGTTTTGCTTTTGTAATAGTTAAAGAACAGCTTTTATTTATGGCAGTGATCTTGACATTCAAACAATTACCATAATTCGATCAAGTTTATCATGATGTGATTTCCTCTAGGCACTGCTTAACAGCAAAGAACAGTAATTTATTTTTCAACCCCAATGTTAACTGGAAGTTGATTCAGCAAATATTTAGGTTCACAGAAGCCATTGACGGCAGAGGCGTGGTCATTGCTCTGTGCTCATGTGTCCTCTCCAGAAACATGCCATTCTTAGTCTCATTTCTGTTAGTCATTCTTTTAGCAAACATTCATCCACAGCCAGTCCTGTACTAAGCAGAAGAGATACAGAGGTAGGCATACGGAATCGTACCTCCTTAGGACCTTATGGATTAGCCAGGAGACACAGGAATGTTCAGGGTGCTGTGGGAACACAGAGAAGCAGTGAATAGTTAGGATATTGGTGAGCAAGGATGGTAAGAAGTGGTTTCAAAAAGGAGATGGACAAAGGGGGTGGTGAGTGAGTGGGAAGAGGCTGAACATGTGTGTAATAACCCCCGAAACTTACAGTTGAGGGTGAGAGAAGATGGGACAAGAGAGGTATGTCACATGAAGAATCTGGGCTTTGCTCTGAAAGCTTTGGGGAAACAGAAGGGTTCCAAGCTGGAGAGTGATGTGATCAGGTTTGCATATTCCTGAGAGGTGCTAAAGCCCCAACTAAGGAAACAGAAATAAGAAGGGCATATTTACATTCTACCAGGAAAGAATTGGAAGGGCAAGGTAACCAACTGTGAGTAAGGGAGAAGAAGGACACGAGGACCACTTGGTTTGGGCACTGGGGACGCGTGGTTTACTGAGAGAAGAAAGGGCTGGCAATGAATTGGGATGGGAATGGCATTTTAATGCCCTTCTGTAGTTCCCTAACACAGAAGTGTACACATAAGGAAAAAATGCGAGTAAGACATAAAGCACTGCTTTAGTAATAATCAGGTAAGCAATTACACCCCAAAGTAAGCCCAGACACGAGGCCCAAGTCTGGGACTTGCAGAAGAGCTTTCTCCTTCCTCCTCGAACAGGGATGGCTGAATCTGGGAGGTAGATGCTGGGGCTTCTATTTTAGGAGACCAAAAGAAGTGGGCTGGCTGGTTGTCCCCAGGGAGTACTAAGCTTGGGAGAACAAGATTTAGGAGAAAAGTTACTTCTGAAGTAGAAAGTGATAACGATGTGAGTGCAGCCTCATTCTGTTTCCAAAGAACAGAAACCCCACACTTCCTGAAAATGAGTCTCAATTAGGATTTCAAGAGCTGACCAATAAGATTTGTAACTTTTCCATCAGGGAAGAAGTAGGGAGGAGGTGGAAGAGTGCTGCGGGAACATTATGTCTTCTATGGTCAGAACTACAAGCATAAGGACGGTGACAGAAGCTACCCCCAGCACTGGACACAGTGACTCCGGAAGCTCTGACAAAGCCAAGAAGACACACGGCAGGGATTTTTGCCCTGGAGAGAGAGCTGCTTAGGAAGTCATCGGAATGTTGGTTGTAGTGAAGTGTGGGAATGGGGGAGGTCACTGGAGAAGAATGTTTCGTGAACGAGAAGGGAAATGTGTTGAGGATGGAACTTGGGAGCACCAGTATTTAAGGGACAGACAAAAGAAATGGTGTCTCAATAGATAATTAAAAGCAAGAAGAGATATCATCACTGATTCCAAGAGATGAGAAGATGTCAAAAAGTGTCAAGAAGGGGGCAGTCAATAGGGCAAAGTACTGTCGACGGATCAAAAGTGCCCATTGAAGTTCTCAAGTAGGAGCCACAGGTAACTGTTAGAGTGTGGATGGATAGTTGGAAGGAGAAGACAGATTCTGTGCACACCGAAGGAAAGAAGAGAGGGAGAGCCTGCAAATGCAGGGGCAATGGGGATAAAAGAAGGAGCCAATATCCTACAACCCAGCAATTGCACTATTGGGTATTTACCCTAAAGATACAAATGTTGTGATCTGAAGGGGCACGTGCATCCGAATGTTTATAGCAGCAATGTCCACAATAGCCAAACTATGGAAAGAACCTAGATGTCCATCAACAGATGAATGGATAAAGAAGATGTGGTATATATATACAATGGAATACTATGCAGCCATCAGAAGACGAAATCTTGCCATTTGCAATGACGTGGATGGAACTAGAGAGTATTACGCTAAGTGGAATAAGTCAGTCAGGGAAAGACAATTATCATATGATCTCTCTGATATGAGGAATTCGAGAGGCAGGGCAGGGGGTTCATAGGGGGAAGGGAGGGAAAAAATGAAATAAGATGGGATCGGGAGGGAGACAAACCATAAGAGACTTAATCTCATGAAACAAACTGAGGGTTGCTGGGGTTTGAGGGGGAGGGAAAGGGTGGCTGAGTTATGGACATTGGGGAGGGTGCGTGCTATGGTGAGTGCTGTGAATTGTGTAAGACTGATGATTCACAGACCTGTACCCCAGGGCAAATAATACATTATATGTTAATAAAAAAAAAAAAAAAGAAGGAGCCAAGTTCCCCGATGCTGGGAAAGGTGGATCAGAGCTGGAGCCTCATGTCCACCAGCCTCCTTCCTGCCTCAGGGACTTGACTTCTGTGCTCAGACTACTTCTTCTTTCTCCTTCTCCTTCTTTCTCCTTCTCCTTCTTTCTCCTCCTCCTCCTCCTCTTCCTCCTCCTCCTCTCCCTCTTCCTCCTTTTCCTCCTCCTCCTCCTTCCTCTTCCTGCTCTTCCTCTTCCTCCTCTTCCTCCTCCTCCTCTTCCTCTCCTTCCCCTCCCTCTCCTCCTTCTTCTCCTTTTCCTCCTCTTCCTCCTCCTCCTCTTCCTCTTCCTCTCCCTCTCCTTCCGCTCCCTCTCCTTCCCCTCTCTCTCCTTCCCCTCTCTCTCCTTTTTCTTCTCCTTCTCCTCCTTCTTTTCTTCTCTTTTTAATTTAAATTCATTTAGCCAACATTTAGTACATCATTAGTTTCAGATGTAGGGTTCGATAATTTATTAGTTGCATATAACACCCACTGCTCATCACATCATGTGCCCTCCGTAACGCCCATCATCCAATTACCCCATCCCCCAAACCACCTCCCCTCCAGCAACCCTCAGTTTGTTTCCTGTAGGTAAGAGTCTCTCATGGTTTTTCTCCCCTCATACTTCTGATTCTTTACCTACCAAGTCCTGCTCATCTTACCTGTCACTTCCTCAAAGAACATTCCCCAGAAACCTCAATCTAAATTAAGTACATCTATTTTATTCTTTCATCAACACCTTACATCTATTCCTGAATTTCAGAGCACTTGCCACTGTTGGCAATCACAGAGTTTTCTCCATGCTTATTTGTTTAATGCTTACCTCTCTTATTAGACCAAAAGCTACATGAGGGCAAGGATTAGACCCAGTGTTGCATATGGTTGTGTTTTTGGCTCTTAGGATGGTCTCAGGCACATATTTGATCCTCCATGAATATTTGTTGATTCCATCAGTAAAGTTTCTTGGACTATTCCTGTCTACTGAAAGATACTTTGATTTTTAATTGTGCAGGAACAAAGGCATATTTGCGAACTCTCTATAAGCAAGGTATAAGTTGGCATTTTAAGAATATAGGGAGAATTCGTCCCGATTTTTTAACAGAGCAGTTGACCTTCACTGTGCTCAGTATCACAAGAGACGAAGGGTTGAAAAAGATACCTGAACATGTCTCTTTACTACTTACTGCATCCCAGAAATGGGGTAATTCAAGGATCATTGACTTGCCCATGTGCAGTCTTGGGCTGAACTAGTCTGGAGCTGAAGGTGATGCAGGTTTGCCTGAAATTTCTGGAGTCACACAGAAATACAGCCATCTTCCAGAACCAGCCCAGAGAGGTCAGTGAGCGTTGATCCCTGCACTGCGAGGTTCCCACTGCTAGGGGCTGGGTGTCCTCAGCTGAACAGTGCCTAACCCCCCACTCCCACAGAATTTCAAGTCCGGTCAGGACTGAGGGTAATGGAGAAGGAGGTGAGCCAGCAAGTGTGTTTTATCAAAGGAGTGGGATTGATTGCTACTACATCATTCTTTCATCCCAGCTCTCTCCCAGGTTTTGCTTTAATGACTTTGGAGTCTAAGCTCTATTCAGAACACTAGAGCACATTTGGCTCTGACATATGCAATCAGTGCATGCCATGGGAGCTCGGCTCCCTTTAAACTCAAAATTAATTATAGGCATTTATATTTTCAGAAACCAAAATGGGTAATCAGACTTAATTAACTGGTAATCAATCAATGCTTCTCTTCCTCCCCATGTATAATGGCAAGTAAGTGAAGATAATTTTGATTCTGAGAAGATTAAAAGCCCTTTGGAGACTGGGGAGAACCCTTCTAACATCATGCATGGGGAACCTGCTGTGTGGTTTCCACTATTGTTAATGACGTATGGTAGGTACACCGCCATCTTTCTTATTGTGCTCCCAACCCACTCCTGCTTGGTGGTTTTCATGTCTTCTGTGTCAGGGGCTGTATGTACTAAGTTTTGCATATCCCATTTCTCAAGTAGTTACATGCTGGAAGAGTCCTGATACTTGCTATCTTCCTCATTCAGGTTGCAGTTGAGTTACATTAAGTTAAGTTTCACATTGCTTATGATTGTTTCAATTTCAAAGATCCTTTCCACCTAAGCTTAATTTTCACCAGTGAGTTCAGACGTGATGATGGAAAGGGGAAAGACAGGAGTGGGTGACATATCACTTTAAGAACAGGAGCAAAACATTGCTACGTTAGCCTCTAAGGATGGAGAAGACCCTTTGAAGAAAGTTACTATATTTTAGAGCGATCTAAAATGTTATTTTCTAAAAGAAAGTTATTGTATTGAAGCACCGTTCTAAAAAGTTTCTAAGAGAAGAGATCTAAAAAGTTCTCATTTCAAGAAAAAAAAATTGTAACTATGTTAAAAAAAAAAGTCAGTTTCCAGTGATCTTTTTGAGAAAGTGATAGTTTTCCTCTGATTCATCACTGAGTCAATCTAGATCCTCTAGAATCTCCATGATGCATGGCTCTTCCCAGTTTCCCCAAACAAATGGGAAGACAGGACTAGCTTCTGTGCACAGATTACCAATTGTGTGTCTCTCGAGTCTCCCAAGAGCTATGTTTTTCCAATGTCATGGAACTCAATGGAGTGGGAAACCTGATAGGATTAAGGAATATACTGGTAATAGAACACAAGTCACCTTTTTTATGACTGGCAATGTTTGTGCTGCACATTCAAGGTACTTCTGGTTAAGTTACAGGCACGTCTTTAAGATGACAGCATAAATTAGCATATTATCAACCCAGCATTCTTTTGGTGATCCGCCTTTCTCTCCGTTCATCGCCTTGCTAGAAGTCCTTGAGTTTTTCAAAGTTCTAAGAAACAGCACTCTGTAAGGGCTGAAGTATTATTATAAGGATACCACCCCATCTGATAATGGTCTTCATTATGCCACTGCTAGATCTACTCCAGGGATGGTTTCCAAAGACGAAGCTTTGCCTCCCATGTAGTGCAGGTTGAATAAAGCTCTCTTCTCATTCAAATTTACCCAATTTGTAGAGTTTCTGAAGTGAATTGTAGAACTTGGTTGTTCTTCCTCTTCATATACTGTGCTTTTGAACCACTACCTTGTGCTAGAGGTTTTGATTTAGAAAATGCAAGCAGACTTTAGCATGAGTGAGCTAAGAGTTGGAAAAATAGATGTTTTACTACCAAATCCTCCAAATCATATTACTCTAATTCAGGCCATTAGTTTATGCATCCAGGGTAATGGTGCTTCTTGATGATACTTTGTAATGTTTATGTTATATATGACAACTCTGGCCACTGGACAAAAGATAAAATTGAAAATCTTAAGGGCAGAACAAAATAACGTTTATTTCTCAGTCACATAGTGTGTGTTCCTGGTTAGTGGATAGTACCCTTCCAAGTATTGATTGGAGACTCGGCTTTTTCTCTTCTGGTGGCCATGTTGCCATGAAAGAGGAAAGGGCTGAAAGAGGAAAGGGCATGTGTTCAAGGACCAGGCTTGCAAGAGACACGCATAATTTCTGACTCACATTTCCTTGGCCAGAATTCAGTCACGTGCAAGGGAAACTGACACTGGAGTCCAGCTGTAGAAGACACAGCCGCAGTCCATGGCCAGCCTGTCCCTGTCACAATTGTTTCCTCTTTTCCTTTACATCCTCTCCATTCCTTTGCAATTTGTCTTTTTTACTTCTACAGTGTAAAACTTGGCAGAGTAGCCCAAGTGTTGAAAATTTAAGAAAGCTTTTAGAAATATACAGTCTGTCAAATTTTATGAATTTTAAACTAGGCGAATTTAAAAAGTGTGATTTAAATGTTAGTAAATATTAGCAGAATCTCATTTGATGTGTAAAATTTGAAAAAACCAAAATATACCAAATTTAAAAATAATCTAAATTGTATAATTTCAAAGTTGGCTGGCAAAGCGAATCGCAAAGTATTTCTGCCATTGACACAGTGGATGCTGTCTACCTTATGTGATAATAGAAATATCCACCCTCTTCGGTGGGTATAACCTCAATTGTAAATTTCTTTACATGCATTAGAATCTCTGATGATGATTTTAATGACCGATATGCTTTCATCCTAATGCCCATGGTTGTTTCTAATTTAAAAATCTTTTTTATATTCTAAAACAATGTTAAACACTCGTCAAGTGGTGGTATCAGGGACTGTGTTGGAAATGTACTTAGAAGTCAATACCATTGAAATGGAAAGTGACTAATAGTAATCAGGAGGTGGAAGAGGATAAGAAGAAACAAAGGAAGAACAGAAGGAAAAGATTAGCTAACATTTTTGAGCACTGGGAATTGTTCTAAACCCTTGGCATTGTATTGATTGTTTTAATCCTCACACTAACCCTCTGAGGTAGATAGGAAGGTACTATGATCACTCTTTTCTAAGTGCAGCAGCTATAATCCTCTGGGTAGAAGGCCACACACTACCATCTTATGCCATGCCACAGTTTTAATTTAGAATGAACATTCTATAGACTATTAGGGATATTGCAGAGAAGAATTCTGCAAGAATTCATCAAAGAATGAAAGCAATCTTTTCACCCTGTCCCATTCTAGAATTAATCCTTTAGGATAATTAACAATTATCTGTTGTGACGATATAATTCTTCAGAAACTCATCGCTGGTATACAAGCAGCTGTCTTCTAACTTTCTTTATATACAACCAAGAAGACACACCCTTGTGAGTTCTTCATACTTTTGGAACTAGAGCCCTAATTTACTTCCTCGTTTCCCTTTCCTCCATGAGGAATAGCCTGTTTCACTCCCATCAGTGGAGTGCAGTTTTATTTTTCCCTCCTGGACTCCCAGACAGATTTAGAAATCCAAGTATGAGAATGGAAGTTAAGGAGGCAAACAACAGGGATGGGTTGAGATAGGGGCATAATTGATCGATTCATTCATTAGTCTTCCCATTCATTCGTTAAACTATTACCAAGGGTGCTGTGTACCAGGCATGGGAGATTCAAAGAGGAGGGAACAAACAAGACCTCAGAGTCTACTAGGGAAGAGGAGTGTTAGAATATATAAAAAGAGGACTACAAAATATTTCTAACTTCCTTGGGAAAAGCCTTCACATACAGCTTATCCAGACAGGATGAAGTGAAAAGACTTGCCGTATTCCAGGAACCAAGAGGCATTCCATGTTGCTGGTGTGTGGGGTGGGCTGGAGAACGGCATTGACCTTACAATTAGGTCACATGTACCCTTCCTTGATTAGATCTTGCACTTTAGAGGGTGTCACTCTGGCAAGAGGTTCGTGGGGTTTGGGGTAACTGCCGACCTGGAGCTCATGCTCCCTATGCTCCAGGTACTGGGTACCCCAGGATGCCCTGCTCAGACAGCCCATGGGTGTCTTGGCTCACTTCCAAGGTCTGTGTCGACCTCCACTGGCAGTCCTCCCAGGGCTGGGAATGAACAGTGGATATAAGCGTCTCTAGGCCTAGGTGGCTGTTTTCAGGGGTGTGTGTGTGTGTGTGGGTGTGTGTGGTTGAGCTCTGACATCAGCCAGGGGTGTCCACAGCCTGCCCACAAGATTGTTCATGGAGGAAACCCAAGAGTGGAAGCAAAGGGGGATGAGGTGACAGGGTTTAGGCTGGGGGCCCAGAGTATTCCTATACTACCTTTTTCCATGTGAGACTCTTTTCTTTCATGAAGGGAGTTCAAGCATTCTAAGTCCCCCCCCAGGTCTTCAAGTCCTTTAAGCAGCTGTGTTTGTTAAGATAGAAACCTTGAGAATATTTAACAGTTAAGACTTGATTTCTAAGTTTTAATCTCCATACATCTGGTCTGTGGGCCCCGATTTCTGCTCTTGGGTGGGCTGCTTGCAGAGCACGAAGCTGACAAGATAGATTGCTGTAAAATGATGAAGATCTGCTTTGTCGTGCCAAGTAGCAACAGGGAAGTCGACAGACATTTTTAAGAAGATGAATTTTTGCAAAAGACAGCCCTGGGGACAGGGCGAGGTGTGGACGGGGAGGACCTTCCGGCCATGAGCCAGTGAGAAGCTCTTGCCGTTGATTAGCTCACAGATGAGGAGGGACTGAGGAAAGGCTGTGGGAGAGGCAGGGAATGTGAAGGCAGGATGATGTGGAGATTCTGGGTTTGGGGACATTTATGAGGTGGAATCCGTGAGCTTTGCTGATGGGTTACTAGGTTCATGGGTGGAGCGACCCAATGGGCGGTGGGCTGTTAGAAAAACAGCACTCGGGGATTGAGAGGGCCTATTTTCGTTGTTGTCTGGGAATCTGTGATGGCGGTGCCATTGGTGGAGAGGGGAAAGCAGAGGGGGTTTGGGGGAAGACATACGAGTTCAGTTTCAGGAACCCCGAGTTGGAGTGTCGCTAAGACGTGCAGGGACAGGCGTGAGGCAGTCAGTGAGCAGTATGGAGCGCACACTGGGGCAGAGGTCAGAGCTGCACCCAGACCTTCATCCCTTAGAGCACACCTACATTGTCATGTGTGAGACACGTTTCATATAAAACGAATTCATTTTACATTTTGTATAAAACGAATGGCCAGCATTTATGATGACTTTGACTAAACAGACTAAATGCCAGAGTTAATTCAAGATTTTCAGCTTACTTTTTGATGGACTTAGCATTTTAGGTCATGCTAGTATTTCATATTATATGGAGCTTCAGTGTGATTAAATTAACTGTCTATAAGTATTGCATGAAAATGGGATAAATCTGCATTTTCTTCCTTTGATGTAACCGATGTAATTGATGCAAGGCATTTCCACCACAGACATTTTCCCACTGATCAGAGGCTTCTCCCTGTATTTTATATAGTCTTAATTTAAACCATTTTATGTTGTAACCCTGTTAGCTTCTATAACTATAAAACATAATTATCCCTCAGACATATCAGATAATGTTACAAAAGTAACATCAAATCAAAATGACTTTCACTGAGTCAGGTAAAGATCTCTTACGATTTCTTTTAAAATTATAGGGCAGGCCATGTTCAGAAAAGAATCAAATATTAAGTAGAGGAATTACATTGGATCAGTGCCCAGATTCTTGAGGGAGCCCCCTGTGAAAATGATCATCTGGTTTCCTTTGGAGCCTGAATCCAAACCATGTCTCCTTGATAGAGCAGTCCCTGACAGCAAGCTTGAGGATGAGTCTGATTCTTCAGATTCTTTTCTAAAGGGTCCTGGTAATAGTGTGGTTTATAACTTGATTCTTTAAGGAATTTAGTCAATGCTAAAGACATGAACTTTGGGGAACTACTGGGTTCCCCCAGTATATATAAATATACATAAATAAATGTTTATGCATTTAAAACTTTTAGGAAAATGTAGATGATGATATTCCTGTGCTTAGCTCCTTACTGCTTTATTCATGCATTTATTTCATACGTTTATTCGTAATATTCTCTTATGTCAGACTCTTCTTCCAGGCGACAATTATGTACACAGTAAGGGGCATATTTGGACATAGATATTACCTGGGACTAGTATCTCAATAAAATATTAATATTAATAAACTCTAAAGACCTCCTAGTATTTTAAGATGTGTAAGTAGAATTACTAGAAAAAATACATTGGAATTACTAGTATGAACACTGAATGGAATGACAGTGGTACTTTTTTTTCCCCTTTATCCTGTATTTTCCAAAATTTCTCTGATGAACATACTATTCTTAAATTTGGGAAAAGGAAATCTGTCATTTAAAAAGAAAAAAATAAGGCACATAAGAGACACCACAGATATAGTTGAGGAACACAGTGATGAGTTCACAAGAAGTCATATGAAGGCTCACGTGCACGTACTCTCATGCATTAATTAAAAGGAAATAAAGGCAAGAAAAAGAAAAAAGGAGAGAACAATTGTAAATATCTCACCATCCTTGTAGGATGGAAAAGAAATTGAATTATGGGAAAAACTGGGTTTCTCCCTTTAAAAAGTCCCCAACTACCAACATTAACTAAAGATGTATTTGTGGCAAGTAGAAGCATCAATTCCTGCGTAAGAAATATTTTCACTTCATGATTGGAAAAGTTACCATTACAGTTGCTTTTTAGTATCATTAAAGATTTAAGCACATGGAAAAGGAAAGAGAAAAATGTAACAACCACCAGCTCACAATTCAGCTTTGTCAAAATGTGGCATTTTGCTCGATTTGCTTCCAATACTGAATTTGTGGTAAATAGAATATTAGATCTTTATAGCTGGAAAAGAGAGTTCAGGAATGCCCTGATTGGAGGCTGTTGGCAGCGGGAAACTGTAGTTGGGTTAAGTAGAAGGGGGGCACCCTCTGTGATTGGTTAGAGGTGAATATTTGGCTTTCTCTGGTAGGTCCTCAGTTGGAAGCAAGACAAAAATCAGGGAAGTTATTAATCACGTCCTGGCCATCACAGGCTGATTGTTACAGAAATTATTGTATTAATAATAATTTATTATTATTTAATTTATTAAATAATATTATTTATTAAATAATTTATTAAATAATAATTGTATTAAACAATATTATTTAATAAATTAATAATTTATAAAATTAAATTAAAATTATAATTTAAAATTATAATTTATAAAAAAATAATAAGTTTATTTTATAAATATAAATAAATAATTTATTATTACCCAGCCTTCTGGGTGGTCCCTGTTGATAGCTGTCTGACTTCCTGAAAGTCTGACTTAAAACAGACTGCCTTCCTGGGCTGTTTATTGGAGATAAGGGGTTGTTTTCCTGGGTTGTTGGTCAGCGTTCTAGTTTTATATGTGGTTTGGCCATTGTGTGTTGCTGTGTTGTGTCTCTCATGATACACAAGCCTCACATTCATTTCTGGGTACCTGTTGCATGATATTTGAGTGTATGAGTGTACGACAATGTTTATCCATCTTGGAGTTGATATATTTGGACCCCAGCTTTTTACCACTGTGAACACTGCTGCAATTACTATTCGTGTCTGTTTGTAGAAAGAATGTTTCATACCATGACTTTCCTGCTATAGGCCTCCTTTTTGTTTTTGGACATGAAAGACATGATGACTTCTTGTCTTTCCCTTTGGTCACATCTCATGTCCAAGATCACTAGAATTATCAAACACCATCTGGGACTTCTAGAGCCTACAGAGGTAGGCCAGCAAATCACATTTCCCTGGTGTTTACATTCTTCTGGTTAAAAAAAAAAATCACTATTTCTCCTCCTTCTGCAAAAATACGAATCCCACCTTCTCGTCCTCGTTCTCTTCTCTTCATCTGAGATTAATCAGGATGGCATCTCCCCCACTTCAGCAGCATAGGTATCTCTTTAAGCTAGCCATTATAAATAGCCTGCAGTGTTGCATATACAGGACATTGTCACATAAAGCTGGCAGAGTGTGAATGTTTTCGGTCAAGGCCATGCGACCAATAGATACTTAACCAGAAGTTAAATTGACTGCAAGTTCTAAGATGAAACTTTGGTATTGAATAATTGTCAACACACTATTTTATGTTTACCCTCTCCTTGAAAAGCTCTACTGTGTATTGAATATTAATATTGTAATACAACCTTTTACAAGTATATGCTTTCTAGGATTTTCATAGTTTTTCTCTTCACTCCAGATAATTGCTTAATGCACACTCATGTAAATATTTATTTCAAAGAAATAGTAAAAAAAAAAAAAAAAAATCATACCCGACAGGAAAAATAGGAACTTAACAATCCTTATTTATGTGACCAGGTTTCAAAAATCCAATCTCTTAACTCACAGACCTGTTCCATTTTGTATATTCCATTGCCTCCATTCTTTCTGGCCTGAACTTTCAAAGCAAAAAGGCACTTTATAAGGAATCTCACTGTCTCTGGGCTTGTGCCCTTCAGTCTGTTCTTCCAACTGCTATCAGAGTGGTCTTTCTAAAATGAAAATATAATTATTCCTCTACTTAAAATCAATTAAGGCCTTTTATCACCTGTAGGATAAATTAACAACTACTTAGTCTGATATAAAAGGCCCTTTTTGACTGGAATGCTTTTTCGGGAAATTCCCCTTCTGGCACTCTCCAGCATAGCCGCCTACTAGGCAGCCCTATTCCCCAGCTATACCCACGAGTTCCCAAAGATGCCGTAGGGCCCTGGACCCCTTGCCTGGAATATTCCTCCTTCCCCTGTTCATCTGACTAACTCACCCTGCTGGTCTCCCTTCTGGAGTGACTTCTGTGAAGCTGTTCCAGAGCCTGCTCCTTTGCCCACCGAATCTGGATTCCCCTTCCGCTCTGTGCTCTGGGCCTACATGTGCCAAAGAGTTTTTCAATTGAGAACATGTCTGCCTCACTCAACAAGACTGTGGGCTCTTTGAGGGCAGAAACTGTCTTGAAATGTTAACCTATTTTTGTTTTTCATAGTTTGGAATTTAAATTTTAAAAATACATACACGTATATACATGTATACGCACGCACGCACGCACACACACGTACCTGACTTTAGCTCCTCTCCGCCACTTGTTTCTGCACTTGGACATGCTATTTAACCTCAAGGCTTCAGTTTTCTTCTGATGAAGTTGAGCCTGTTAGATTTGGGGATTTTGGAAAAGTCACTGAAAATCTGAACCAAAGATCTACCAAGAATAAGGCCATTTCTCTGGATTCCTTTTTCTCTCCGTAGCACCCAGGGACTAGCTAGCTCAGTAAGTGTTTATTGACCAACCTGAAGGAAGAAAGGAATGAATGAAGAAGAAGAGCGGGGAGGGAAAGAGGAAGGGAAAAGGGCACAGGGGAAGGGGGCAGAAGGGGCGAGAGGGTAGGAAAGGAACATATAATAGTGTGAGGCACTTCTTAAGATCTGTAGGGGTAAGGGGGACACCTAACCAACACTGGAATTCTGTTGGAATGAGGAAACTGGTGCTGGGTGGGCAGCTGACAGTGCCCACACCAAAAATGTTTCTGGGATATAAAACTAAATCAGACATGAAACTTGCCCCCGGGGAACTTTCTCTCTAGTAAGGGAGATGAAAACACGCGTCTGCACAGAACTACAAAGCAAGCGGTGAGAATTGTCTGGGGCAATAGGCCTTCTGTAAAAGTCTGTTCAATGAATACATAAGTGAACAAACAGAAGAACAGATTGAGTTCTTCTGGGACTTTAGAGGGGAATAAATTCCACCTAGCCGAAAGGCTCTGGGAGGGGAGAATCAAACTTACGTGGGCCTTGAGGACGGGGAGGATTCAGAGAAGGTGGGTAGGGGGAAGGTTTTGGGGTGAGCGAGGATGGGGAGGGGAACATTCCAGGTAAAGTGAAGAGTGGAGAGGAGTGCATGGGGACTGGGATGGATTCTGTTTGGCCAAACAACTCAGTTTTGATGGCTTATAGTGAGGATGGGCATGCCACTATCGTAACAAATCCTACAAATTAAACATGCCTTATTCTCTCGTCTTGGCTTTTCTACTGCTATGGTGACCATCAGGCACCATTTCCACCTCCTCCAAAGTCTTAAACATATAATCAGAAGTAACCAATAGAACAGTAGTCAAAATGTGAAAGGTGCCTATTGTAATTCCCGCCTTGTTACATGCACCGAACCTGGGGACTAGGAGGCAAGCCCCCAAGTGTTGGAGGTAGCAGAGTTTTCACAGTCCTGTTGCCTAATGGATGATTGGAAGTTCTTTAGCCAGAGTAAACCAAAGACTAAATGGGGTGCTGAGATCAGCAGGTGCAGCGAACCCAGATAGAGACTGAAATGGGACCACACCTGATCATATGGCGCTGTACTTCCTGCTTGTGCTGCTCAGAAGCCTGCGTTCCTAAAAAAAAAAAAAAAGGAAGAACACTTTGCCAATCATCAAAGTTTAACCTTTAATGGTCACGACAGCTATGTTTGTGTGCCGCTCACAGATCCTGGGTAGAGGAGGTTGAGGATGACAATGAGAAAGGAAAAAATGTTTTCTTTTATAGACATTTAAAGAGTGTTAACATTTAATAGCATGATCTTTTTCTTTCCAGTAACATTCTGAAAATTGGAAGTAGGTTCCTGAATCATTTTGTATTATAAGCAATTGTATAAGCGACAGTAAAAGGGGAAGTTCAATGTATTTTTTTAAATGTTAGGAAAAAAACAGTTTCCTGATTATCACGGATTATCTCATCTTTCTAAATGTTCACCAATCACATTGATTCTCTGGGGCAATTTAAATATAGGACTTGATAAATGGAAAATCCTCTTGCTTGACAATAGAATGAGAGTATATGAGATTCTAAGAGAGTTACGTTATTCAGCTTTTGATAACTACCAGTTACCTGCTGCCGTGTCTGCTACTAAGCTGGGTGTTGGGGATATAATAGTACAGAAACTTCCCTCAGTGTCATGAGAGGGACAAGAGAAGCAAGCAGGGCCACATAATTCTGGGCCATGGAGGTAAAAGAGAGTGGTAAACACAAGTGTTTGCTTGCACAGGGACACGTAACCCAATCTTGAGGGTCAAGGAAGGATCCTGGAAGACATCCCATTGAGAGGGACTGTTCCGGGACAGAAGGAACAGCACATTCGGAGACTCAGAGGTGATAAAAAGCAATGTTGTAAGGAGTTTTGAGAAAACCAAACCAGAATCCATCCCATGTTCAGTGTGCCATATACATACTGTATTTTCTGAAACACTAATAGCCTCCCTTGACTGGCACTTTGCTTCTAAACTGATTGGAGAAGCAATGACTTTTAA
Source organism: Potos flavus (assembly GCA_028534135.1). NCBI lineage: Eukaryota > Metazoa > Chordata > Mammalia > Carnivora > Procyonidae > Potos > Potos flavus. Next base: position 109,180,880 of record CM052897.1, read on the forward strand.
AATGTTAATCTACTGTCATTTATTCCTTTATATTCTTTAGGACAGAGATTTGTGAAGTCAGTTAACTTGGGTTTTGGATTTTGTCACTGGTAAATCCTCTTTTGAACATGGCTATTTGAGAAAAATTAAGATCCCTTTCCTCACCACTTGTAGAGAGCCTGATGGGAGAAACGTGGAATATCTGTGCCGAATTCCTCATGGAATTCCCAGGCCTCGGCTCACTGAGAAAACCATCGAGTTCCAGATGGAGGAAGCACCTTCTCAAGGTCACTCAGTGTTCTGCAGCTAGAGAGAGATCCAGCTACATACAGCTCAGGTTTTTAAATCCCCATCCAGTGCTGTTTCCCTAACACCTCAATTTTCCTCAGTTTCCATTGTAGGGATCTGCTCCTTCTTTTGGTAGGCGTCTATCGTGACGTTATCCTTTGCTCCCAACTTCCCTCCTCCTCCATGTGGAGCTTTCAATTAATTAATGAAAGGTCTGGTGACAAATGATTTGCTTTCTGATGGGATTTTGATAGGAATTGTTGAGCATGATTATGTGTGCATATTTTGGGGACAGTGGCTTCCTTACAGCCTTCATTTGCATGGCCAATTAACCGCGTGCAGCACTTGCCAGCCAACTCTGTCGGGTAGGGCAGAAGAGGGACAGGGAGAAACCACCAAGGACATAACACAAAACACCCAAATTGTTGCTGTTTCATAACCGAACAATCACAGGCACATTTTAGATAAAGCTGAGTGAATCGTTATTACAATTCTCAAGGTCTTTTTACTTGAGGCTACAGATGACCATAGAACGCAATGACATGAAAGACATGAGCTGTAGGTCACAGGGGGCTACTTTTGATAAATTTCTTTACAGTGCGACGGGGTACGTGAGCTCTCAATTGCCAATAAAATGCAAAGCTCTTTTTACATCTCTCTGATTCTTAATAAAACTCTCACAGAGACCAGATGAGAAAGCCTTGTTTTTTTTCTATTTCCCTCCCAGTGAGTGCCAAATAAATTTAGAAGAGAAAAGAGGAATGACTTAAATTTTATTTATTTGTTTATTTACTTGGTATTTTTATTATGCTGGACCTAGTTAAGTCATCAAAATTAGACCCTTGTGGTACTTACCAGTGTTGGTGACCTTTGTTTTTAATCTTTGGTGATTAAGCTTTTGTATCTTGATTTATGAAACAGACCACTGCATAAGTCATCTGGGACCACACAGTACACTGATCGCCTACAACAGAAAACTGCCATTTCGTAGCTTCTCCTTTTTCTGTAGACATATGGTTCAGAACCTCCTTTGAATGCAGGCTCGGAAATCTGACATTTTTTCATTCCTCTCTGAGCTGAGCTTCTCAACCTCTGAAAGACATTAGGTAAGTTTACTTAAACTTTCTAAGGCTCAGTTTTCCTATCTGTACAATTGGCATGACAATATTGTCTGTATTAAAAAAAAAAGATTTCCTAGCATCTTTGCTAAGCTGTCATATGAACACTTGCATGTTGTTATATATAAACACATATTTTATTTTATTTTATTTTATTTTATTTTAAAGATTTTATTTATTTATTTGATAGAAAGAGAGCCAAGCACAAGCAGTGGGGAGGGAGATACAAGCTCCCCATAAAGCAGGGAGCCTGATGCGGGGCTCAATCCCAGGACCCTGGGATCATGACCTGAGCCGAAGGCAGATGCTTAATCGACTGAGCCACCCAGGCGCCCCGAGGGGGGTGGTTAGTTGGAAAGAACTACATTGTACATATTATTTAAATCACTGTCGCACAATATTGAAGACAAAATTTGAATTTACTTTGCAATTAACTATGAGTGAAATAAAATGAACTTTGTTTTCCTCTTTGGTTAAAAAAAAATAGTGTCCATATCACAGGCTCCGAGGATTCAGTGAGATAAAGTGGATAAAGCCCCTCGGCAAGGTACCTAGATAGACCATCATAAGAACTCAGTAAATGCTATCAAAATATAATGTGACTGGCAAGGTAGAATTTTTTAAACTTTCTAGATTGCATTTGATATTTTAAGCTTTCATAACTGCAGTAACCCTAAATTCCGTTACTGAAATGGCCAGCTTCAGTTATAAATGCTGAAGCATCTATTTCTCTAACATTTACTAAGTTGTCAGTAAGTGATCATATTGGTGATATTTGTAGTAAATGCTGTGCAGAAATTTGAGGGGTGAAAATAGCTCATTTTTATTTTTATTTATTTATTTATTTATTTATTTATTTTTAAAGTAGTCTGCATGCCCAGCTTGGAGCCCAGCGCAGGGCTTGAACTCATGACTCTGAGATCAAGACCTGAGCTGAGATCAAGAGTCAGATGCTTAACCGACTGAACCACCCAGGTGCCCCAGGGAGAAAATAGCTCATTTTTAAAGAATAAGTGATTTTTTTTTCATGCTACTACTAAGTAAAATGAGGGGGAAAGGACTCCTTAATCTGTAAATCTCTTGATGTATAGCTTTCTTTCAAGGGTCCTGTTAATTTGTTTTATTGATAATAGACATCCTTAAGCTAATAATATTATGACTTCTGCTCATAATAATAATCAAATATTTTTTTAAAAGATTTTATTTATTTATTTGACAGAGAGAGAGAGAGAGCACAAGCAGGTGGAACGGCAGGCAGAGGGAAAGGGAGAAGCAGCTTTCCCTCTGAGCAGAGAGCCCGACATGGGGCAGTAAACAAATCTTTGAATGCTGCTTTTAAAAACTTTTCAGCATGAAAAGTTCAAACATACAGAAATGGATAGAACAGTATAACAAACCTCTATGTATATATCATCCAGCCTCTATAATTAATACGTGGACTGTTTTTCAAAATGTTTTATTCTGTTTTTTTCTAGCTTTATTGAGATATAATTGACATGTAATATTGTGTCGGTCTAAGATGTGCAATGTGGTGATTTGATGCATGCATATATTGTGAAATGACTACCCTAATAAGGTTACTTAACACCTCCATCATATCACATAATTATTATTTTGTTTGTGTGTGGGGGGGGTAAGAAAAGATAAGATTTAAAATTCAAGCACAGGGGCACCTGGGTGGCTCAGTCAGTTAAGCATCTGCCTTCGGCTCAGGTCATGATCCCAGGGGTCTGGGATTGAGCCCCGAATCAGGCTCCCTGCTCAGTGAGGAGCCTGCATCTCCCTCTCTCACTCCCCCTGCTTGTGTTCCCTCTCTTCTTACTGTCTTTTTCTGTCAAATAAATAAATAAAATCTTTAAAAAAATAAAATTCAAGCACATAATACAGTATTGTTAACTATAGTCACCATGCTGAGCATTATATCCCCAGAACTTATTTATGTCATAGGTGTAAGTTTGATGAACATCTTCATGTTTCCCCAACCCCCAGCCCCTGGCAACCACCACTGTACCCTCCCTTGCTATGAGTTTTGGCTTTTTTAGATTTCACATATAAGTGAGGTCGTACAGTATTTGTCTTTCTTGATCTGATTAATTTCACTGAACATGATGCCCTCTAGTTCCATCCATGTCGCAAAACGCAGAATTTCCTTCTTTTTATGGTGGAATAATGTGTGTGTGTGTGTGTGTGTGTTCTTTATCCATTCATCTGTCCATGGACACCTAGATTGCCTCTATGTCTTGGCTTTTATAAATAATGCTGCAATGAACATAGCGGTCCATATATCTTTTCAAGTTAGTGCTTTTGTTTCCTTTGATTTTAGGTCCTGCATTTAAGTCTCAGACATTTCAAGTTGGCGCTTGTGTGTGGTGTAGGATAGGATTCCAATTTCATTCCCTTGCCTGTTAAAAAACCAGTTTTCTCATCACTATCTGTCGAAGAGACTATCTTTTCCCCACTGAGTATTCCTGTCTCCCTTGTCAAACATTAGTTGGTTGTATGTGCGTGGGTTTATTTTTGTTCTGGTGGTCTGTGTGTCTGTTTTTAGGCCAGTATCATTCTGTTCTCATTATTATAGCTTTGTAATATAATTTGAAATCAGGAAGTGTGATGCCTCCGGCTTTGTTCTTTCCCAGAATTGCTTTGGCATTTTGTGATTCCATGCAAATTTTAGTATTGTTTGCTCTATTTCTGGAAAAAATATCATGCGAATTTTGATAGAGATTGCTCTGAATCTATAGATAGCTTTGGACAGTATGGACATTTTAACAATATTAATTTTTCTGACCCTTGAACAAAGAATATCTTTCCATTAATTTGTATCGTCTTAATTTTTTTCACCAATGTCTTACAATTTTCACTGTACAGATCTTTCACCTCCTTGGTCAAATTTATAAGTATTTATTATTTGTATATAGTATATGAGGTTTTTTGATGGTACTCTAAATAGGATTGTTTTCTTTGTTTTTCAGATAGTTTGTTGTTAGTATATAGAAACACAACTGATTTTGTATGCTGATTTTGTATCCTGCGATTTTACTGAATTTGTTTATTAGTTCCAGCAGGTTTTTGATGGAGCCTTTAGGATTTTCTGCATAGAAGATCTAGAGCAAGGAGCAAGTCTCGAGGCTTGGTCTATGGGGGCTGGCCTGGCACTGGGATGAACTGGGAGCCTGGGTTCATAGGAGCTGGTCTGGAGGATCGGACTTACGGATACCAGCCTGGTGCTGGGGTGGGCTGTGAACCCAGTTTGTAGGAGCCTGCCTAGATCCTAGGGCCTGGGTCCGTGGGGTCTGGCCTGATGCTGGGGTAGGCTGGGAGACTGGGGCTGCAGGAGTTTGCCTGGAGCTGGTGTAGGTCTGGTGCTGAGTTCTGTGGTGAAGTCAGGTGCTTACTTCAGTCTCCTTTCCCCATGGGGACAGGGTGTCTCTCCACTCTGGGCTCCCTGGGCTTGGGGGATGTGATGGGAGAAATGTAAACTCTTTCCTCCCCTCTTCAGTGCATCTTTTCTTATTTCTGTACTTTACCCAGGTGCTGTAATCCCTCACGTGGAATACTTAGCTCTTGTGACAGTATTTCCGTGCATGGATAGTTGTTTAAATTGATGTTTCTAAGGGAAGACAAGAGCTAGAAATTTCTATACCACCATTTTGCTGACGTCACTCTACTACTACTACAGCCCCCTACACTCTGGGGGCTGTCTTGTTTCATCCTGCCCATAATATGGGTTCTTTTGAAACAGATGTCAGATATCATATCATTTCATTCCTAGATAATTAGGAATTTATAACTAGAGGATAAAGACTCTTCGATGGTAATATAACTACAATACCGTTATCACACCTTAAAGCCATTAAGTTTTAAAGTCCTTAACATCACCAAATATCCAGTCAGTTCTCAAATTTCTCCAAATTATTTTATGCATATTGTTGAACAGTTTGAGAATACCACTTACAAATAAAGGAAAATTTAGAAATATATTACATAAAAATAATTTTAGTGTGAATTTATGTTCATGTGATATACCATAGTAATTTCTGGCAATTGCCTCTTAGAGAGTAAAATTATATCACCTAAAGTATGGAAAAATATATCTTAGTACATGATTTTTACAATTCTACGGAGGGTTTCATGACCTTCATCTCTAAAAGTGCTGAGTATCCTAGGAATGAATTAAACACCAACTCTTATCTTTCGGGTGATTCTTTTATGAGGTTTTATCTTTGCAAACTATGACACTAGAGGGCAAAACATTTAACCTGTCCAGCAGGGTTAGGAAGAGGGCCACCCTCTTCACGTTCTGCCATAGATATTCCAGAATAGTCACAGGTAAATCATACTTTCAGAGCAAAGCCATGCTTTCGGTGTCTACAGAAGCTGGCTTTTTATGGAGAACTACAGAGAAATCTTTCACGAAGTGAGGAATACAGTGTTCTGAACCTTGAACAAATACTATTAATTTAATTCTCTTATAGTAGGCTTTCATATATTAGCCTTTTCCAAGTGGATCTTATTTGAATGGCATTACTATTAAAATATCCTATTCCTACCCCTATTTCTGAAGTGAAAATGGATATGGATAAAAATTCCAAGCTTCTGTGGTGTTGTAACGGCTCCATTGTGCAGAATTGCATTTCCCCGAGAACAGTTTGATTTCTTTCCTCCGAGCCAGTGTTAGTGTTCACTGTCGTGAAGCCAGTGCATAGTCTTTATTTCTGGATGCCTTACAGATTGTTCGATCCTTGAGTTGAGTGATTGTGCAGGACCCATTACTTCCTCCACGGGAGAAGCAATGGCAAGAGGGATGAAAGGTCACTGAGGCTCTAGACCAGGTCATGGAAGAAATGAGTGAAGTCTTATGGACAGTTCTCTTCCACTGATTAATAACTGTGTGTATTGTTTTCCCATCACTCTACATATCATACCATTAGAACGAGACCTCTAACTCAGTTATTATTATTATTATTATTATTATTATACCTAATTCAGTTGTCCCACGTGGTCACAGAGAGAACCCCGGAAGTGAGCATGGCTGGCGCCCAAGGAACCCACGTCCACTCATGGGAAGGCAGCTCACAGGGTGTGCTAAGCAGGCGTTGGAGTTCCTGTGCCATCCCCGGATTAGCGTGTGTCCGAAATCTGTTTGGTGCTTCTTGTTTATTCCATAGAGCTTCTGACTCCCTCGATAAGGGTTAGATGTCTGTGTGAGCCAGTAGCCACATTCCCTTTCACTCCTTCTGTCCCCTTTCCCTTCTTTTCTTTCAGTCGTGGTGCCATTTTCTTCCTTGCCGGTGTGCTCTGCTTCCAGGAGAAAATTCATTCTGTGAAGGGTTAGCACTGTTAAATGTACTTCTACCGAGAACATTCTTGGCAAGAGAAACAGTGCCTTGGCCGGCAACCCACTGCCTGAAACACTCTGATAGTTCCTAACCATGCACAGTTTTGCATATAAAGTGTCTAGTTTGGAAGCACCTGCTTCTGGGCCTGGATTCTCTGCTCTCTCTAGTGCTGGAGCTGCTCCCGCTGCCTTCCGACCTACAGCACAGACTAGCTATGGGCAAATACGATGCATATGCCTGTGTGAGCTGTGGGCTCAGGGCCGGCAGACGTAATTGAGGCTTCTGTCAGTAAAAGCACTTAAAAGCAAAGGGGATGATTTCATTTTGACCTTCTCTCCCCACGGTTCAAATCAGGTGAAATTAATCTGTATAGTCATTCATCAAAGACATTTTGGCTATTATAATAAAATCATGACTTTTAAAAGTAAGCGAATGCCTATTAAGAGGAAATTGTTGGACTTTCAAATAGTCTTCAATTTAAAAACCATCCTTCAGGGGCACCTGGGTGGCTCAGTCAGTTGAGCGTCTGCTTTCGGCTCAGTCATGATCCCGGGGTCCTGGGATCAAGTCCTGCATCAGGCTCCCTGCTCGGTGGGGAGCCTGCTTCTCCCTCTCCTTCTGCCCCTCCTCCTCCTCATGCTCACTCTCTCTCAAATAAATAAGTAAAATCTTAAACAAACAAACAAACACCCTAACAACATAAAATCATATAGAACTTCTAGAGTTTCTTCAACTTTGCTTCGCAACTTGCCTTTAAGCCATTCACTTATAGACCAAAGTGCAGAGAGAAATACATCCTTTCTTCCCACCTGTTTGGAAGGTTGCTTTTGTCCAGTTCTTCTGAGGTGCCTGTTTCTTGTTGGTGGTCATTATCACTAATCAGAAAGTACTTAAATATTTGGGAGAATATCCTAACACATGAAATGAATGTTGGGGGGAGGTAAAAATCTTCTACACAATAGCTCGGCTTGTGGGTAAGTTGAGTAGTAAGGCATCTGCTGGGGTCGTTCTGCTTTCTACCTCCTTCTGATCATAAAGGACCAAGCAAAGCTCAAGTTTTCACTAAAGAGGAACACATTTTTCCTCCAGCTTTTGCTTACAAAAGCAGAAAAAGCTGTTGTTCGTGTTTTCATGTAGCTGACAAAATTGCAGTTATCTATTTTAGGGAGTATTTGATTTTTGTTAACAACTGTGAGTCCTTTCATATGTAATACATGCTTTGGTTTTCATCCTGTCAAATTTCAGAACAAAATTTTAGATTTCCTGAAATAAACACGGAATGCATGATTTATTCAGTGTAGTATAAACCAGACATATAAAGGTGTTGAAGTGAAATAAATGCGTAATGACTTACCTTCACCTGGGAACTAGGGATCCCTGGACCATCTGAAAATGCCCTGGGAAATGTATGCTGATTTTAATGCATATGTGCATGTCTCTTTTGCTGATAAGAATATAAAGATATATTCTTTTATCTGATTGTCAGAGGACATTTGACTATCACTTGACTTTACCCCCCCCCCTTGCAATACCATGTCAGTGGGGCCTCTCTGAAGAGCTGCTTATGGTGGCCTGACTCACTCCCCAGCTTGTGACACCCCGAAGTCTATGGGAGAGCTGGAGGCCCTGGGGCTTTCTTCCTCAGTGGACCCTCAGCCTTGGAGCTCCCAGGTTGGTGCAGCAGTTCCTGCCTCACCTGGCCCTGCCCGGCCACAGGACACAGCCTCTTTCCCAATCAGGTTATATGAGAAGAGCCCCACTGATAGCATTTTCTGATTTGAGTAGCCGTTATTGGTGATTGGGCTATGTGGGGAGGGATCATTGAAGAAAACCTCCCTCTACGTCTTCCTGGTTCCATCTCACCCTCCCCCGGTCCATTTCCTCTGCATTTACTGAAGAAGCGGATTCTTCTACTCAGGCCTCACTAGTCCCCTTGAGGTTCTTAGCCTCTACTCTTGCCGTTTATCTAGATAGTTTCCAGAGGAAACGTGGAATATAAAATGATCTCCATCTTGTTATACATGCTGCACAAGGATATTGGCTTAGCTTCCCAAGGGGCACAGTGGTGGGTTAGGAAAGAGCATTTCATCTCTCTAAACCTCAGTTTAGAGGTTTACCTAAACTTTTACTAAAGTTTACTAAAGTTTGCTAAATGTTTACTCCATTTACCAATGGAGGTAACATCATAGGCTTCTGCCTGTCATGTTTGTATCTCCCGCCCCACCCTCCCCCTGCCCCTGTCCTATATGTATCCTGGAGGGTAGAGCTCTTCCAGAGTCTCCCCCTTCAGCCCAGTGCCCACAGGATTACAGAACAGCTGTACCCTCGAAGTCCTTAGGACAGGAGCCTTCTTTGGAGGGGCAGAGTACTTTGAGTACAATGACTTGACCATTTCGTAAAATGTATATTTTAATACAAATACTGGCCATGCCGTCATGTACGTCTGGAATATTTCAGCCATATCGCCCTTCTCCATGAGGGTCCCGGGCAGACATAAGGGTATTATCAGGCTTGATGGATTGAGAGGGAAGACCTTTGTCCCCTGGGTGGTGATAGGGGATGTCTTTATTGAACATGCCTGGTGTTACTGGGCACGTTATATTCATTTTGCATTTACTACTCAACAACCACCTTGAAGATAAAATATTTTTATCTGTAGTTCAGAAAGAAGGAAACTGGAATTTCTGAGAGATTAAGCAAGTTGCTCAAGGTCACACAATTCAGAAATATGTCTGATTCCAAACTTACGTATGCCTGACTCCAGCTCATGATATCTTACTCCAAGTTAGGGGAGATTATTTTTCATCTTAGCAGACAAATAGGATCTGTACTTCCCACAGCCATCGGTTCTCTCGAACCATAGAAGGCGATTTAAACCCAGAGGAGTGACATATTAAAAAAACCTTTCAGGTCACTGCCACTTACAGCATTCTGAGGGGTTATGAATCCAATTCTTCAGCCACAAGTTAACCTAGGTGCTCATGAAAGGGATTTCTTTATTGCTTAGCTTTGTCTCTTCCTTTAGAACAATGCTCTCCGGAGTAGGACGTGAAAGACAAGCCATTAGAGTGTGGGAAGAAAATACCAGGCCAGAAGAGGACGTTTCCAGGCTCTTAAGGCCTGGCCTGGAAATAAACATTTCTGTATTATGTTGGTCAGATGTTCACAGCACTCATCCAGACTCAAGAGGAAAAGGGAGGCCCCACCTCTAGAGAGAGGCAGTGTCACAGAACGCGTTGCAAAGAACGATTTCTCGGATCTCCGTGCTGAGCTCCTGTTCTCCACCACCTCTACACATGGGCTGGAGCAACTGACCCTCTGACCACTCCAGGGGGTTTTAAAAAGATGTATCCCAAGTTGTTGAAGCTAACGATGTAAGCTCTCCTTTGAGTTTAGCAATTTTCAGCTATGAACCAAACAGAAAACGTAATGGTGTAGCGAAAGTAGGCTCCCTTGAGTTGTGGTCTATCTCACGGATACTGGAAAAGGCAGGTACAGGTTATGTGTCCCCAAGCCTTCTGAAACATGTAGGGATCCCTGCCGAGCAAAGCGTTCTACTTCTATGGATTAACAGCCTAGTAATGAGTAGCAGAGTCTTTGCAGACAGAGTCCTGACTAGGATGTTCAGGTTGGCTAGAATGTAGAGTCCACTGGTCGGAGGGATGAGTGGTGATGCCGGAGAGAAAAGAGGGACAGATCACAGGGAACCTTTGCATTACTTTGCTAGGGCTGCTGTAATCAAGTACCACAAACAGCAGATGAAACAACAGAAAATTCCTTTCTCACAGTTCCGGACGCTACAAGGCCAGGATCAAGGCTGGCTCCTTGTGAGGGCTGTGAGGGCGAATCTGTTCCCTGCTCCCTGCCTAGCTCTTGTGCTGGCAATCTTTGCCATTCCTTGCCTTACAGAAGTGTCACCCCAATCTCTGCCTTCGTCATCACGTGGCATTTCCCCCTTGTGTTTGCGTCTGTCCCCAGATTTCTTCTTTTGGTAAGGACAACAGTCATATTGAATTAGAGCTCACACTGTTGACCTCACTGTAACTCAATTGCCTCCCTAAAACCCCTGTCTTCCAATGAGGTCACATTCTGAGGTTCTGGGGGTTAGGATTTCAACATAGGGATTATGGGGGGGAGGAATTCAATCCATAGCAGTCTTGTAAACCAGCAGGGGAGTTTCAACTTTGTCATCAGAGCTTTTATTAAGATTATGTAAGATAATGTTTATGAAAGCAGTTCACAAACTGTGAAGTACAACACAGATGTGAGCTATTGCTATTGTAATTGCTATGTATTTAAGTTTCTCAGCCTATTTCTTCCAATTTTCCTCTGGTTTTTGGACATTGCAGAGCAGGCTGGTGCTCTCTAGAAAATGTGAAGAAGGCAAAATGCTTCTGCTACTATAGGGTTATTAGAGAGACAGACAGACAGACAGAGAGAGATCTGCCCTTAGCATATTCTTCTAAAGAATTAGGATCTACTAATTAATTTCTGATTTTCTGAGGGAATTCAAGAAACTTCCTCCAGAATTTTTATTGGACTTATTAAGACTCACTCTTGTACTCAAGGCCACTGGGCTTATATAGTATGAAATTGAAATGTTCTGTTAAAGGAAACCTAGGAGCTTCCTTTTTCTGCTTAAATGAAAAAGCCCGAGGACCACCTTTTTTGTAATGTCAGATTGAAAATGTAAGAAAGGGTTTATATTAAAAGAAGCAGCAGAGAGGATAGTGTTCTGGTAGACCAAGAATTAAGAATATATTAAAAAAAAAAAAAAAAAAAAAAAAAAAGAATATATTAGCCCTACAAGAAGTGCCTTTCTAAGATATAAACAAGATTAATTTTTAAAGTGATTTCTTTTTCTTTGCCTGTATAATATTTTTCTGGGAGCAATTTTGTTTGCTTTGAAAACTATCACCACCGGGTGTCTTAGAAATTTCTTGATTGCTTTTTCATCTGCTTATAGCCCACCAGTCCTCCGCCCTAGCCTCTTACATTTCCACAATAGAAGATCCACATTCATTAAACAGGATGGAGAATATCCATAAAACAGAGCAAATAGCATAATAGGAAACAAGACACTCATCCATTCTATATAGATTTGTTGCTCCGTTTAGATGCATAATGTCTTTATTACTCAATGGATTTGTTGTGGTTCGTAAAACCACATAAATTACAAGATTAAACAACAACAGAGGTAACAAGGGCCAAGGAGGGAACATGGGGGATGAAATTATAAACTAGGGGTAGGTTTAATAGAGTGAAATGCATAGCCCAGAGTCATGTGTCCTTGTTGGAGCTGGCCTCCTATGGTCCCCAGCTTCTAGAGGCCATGGCATTCATCACCAGGTGGCCAGACTGTCTAAGATAATAAAGCTAATGAGCTCTTCCCCTGATCAACTCCCCTGGTTCCTGGCCTGCAGAGAGATTTCTTTCAAAGATGGAATAGTAGATAAGTAGATAAGTAGCGGATGCCATGTGGCTGGTGGATGGTATAATTAGTCCTAAGGCCTAATTCAAGAACAGCAAGAGCTATAAGAATATAGCCCAAATCAGAACTTTCGGATGGTCTGACTCCATCAAAGTTTTAACTGAGACTATCCAGAGCAGTGTTTCTGAATCTTCTTGGAGGTACAGATTCTTTCAATAAGAGGAATAATGGCAGATCTAAACCGAGCACCTACTGTGGTCCAGCATTGTTTGAGGCAGCTCACCCAGATACCTGAGATTATCTTGTTCATTCTGCACAGCAACCCCAAGCATAGGTACTATTATTAGCCTCCTGTTACAGATTAGGTGTTCGAAGGCCTGAAAGATAGGTAACTTGTCCAAAGACACACAGCAGTGGAAGTAGGTATAATTCAGGCAGTCTGAGTTCCACCTGCCCTTACCCACCATACAGAACTGCCTAGAACAAGCCCTTCGATAACCTGATGAAAATCATCTCGCTGTCTCTCTAGAAAAATACATGCACAGACATAAACACAAAAACGCATGCCTCATCTTTGTAGTGTTCATATATTCCCTGAATTTGCCCCAAATATATTAAGAGACCTCACTTGCAAAGACTGAATGATGACTGTCATTCAAATATTCTTGGGAACGTTTGTCTCATTAGGACTTTGCAACTGGGGAGCGGATAGCCGAGGGCTCTGGTCAGTGACAGCCCTCAGGAAACAGACATGCTAGGTTGCAGATTACGGACAGGTCCCTGAGCATTTACAGTCAGGTAAGATGTGGGGAAGGTGAGAGTGCTCTCAGGGAAGTTAAGGATGGTTGCTGAGTGGGTGGTAGTCTTGCTGCCCAAGCAAAGAAGTCGGTCCAGAAAGACCAGCGGAAACATGCTCTGTGTCTTCCTTAATGCATGGATGAATAAGTCATTAAGGCCTGGCACCTTTTTTTGCAACATAGTCATTTTAGCCAGGAAGTACTGCTCCAGTAGCACAAGGTGGCCATAGGGAAATTTCAACAAAGCAGCCACAGTGTATCTTCCTTTTAAATGGTGCCATTTCCTTGCTACCTCCCTAGATAACTCTCTCAAAATAGGGCCCCCAGGTATCTGATTGACTTGACCTGTTGCATAAAATTAATGCATATGAGCATTAAAGGTTGGGGGACATCGGAAAAAACTCAGATGATGGGTTTTAGCTTTAAAATAGTTGACCCGATGTTGTCATTTTTGCTATTCTCGATTGTCTGTTGAAGCCGGGTCTCCTGACAATAAAAGAACAGAGGAGAAACTTACCTTTTTTCTTATTAGTGCCATGGAAGTCAACCAAAGGTAGTGTGCAATCACTGGGCTGCCAGCAGAAAAGAGGTTGATGGGAAACACATCACAGGAACCTAAAATGCTAGGAGACTGAGCAGGTTTCTGACTCTGACCCTTGAAGGGGCTTGTGAAGTGGATTCTGAATAAGCATTAGTAACCATGAAGTGATATTGAGCTCAGAGAGTTTTCCAAAAATAATAATGCTGGTTATAGCTAACTGTGTGACAGGTGCTCTTCTAAGACCTTTGCATGGATAATTTAATTTATTCTGCACACCCCATGAAGTAAGTACTATTATTACCATCCCTGTTTTGCAGATAAAGGAACTGAAGCCCCTTCCACAAAGTGGGCGAGCATTTTATGCCAGTCAGATTTCTTTGCAAGGTGATCGAGGGCACTTTTCCATGTGGAAAATCTGGATTACAGTTGACTGACTAACCTAAGAAGTAAGATTGTCAAGAAGAAAAATCATAAAGTTTAGGAGGGGTACTTCATAGAAGAGTGGACTGATACTTTGGGCTAAGAAGTAATGGCCCTCATTAAAAAAATGAGATGGGGGCGCCTGGGTGGCTCAGTCGATTAAGCATCTGCCTTCCGCTTGGGTCGTGATCCTCTGGGATTGAGCCCCATGCTGGGGGGTTGGGGGGGTGGGTGGAGTCTGCTTCTCCCTCTCCCTGTCCATCTGTCCCTCCCTCACCTCATGTGCACATGTTCTTTCTCTCTCTCAAATAAATAAATTTTTAAAAAATCAAAAAAAAGAAAAGAATGAGATGGTTGTGGATGTGCTGTGGTACACCACCCACGCCTCCCCCACCTACTTTCAGACCCAAGGCTCACATTTTCCCAGCTGTTTGGTGTGTCACTGCTATTGTCTCAGAGCTGAGTCAATCCCCAGGCATTGCCAAGGTTGTGCCCCATCACCAGGGACAGCCCACATCCTGAGACTGGCCAAGGCAGGGGTGCAAGGACCCAGCCCCCTTTTGAAACTGAATGGCCATTCACTTCCAGCCTCCCCCTATCCTGCTGTCTTCACTCCCCATAAAGGTGCTGCTCCCAAGGGCATCTACAGTAAGCATCACACAGACACAGTTTAATCTCAGAGTCTGCTTCTTGGGGAACCTAACCTATGACATCTGTCTTTGTTTACAATATTCCCTTCTTCAGTTTTAAATCAATGAAAGAGTGCTTTCTCATTTCACATAGGATGTTTATTAAATCAGTTTTTATGTATAAATTTATTTTTCTTGTGTTCCACCGCTTTGTGGAAGAAATATGTCTTCAATTGCAACTTAATAAGACTACCATGTGAATACTGTGATTTTACTCGGTGGATTTGTAACACACACACACACACACACACACACACACACGCACGCACACACACCCTTAAGGACCAAGACAGTGATGCAGGTTCATAATAACGCATGTGTGTATATATAAAATTAAAATTATTAAATATAACTTCATGAAACAGTGATATAAACATGGGCAAAAATGCAGACATAAAAATAAAAATGTTTTGCAAACACAAAATCATTGTGTGTGGTTCTATAGACATATAGACGTACATGTAAACAAAAATGTACACTTACAGGCAAGAGGATAGCCAGGGATATAGATATGGCTTTTTGTTGTTGGCCCATACTCCTTTTTCTTCTCACTGCTTTTTCTCTCACCTTTTTCTTCTCACTGTACTTCACCTTTATTAGGAGAACAGGTGAAGTGAAACTGTCCAAATATGGCTTAAATCAACTGCTAGGGTACTTCGGGGAAGGGTATAATTATGTGCGGCAGATATGCTGCAGAATCCTGCAGGGCAGTGCGTAAATCTTCCTGAACCCCTTGTCAAGTGGCTTGCTTTCCGTAGAGGTGAGGGTGATAGGGAGTCAGGTGAGAGGTGCCTTTAAACATTCTGAATTTCTTCTCTTTGTGTGAGTACAGGCCAGGGGAACCGGTCACTCAGATGCTTTGCCTTTGTTAACACGACACAAAATTGGATTTCTTGCCCATATGAATAAATGTTGGCCTTTCACTTAGGCAAACTTAAAAAAAATTTTTTTTTTTAAACAGAGGCTATGTGCATGGGCAACATGAGCACGAGTCTTGTCCGTGGTGCTCCTGTCAGTCGGCTTTGTGCTCTGAATTACTTTTCCAGGGCAGTGCTGGAGGTATCCACCCTCGCCAGTGTCCCCTGCACTGATGATATGTGCTGGCAGGGAGCTGGCTGGATGAAAGTGTGTAGTCTCAGACCGCGGACCAGATGATGTCATTCCCATTAGCCCTCTAGTCAACTAACCCATCCCGATGTATTGAATGAACCTCTGTTTGAACTCAAGACCAGGGCCCTGAAAGAAGACACTGTTAGGGAAATAATTTTAGTTAAATCTCTGATCGTCTGGGGGCGCCTCGGTGGCACAGTTTGTGGAGCATCTGACTCTTGGTTTTGGCTGGAGTGGTGATCTCAGGGTCGTGAGTTCGAGCCCCCTATCCAGCTCCATGGTCAGCGTGGGGTCTGCTTGAGATGCTCTCTCTCTCCCTTTCCCTCTGCTCCTCCTGCTTGTGCTCTCTTTCTCTCTCTAAAATAAATAAATAAATCTTTAAAAAAGTAAATTTCTAATCATCTGATCATATGGAATTCCCCATCTTGGGAATTCCTAAGATATTCAACCCAGAGATGCCTGAGAGTTGATCAAAGTGTGTGTGTGTCTGTGTGTGTGTGTGTGTGTGTGAGTGTGCGTTCTGTGTGTACGAAGAGTGAGAAGGAGTGAAATGGAAATGTGTGTTGAAAAGAATCTTGTCATTGATGAGTTGTATGACAATATTCCCCCAGGTAAAGAGTATGCATATCTAAGTGCGAATTAAAAGTGATGGATAAACAGGTCCAAAGAGAAAAATAAATAAGAAATGAATGATAAATGGGAATGATTTTTTTTATACACGAAATTGACTCTACGTTTAGGTACTAGCATAAAACTGGAGACTCAGTAATTTTTCATTTCTTCAGATTCTGCTCTAATTACTAAAACTCTGTTTACCTTGATGATGACCTTCTATTTTAACATTCGTCAGCCTTCCTAAGAATACCATTCCGCATTCTTATGAATCATGCTATGAAAAAAATTCTCAAAACAAACATCTGGGTGTTTTTGTGTGTTTTTTTTTTTTAGTATTCACATTTCATATTCTATTACTTTCCTCTGTCATCTCTTCTAGGAATAATGATTTTTTGCTGGCCTAGTTGAATCTTCTTAGGTTTGAACCAACTGTCTTTACTCTTTTGAATGAGTTTAATTTGCACTGCTACTTTTTCCTTTTGCGGACTCTTTGAAGATTGCAATCAACTCCTTTTTGGCCTTCACTGTACATTTTCAAGTTATTGATTCACTTGCTATGTGGTATATAAATGAAGCTTACAAATGCAATTTCTTTGGTTCCTAAGGTGTTTTTTTTTTTCTCCCCTTCGGTTCTCTGATGTCCCAGCATTTCTAACTCCACATTCACAACATCTTGGCCCATTGGCGGCTAGGATTTGTTTGGGCACAGTGAACTATATTTCCTTGCTCTAATGAAGCACACAAAATATAACTGCCATCTCCTCAGCAGGCTGCCCTTTCTAAGGAGGGCAGAACGAATATTCCCTGAGGGCAGGGAGCTCAGCCCTGAGAACTTAATGAACTCCAAGGTACTGTCTACATGGGACGGTTGCATCTGAATGAAATTCAGCAACTCACTTTGGCTGGGTCAGCTGCTCCTGTCAGCTCACCACCTTCCTGGCCTTTTGAATGGACACTCTCACTGTCCTGTTTGGGTTTTGTTTAGTTTTAATGCATTGGTGACCTCGATGATATAGCCAGCTGTGCTTTTAAACCCCAATTTATATTTTCTGGAATGGAAGATTCACAGAGTTTGTAAGTTCACAGTCTCGATGAAGGTAACAAAATACCATTGTTAGAAATAGAAACTGGACCTAGAAGCCACCCTTCAATGGCATTTCTTTCAGATGTGATGTTACATGGAATATCGGGGAAAGATCCCTGGGTGATTATTGCTGAAGTAGGGGGTGTGGGAGTTAGGGATATGATTGCAGGTGAAATTTGGGAGCCAGAATCCCACCTGGATATGGAGTTTTTAAAATGCCGGAAAAAGAGGTTGACTTTATTCTTTTAGCGAATGTGTACCCATTAAAGGCAATGTGATCACATTGTGTTTAGAAAGCTAGGATGAATATGATGGAGTTGATGGGAAACAACTTCCTGACCTTTCACGTCAACACACAGGAATGTCGGCAAAAGGTAAAAAAATGTAAATACCTAGCCCAGGTTCAAAATCAAGAAATGGAAACCTTGAGCTATCAGAAATGAAGAACTCAAAGCCAGATCAGTGAGCAGGAACTGAAGCTTAAATGGGCCATGAGAGAAAGCAATAAAGATGTAGGCCTTTACTGTCGGCAGCTGAAGTTTAAGTCCCATGGAGAGGAAGGTCAGGCCACAGTCTTAGATCTGTGCTACGTGCGCCAAACCAGAAATCACAAAGGGCCGCCTAGCCCATTAAAAAAGGACTAAGAAAACCGTACGCAGGCTCAGAGAATTTGTGACAAAGTTTGCTGTACATCTGGGGGCACAGAGGAAAATAACACCAAAGAGAAATGAGAACCTCAGGCTATTGTTATTACAGATTTACACTATTCATAGAGAACCTAATATTAAGAAAGTAACATGAAAACTTCTGGAGCAGGAGGGATTAGTAGACCTTTGGCAGAGACAAGCATCACATTGGTATTCTTCCCAACAGAACTCAGAGGGAAAACAACTCCCACCGAAAACGAGCTCATAAAAAGTACAAACCATACAAGTAAAAGTGCTTCAGAGAGAACTGGAAGACCCAACAAATGGGACAATGTAAGCTCTAAAAACTAGAAATGATAAAATCACCAGGAACACCAGTATAAATATATTTAGAATGTTCAAAGAAATACAGGAAATCAGAAACACCATAGGGCAAGTACAGAACTATATACAAGTAGGTGTATTTGAAAATAACCAATAGACTTTTTAAAATTAGAACTGCAACCATTTCAGTAAAAAAGTGGGTTGCATAATCAAAAAAGATACCAAAAAAAGGGTGAACTGGGATATTAATTGGAGGAAATCATGGAGAATTCAGTGCAGAAAGACAGAGATGGAGAATATATCATCGAAGTTTAGAGAAATGGTGGCCACATTGAGAAAAGTCAACACACGTTTAATACAGGTACCCAGAGGGGAGAAAGTAAAGAATGAGAAAGAAGCAGTATTCAAAGTGGAAGTGGTAAGAATATTCCAGATTTAAAGTGAAGGAGCACTGAATATGATGAGTAGATAATAAAATAAAAATATAAACCCACACAAGTCACATGACAGTGAAAATACAGAACATCAATAGCATAATGAAAATTTTATAAAGTTCTAGAGAGAAAAGTAAACATCTAACAAGGAAGGGCAGTTAGAATAACAGGACACTTTGCATCTGCAATAAGACATGTCATAAAACAATGAAATAATTTCTTCAAAAAATAATTGTCAGCTTAGAGTAATATGCCCAGATAAATTATTTAATAGTGATGATAAAATAAAGATAATTTCTGACTTACAAAGAAAAAAGCATTTACTACTCTCACTCCACAGTGGAAAGATGTCATTCAGAAAGAAGGAAATTAAATCCAAAAAGGAATGGTGAGTGAGGAATTTTATAAACAGACACGGAAATAAAGTAATGTTTAAAACATCTAATTATGGGGATTTAACAAAAAAGGTAGACATGGAACAATAATAACATAAGATGTTGGGGATGGACAGAGAATCAAGTCCTTTGTTACTCAGAAAGAGATTTTAGAGACACAGGTTAAATACAGACATACAAAGATTAAGATTATATGTGAAAACTTTAAAGGTAAATATTATAAGAAATGGAATGTATAAATTTGGGAAATAAGACTGTAGCAGAAAAATAAAAAGGAATAAAGAAAAAAATTAATTCAACAAAAGTGGGTTAAGGAGGGGGAAAAAAAGGAAAGAAAAAGCAAGGTAAGTTCAAAACACAAAATAAAATGGTACGGTAAGGCTAAATGTGTAAGCAATCTCAGTAACTATAAATACTTTAAGCAGGCTTTGTAAAAGATAAAATCTCTCACAAAGAATTACAAATTATTAGGAATTTAAAAGGTCACTAAATTGAAGTTCAGTATACAAAAACTCTATTTATATAATATATAATGGCAACGAAATACATTTTACAAAATAATATAGACAATGGTTGCTGGGAAGAGGACAGAGTAGGGAGCACTGAGAATGTGTCTCCCCACCTAGACAACAAAGGACATTGGCAGGATCTGTCTAATGGAGCTATTTTGGGACTCTGGAGTCTCTGCAAGGCCTGCAACTTCCAGGGGAGGGCTTGAGTGGTAAATTGTGGTCAATTTTGGTCAGTTTCGGCTCTTGGCACAGTAGCAGCTACCTACCCCATGGCAGGCAGCTCTGCATGCATTCTGCGAGCAGTTTGCTTCCAGCTTGTGGCAGCCAGTGTGGGTGGAAAAGGACCCTTCCTCTGAATATCAGGAATCTGTGCTATGATGCTAATTGTTTCTTCTTATCTCAGAGATATAAACAAAGAGGTAGACAGTCATTGTTGTTGTATCTCCTCTCATTGTTGCAAGCCCTTCCTCTCTGGCCCAAGTGATTTCCAGGGGGTTTCAAGGGGCAGATCCCTTTTATCCCCCTTCCCTTTGTTTTTCTCTTTTTTCTCTTTTGGGAGCCAGGCATTGAAGACTAAGACATTCAAAAGTAATTGCATATAATGGGGAAATTAGAAGGTCACTGTGCTTGCCCATGGAAAGGCATAGGCTCAGAAAAGACCTCAGAAGACCTTAAATTTCATCTCTAGCTAATCCTCAGCATAGAAACAACCTACAACAAACAAACAAATACAATAACCAAAAAACAGCAAACACTGCAGAAGTTTACCCTTGATTGATAAGGTGATGTCTAGATTTACCATATTCTTAGGTGCAAATGTCCAGTTTTTAACAAAAAAATCACAAGGCATACAAAGAAACAGTGACGTATGGCCCACTCAAAGGAAAACAAAAAGATTAATGGACACTATCCTTGAAAAAGACCTGATGAAGGAAAGACTTTAAAACGGTTGTCTTAAGGAGGCTCAAAGATCTAAAAGAAGATGTGGAAAAAGCCAAGAAAATGATGTATAAACAAAATGGAAATGTCAGTAAAGAGATGGAAAACTTAGAAAGAAATCAAAAAGAATTCCAAAGCTGAAAAGTATAATAACTGAAATGAAAATTTCACTAGAGCAAATGAAAGGCAGATGTGAGCAGGCAGAAGAAGGAATCAGCAACTTGAAAATAAGAATAGAAATCATCAAATCTGAGGAATAGGAAAAAAAAAAAGGTAAAAGAAAAGTGAACATAACTGAAGGAACCCATAGAACACCCATCAAGTGGGCCAGCCAGTATACACATTGTGGGAGTCCCAGAAGGAGAAGAGAGAGAGAAAGGGGCAGAGAGAATATTTGAAAAAATAAAGACTGAAAACATCCCAAATTTGTTGAACTACATGACTATAAATGTCCAAGAAGCTCAATGAACTCCAAATAAGATGACTATAAAGAGACTCACACTGAGACACATTTTAAACAAACTTTTAAAAGCCAGAGACAAAAAGGGGTGCCTGGGTGACTTAGCTGGTTAAGCGTCCAACTCTTGGTTTCAGCTCAGGTCATGATCCCAGGGTCGTGAGATTGAGCCCTGCGTTGGGCTCCGTGCTCAGCAGGGAGTCTGCTAGGGATTCTGTCTCTCTCTCCCTCTGCCCATCCCCCAGGTCTCCCTCCCTCTCTCTTTCTTTCCTCCTCGCTCTCTAAAAATAAATAAATATATAAATGGGAGGGAAAAAGGGAGGGAGGGAAGGAAGGAAGGAAGGCAAGAAAGAAGGAAGGAAGGAAGGAAGGCAAGAAAGAAGGAAGGAAGGAAGGAAGGAAGGAAAGAAGGAAGGAATGAATTTTTTTTTAAAAGTGTCAGAGACAGAGAGAGAATCTTGAAAGCAGCAAGAAAGAAGGGCCTCATCACATACAAGGGACCCTCAATAAAATTATCAACAGATTTCTTCTCAGAAGTCTGGAGGCCAGAGGCAGTGGGCCAGTATATTTGAAGTACTAAAAGAGACAACTGTCAACCCAGAATCCCTTATCTGGCAAAACTGTCCTTCAGAAGTGAAGAAAAAATGAAAGCCTTCCCAGATAAGCAAAAACTAGCATTTCATTACCATTAGACTGCCCTGCAAGATATGCTAAAGAAGTGTTACCAGTTGGAATGAAAGGATACGAGATAAAAACTCAAAGCCGTATGAAGAAATAAAGATCCCATAAAGGTAAACATGGGCAATTATAAAAGCTAGTATTGCAACAGTGGTTTGCAACTTTACTTTTCATTTTCTAGATGATTTAGGAGACTAATACATTTTTTTTAAAGAAATGTTTCTAAAGCAGTTTCTTCTTTCTTTTCTTCTTTCTTTGGGACCCAACAAATTACACAAATATTTCTGCTTTGTCAGGTTCTTCTGAATCTTTTTATTCCTCTGCTTAGCTCTTGAATTCCACTGAATTCTACTCCCCACCAAACTCCTATCTCTGCCTTCAACTCTTAGGAATGTCCCCATTTCTTCTCCCTGGCCTCACTGTATTGTAAAATTCTACTTCTTAGCCACTCCTTACAAGTACTGTTCTTTTTCATCCCCTCTCACCTAGGCAATACTCATTCTTATTCTTTGTGAACAAAGTTGTTCTGAACTTTCACCCTTTCTTCAGAAATTATCTATTACAGTTTTCATCAATAACTTTCTCCAACTTTTCCTATTAATGGCACTGGCCTCCTCTTCTTTCTGTGCATAAAGCCCTGAAAGGTGATTCTAGCCACATTTAGTTGCTAATGATGAATCCTGATTTCAAATTCATCTTCCCTCACCTTTCATTTCACAGTTTCTGCTGGAAAATGCAGACCCATTTAATAATATCATTGTTATATTTTACATGTCTGATCTGAAGAACCCAAAGCTCTCTATGTGGAGATATTTGCACAACATTTTGAATGTAATTAATACCCTGGAGTCATACACTTAAAATGGCAAATTTTGTATTATGTATATTTTATTACAATAAAAAATACGAAAAGGTAAAAAAAAACCCAATTTACAATTGTATCATCTCAAAAAATCAAATACCAACGAATAAGTCTAATAAAGGTATGCTCGACATTCACTTAGAAAACTACTAAACATTATTTAGAAAAGTTAAAGAAAAACTAGATAAATGGAAAGCTATTTCAAGTTCATGGATTTGAAAAAACATTGGGGGCACCTGGGTAGCTCAGTGGGTTAATTAAGCCTCTGCCTTCGGCTCAGGTCATGATCTCAGGGTCCTGGGATCGAGCCCCACATTGGGCTTTCTGCTCAGCAGGGAGCCTGCTTCCCCCTCTCCCTCTGCCTGCCTCTCTGCCTACTTGTGATCTCTTTCTCTCTGTCAAATAAATAAATAAAATCTTTTTTAAAAAAAAAAGAAAAGAAAACTCAACATACTGCAGAAGTGAGAAGTTCCTAAACTGATCTATAGATTCAGTGAAATACCAAATAATAATCCTAGAAAGCATTTTTATGGAAATGGAATTAACTGACTTCAAAAGTTATATTAAGAATGCAAATGGAAAAGGATATATAAGACAATTTTGAAGAACAAATTTGGAGAACTAATAATGCTAGCTATCAAGACTTTTTATAAAGTTATAGTAAATGAAAGAACTTGATATTGGCACAAACGTAGATAAATAGACTAATGTACAGAAAAGAGAGTCAGAAACAGATTCCATGTATCAGTCACCTGATCTACAATGAAGGTGCTGCTTCAGCGTAGTGCAGTAAAGATGCACCTGTCTTTATGGAAAAACAGACATTGATCTCTATTCATACCATATGCCAAAATGAATTCTAAGTCAATCATATATCTACATAGTACGACAATAAAATTTCTTGAAGAAAACAGCTTGACAATGCAGATGAAAAGTTTTTGAACAGGATACAGAAAAAAAGCATAAGGAAAGATGGATTAGACTTCTTTAAATTAAGAATTTCTGTTTACTCTTACGATTAAGAGAATGAAAAATGTGCAATGTTTATAATTCATGTATTTCTTAAAATGTCTAATATCTAAATCTATCAAGAACACCGACAAATCAGTATGAAAAGGGAAACAACCCAGTAAGTGCTGAGCGAAAGACTAGAACAGGCACTTTGCCAAAGAAGATCAACATAGCCAATAAGTGTATAAAAAAGTGTTTAATATAATTTATCAGGGAGATAAAATTAAAACTATGAGATAGACCCGCCATAATGGCTTTTTAAAAGGGGAGGGCAATGCCAAATATTGGTTATGATGAAGAGCAACTAGAACTTTCATTTAATATTGTTGGGATTGTAAAGGTCGAAACTGGAGGTTATCTGCTAACACTGAACTTGCATAGACTTAATGACACACCAGTTCCATTCTAGGTGTATGCTCACCAGAATTATTACATATATGTTTCAAAAAACGTGTATAAGAATATTCATGGCAAAATTATTACTTATAGTTCAAACTGGAAACAACCCAAATGTCCACCATGGAGTATATACATACAATGGGACGCTATACAGCGATGAAAAATAGCTACTATCTACTATACTTAGTAACCTCGATAAACCTCACAGATGTGTTGAATGAAAGAAGTCAAATACCGAAGAGAACAAATACACTTTATTCATTTATTTCCACTCAGATAGCATTCAAAAACAGGCAAAATTAGTCTACGGTGATAGAGGTCAAAATAGTGGTGATGGGAAGTAATGACCAGGGCCAGGGGCAGGTGCAAAGGAGGCTTCTAAAGTTCTTGATCTGAGAGATGGTGATACAAGCGTGTTCATTTGGTAAATTCATCGACATACCCTAAAGATATGTATCATTTATTCTGTTTATGTTATACCTTAATGAAAAAGTTAACAAATTTAAAACATACAAAGCAATATATATTGTACTATGTATGTGTGTGTATTAAAAGTATGTACTGGAATTATGCACCTGCAATCATAAAAACGTCTTTGGGGCAGGAGGGAAGGGAGTGAGACTGGAAAGGGAACAAAGATAAACACAGTTTTGGCTGAAATCTCCATTTCTTATTAGGAAAAAGAGTATATTTACAGCAAAAGTTACACTGTGTTGAGATGTGTTAGTTCTTGGGTTCCTATATGATTTTCTGCATTTATGTGTGTTTTCACCTTTAAAAAATAAAGCTTAAAGGGAAGGAAATTAACAGTTACTGTAACCCGAGGACAAGAATTGGAGGGAGCGGCTGGAATGAGAGGCGTGATTTAGGAAATGGTTGTCCTGTCCTAGGTGAAGACGGGGAAGGCATGAACCAGGTAGTGCGAAAGAGTGGAGCCTTACCTGCAGCGACATTTAAGAGGCAGGATTATAAGACCTTGGCGATGGCCTGGGTTGGGAGCTGAGGCAGTGAGCAGACTCAGGTGATTCTGAAATTTCTAGACCTGATTTCTGGGAGGATGCCATGTCATGTTCTACCTGAAAGGTAGAAATTGGAAGAAGTATGCATTTGGTAGAGCAAGAAGGGGGTAGGAATGGAGAATTAAGATATTGTTTAAAACTTCTGTTTGAGATGTGAGCTGGACACCCAAGTGGATATTTACAGAAGACAGTTGGAGGGGCGCCTGGGTGGCTCAGTGGGTTAAAGCCTCTGTCTTTGGCTCAGGTCGTGATCTCAGGGTCCTGGGATCGAGCCCCACATTGGGCTCTCTGCTCAGCAGGGAGCCTGCTTCTGCCCTCTCTCTCTGCCTGCCTCTCTGCCTACTTGTGATCTCTCTCTCTCTCTGTCAAATAAATAAATAAAATCTTAAAAAAAAAAAAAGACAGTTGGAAATACAGTTCTGATTTGGTAGAAATCTACAATAAGTGACAAAGTTATGTATGAACGCTTAGAAAAAGACAGTGGAGTGAGAAATGATAATCCCCATTCTTTGTTCTTTGTAATGTTGCGACAGAACATACGTAAAATCTGTATAATTATACACACACACACACACACACACACACACACACACATATACCATAGCACTATTACTTCAAGCATGGATTAGAGTTAATTCACATAAACTTGAAAACAAAGGGTTGACTTTATTCGTGAATCTTTCATTGTGTTTAGCACAGGCCATAGTAAAAGCTTGTTGTAGGACTGATGGATGAAATAATGAGAATAATTAGTCTTGCTCCCTTGGTTTTTTAAATCAGCTTTATTGAGATATAGTTCACATATCATATGATTCACTCATTTAAAGTTCAGAGAAATATACAGAAGGAATTGTCGAGTCATATATTGTGCGAGAAACTAATATACATGAAACTAATATAACACTGTATGTTAATTATACTTGAATTTAAAAAAATTTAATATTAAAAACAACTAAAAAATAAAAAGTTGCAATTAAGAAAAAACAAAGACAACCCAAAAAGTAGAGTGCCCAACTCAGTGGTTCTTAATATATTTACAAAATTGCACAACCATCACCATCGTCACTCTAGAACTTTTTCATTACCCCTAAAAGAAACCCCATACCCATTTGCTCTCACTCCCGCAGCACTGCTTCCTTCCATCCACCTTCCACCCTAGCCTCAGTTAACCACCAACCTATTTCCCATCTCTCTAGATTTGCCTGTTCTGGATATTTTGTATAGACAGACTCATGCAATATATAGTTACGAGTGACTTCTTTCACTTAACATGATGTTATTGAGATTTACCCATTTTGTAGCATGGATCACTTCATTTCTTTTTACTGTAAAGTAATTGTTCATTACATGGCTATATCATGTTTTATTTACCCATTCGTCAGTTGATGAATAAGTGGATTGTTTCCACTTTGGGCTATTATGATTAATGCTGTTATGAACATTCATGTACAAGTTCTTGTGTGGACTTATGTTTTTATTTCTCTTGGGTAGATACCTAGGAATGTAATTGCTGGGCCAGATGGTAACTTACTGTTACAGCATTTGAAGAATTGCCAGATTGTTTTCTAAAGTAGCTTTACCACTTTACATTCCCACCAGCAGTGTATGAGGCTTCCAATTTCTTTACACCCTCCCCAGTATTTGCTAATATCTGACTTTTTGATTATAGCATCCTAGTGGGTGTGAAGTGGTATCTCATTGTTTGGGTTTATATTTCCTTGATAGTTAATCATGTGCATATTTTTTCCTGTGCCTATCATACATTTGTATATCTTCTTTGGCTATTTGAAAAATTGGGTTGTCTTTTTATTAATGAGCTTCAGTAGTTATTTATATATTCTAGATACAATTCCCTTATGAGACACGATTTGCAAAATTTTCCTCTCTATCCTGTGGGATGTCTTTGCACTTTCTTGATGGTATCGTTTGAAGCACAAAATATTGCTGATGTTTATTTTTTCAGTTGTTGCTGGTGCTTTTGGTGTTATAGCTAAAAAATATTGCCCAATCCAAGTTCATTCTCCTTTGATTTTTAAGAAATAACTTTTATTACTTTGGGTTACTTTTTTAAAAAAAGATTTTATTTATTTATTTTGAGAGAGAGAGCGAGAGTGAGCACACCAGCACCTGAAGGGAGGAGCAGAGGGAAAGGAGGAGAAAAAATCTCCAGCAGAATCCGTGCTGAACCCAATGCAGGGCTCCATCTCACAACCATAAGATCATGACCTCAGCCGAAATCAAGAGTTGGACGCTTAACCAACTGAGCCACCCAGGCACCCCACTTTTTGGTTACTTTTATACTTTTTTGTTTTTGTCTAGTTAGTTTTTTTTATGCATATGAATGTTGTCTTGTCCTTTTCCCTCTTTCTGTAATAATCAATCTTTGGAAAAGGTCTTCATGCATACAATGGTTTGTATGTTTTTGTATATTTTCTCACTTAAAATTTTGTAGTGAATATTTTCCCATATCATTAAAAATATTTGGAAAGAGCCCATAAATGGCTGTAAATCCTGCTATGTAAACTATACATTATAATGTATTTAATCATTTCCATATTCTTACACATTTATAAACTACTTCCAAGGTTGTGGTATTCCTATTAAGAGTTAGAGAACATGCATATGACTATACCTTGGTGCAAATACCTAATTATTTCCCTAGAATAGATTCTAATTAAACAGATGGAGTTACTGGGGCAAAGGGCATGAACACCTCTTTAGACTGAATGCAAATTGCTTTCCAGAAAGTTGTGTCAATTTACCCTCTCCTAGTCAGTGCCTGCTTCATCTTCATCAGTGTGAATGTTATTTTTAAATATCAAGTAGTGACTATAGGACACGTCTTCTCTTTGCAGTCCCTTCATTTATTTAAAGCTGAGAATGCAGCTGCCAATTCCAGTATGAGGTGGTCCCCCTGGGAAGCCATAAATTCTGCCAAAGCTTTTACAGTATTTCTGTGACTTTTTGGTGACTTCACACTTCATTTAAAAAGGCATAAAACAATTACCAGGTCATTAGCAAGCACTTTTTTTCAAGGAGCTTCAAAAAAGCTTTTCTAGAAATGGCTTGTGAGCTGGTGTTTTATTTTGGAGAGAGAGGTGGAGGATGGGACAGGGATGGTGAACGGAAATGAACAATTTAAAGGCAAGTGTCGAGTTATGGCAAGAATGAGTGGGTCATCCTGCTCGCTAGATCTGGGTGCTTCTTCTCAAGGCAGGGGTTCTAGTTTACTCTTAAAACGAGATGCCCTTAACAACATAGGCTATCTGCAGACAGATCCGTGTTTTAGAACCAGGCACAACCATTTTCCGGCTGTGCGACCTTATGTTGGCCTTAGCCGCTAAGCACATTCTACATTCTCAATAAATATTAGCTATTTTTGATTACTCTTCATCTCTGTATCCCCAAAAGGACAGCGAGCACTGGAGATAGCTGATAACAGGACACTTATTGAATGGGTAAATGAAGAAGTTATGGAAAATCTAAAAAGAGTGCGTATGGAAGGAACCTTCCGATTTCCATATTAGAGGCCACTCCTATCCTCCATTCCAAATCTGAGCGATCTCATGTTTGAAACTTCCCTAGGCTATTATCCAGTTAGGTTCCTCGGTGAGGTTTTATTCTGAAATAAACCATTATTTGCAGCCTGTCATATTTCTGTTCTTGCAGAGGTATGCATTGTGCTTTAGTTCTGCTATTTTAAATCATTTAACAGATAACACCAAAAAAAAGAAAAATCACTTAGAGTCTGATTTAATCAAGAGGCACAGGATGAAGTGTGAAAAATCCAGTGTTGTTCTGATCCTTGGCTTTATTGAGGACTGCAAAAAGGTATAAATTAAGTGACCTTTCCAGGTCAGGATTTTTATGGCTCTGATAAATTCCCCAGGCTTAACAGTTGTCAGTGAAAAACATGGAGTGAGAATATGAAGATCCTTTCTTCCAACAACATCTTTCCAATGAGTAGTGAGATAATGGATTTGAAAGTGCCTCGAGAGAAGTAGTTTTATAAATTTAAAACATGATTATTATAATGTAGGTGATATAAGCACAACAGAAATTTGAAACAATTAGAATTGAGGCAAAGGTGTTTTGTTTTTTTGTTTTTAAATCATAAGATCTTACAACTCAAGGGATTGTTGGAGGTTTTGTGGTCCCAACCTCTCATTTTTATATATGAAAAAAGAGTTAAGTTACTTTGTCAGGATTACATTATTTAAAACTAAAGTCCTATTACTTTATATAAAAATAATGGATGGTAAGAATTAAAATTTAAAATATTCCTAAAAGACTATATTATTTATCTTCACAATGCAAGAAAATGTAAACTTACATTAATATAGTTTATTTATAGTGAGTTTGAGGGCATTTTAAATGTTACTGTCCTAAGGTAAATTTAAAAATCTGAAATGAGCAATTTCAATTATGAAGGCTTCCTTGGAATTGATCATTTCAGTGTTTTGCAAAGGTTTTTGCTGCATAAGCAGCACAAAGTTTAAGTTCCCAGTTTCCACACTCATGGTCAGTTAACTAAACAGCCTCTTCCTTTGGAGAACTGCTTATAAGGAGGGTGTAATTTTTCCTGGAGGTTAATTTACACTGGAACTACTAAAGGTTAATGAAGTCTTTGGGGAACTCCCTTTTCCCGTGGGGTCCCATATTTAAAGTTAAGCTGCTGCTTCCCTTAAGCAAACATTTAAGAAAGTGGTTTCCCAGTAGCCAGCATTCACGTTACCTTCAGCTATAAAAGTACTGTATGCAAGGTATGGAGTGACGTTTTGAACGCACAAAAAGCAAACACTAAGTTGCAATTTTTTTTCGAATATTACTTTGATCCTTAGGAGGAGTACTTTCCCACACTCACTTTTGGATGATATTCTATTTAAAATACAATTCTTTTTTTTTTGGTCCAGCTCTATTTGGAGGAACTGAGGGAGGGTAGGAGTTGAGAAATCTAAACCATTTTAGAGAGCTCTAGAAAAACTACATTTTACCGTTGTAATTTGAAGGACAAATGGACAAGTGATCGGAGGTTAAAGCTTTTGTATCACTTGTCATTAACTGGAAAGGCCCTACTCAAGAGGGGAGCCCTGGAAATCGTCCAGTTGGGCACTATTCTTTCTGCATCTGAGTGGAGCACTCACAGATTCTGGAAAGGAAGCAAAAGCAAAGAAAGGGAAATGGAAATAAAAAATGACTGTGCTCTTCTCAGGCTACCGCCTTACTTGCTGTCCCTGATCTATGAACTTGAAATAATGAATGCTGCAGAGTACGTATTGCATAAGTGCTTGACCTCAGATTATCTTGCATAGTTGGGAAGCAAGATGATTTTCCCTTGCGAAAAGATGAAGTACTTGTTCTTCCAAAAGCAGTATTCTAAGACTATTATATAACTCTCAATTTTAAATGATTTGAAATAATTTTAATTGGTACTTACCTGGGAGCCTATATCACTTTCATTTCACCAACTCTCCCAAAATGGCTTTGAGAATTGCCACTCATCAGCAGCTGTGAAAGTATGATAAGACAGGATGATGTATACAAACGATTTCTTCTTCAGAAGAATTCATCCAGAAGAATTGTCAAATTATTTTTAAACGGCTGTAGTTCTTATTGAAACATTGCAAGAGAAGTTTAAAGCTTCACTTGCATTCTGTGACCTTGCTATTTGGGAATCTTAGGGTAGAATCATGGGATCTGTTTGGTCTGGGATATGCTTTGGGGACTATCTTTTATAAAGCACTCAGTTTTTTCAAATGGGATAGAGATCCGGAGAGGTTAGGTAACTTGAAGGCTATAAAGTCAGTTCAGGGCTAAAAGGAACCTTCAGCAATCCAAAAGATCATAGTCACTCACAGAATTGATTGTGAAGCAGATCGAAGGATATTTAGAGTTTCTTCACTATTGACAAGGGGACATTGGAGATGGCAGCAAGAGAGAAAAGGAAACAGGTTGTTAGGAAAAAGAATACTTAATTGATTTTGGTTACAATGTTGAAATAATACTAGGCTCATTTCAAGATAGTATTTCAGCAGTTTTTTGGCTGATAGTATTGTGGGTTTTCCATATGAAGTATGGGGAGTCAGGCTCTTATGCTGAACAGCTCTCTGGGAAAGGCTTAAAGGGACTGGTTAGGTCCAGGGTGGAAAATATTTTGCGTATGTTTAAAACCTAAATTTTGAGTAACAGGGTTTCCAGACCCCTCTTGGTAGTATCCCCAGCATGAGGAATAGGAAAGAAGAATCCACAGTCTTAATCTCTGTAGTTTGGATATAGACCCCAAGACACAGGGCATTCTGTGACAGAGGCAGAAACCAAACCTCAGTCTCTGAATTCTTGCTTTGAAGTGCTTGTCTGATCTGGACATAGGCGACCAGAATCAGCTGGGGAGAATGAAGAGCCTCGGTTACCTTGGCAATGATTTGGCCTTTGGCAGGGTTGAAGGGAGGCAGACGGCGTGGGTAGAAGGGGCTGGCCAGACTCTTAAAGAAACTGACCACCCTTGTAAGCTCTCTTGACAAATGTCATGACCTGGTGACTAATTTCTTGCCCTATGAACAATTTTCTAGTAGCCCTAGGATGATTTTGCTGCTGTTAGTAACAATAAGGCAAAGTTGTGAGCTTATAGTAATTGCATCCTAATAAAATATTTCTTATGTACTAAATGTGTCTCAAATGATTGTTATTATGCTAGTTCATACTACTTTATCCCTATAAATCATAGCATTCTATTTTAGTACCTGGATTATTTACATAATATGAAGGCATTCTTTGAATTTATCAAGAAGGGGATTGCCGAGTAGAAATTCTGTGAAAAAGGGTGCTGGTAGCTCCTTCTGTTTATTCTTTCCTTCTTGCCTAGTAACAGAACCCTGATATTAGTGGGACATGTGGCCACCATGATAAAAGACTACATGGTCCAGCATCCTATGCAGCCAGTAGGGGCCACGTGACTAGGTTATAGTTAAGATGTTGTAAACAGAACTGTAGTTCATGAACTCCAAGAGATCTTAAAGAGCGAGGTGTGCCATTCCTCTGCCCTTTCTCCTCCTTGCTGGCTGAATTCAGAGGACATTGATGAAGCTCCAGGAACAACTGGAGCTCAAGTAAAATATGACAGAGACCTGGAGCAGAAGGGACATGGCTCAGACCAGTCTTGAGTCCCCTGCTGCTGGACTTCTTTAGGTGACAGGAAAATGAATGTCATTTTTAATTATTACCGTGGATCTCTGGACATGTTCAGCCAAAGATAATCTTAAACAATACACATCTTAACGTATTATGCAAAGATATTTAGCCCATCTCAAAAAGTCATCAAGCAAAAGGCTTTGCCAACAGACACAGAAAAACCATGATGTCTTTTAAGTGTCAGTTTGCCCAGGAGGCTTGAAAGTTTTAATGACATAATATTGAGTGTTTGAACCTGATTTCCCCTTACATGCTTGAGAGGAACTCTGGGCCAGGGTTCAGGAGCCTGAATCCTGTGCCATCTGAGTCACTTATTTGTGCAATGCTCTTGAATAAACGATCCTGACCTCAGTTTCTCCATCTATAAAATAAAAATTCTTGGCTAAGTATTCTCTATAATTCTTCCAAGCTCTGTAAAAGCTATAAATTTATAAAATTGCCTATGTCCTTTTAAGTAGGCTCCACACCCAGCATGGAACCCAACTCTGGGCTCAGCTCCACCCCCAGTGTGGAACCCAACTTGGGGCTCAAACTCTCAACCATGAAATCAACGCCTCACCAAGATCAAGAGTTGGGCACTTAACCGACTGAGCCACCC
Source organism: Potos flavus (assembly GCA_028534135.1). Lineage (NCBI taxonomy): Eukaryota > Metazoa > Chordata > Mammalia > Carnivora > Procyonidae > Potos > Potos flavus. The sequence goes on from CM052897.1 coordinate 109,213,754, forward strand.
AGGTGCCCCTTGCTTGTTTCCTTTTAAAACCACTAAAACTGATGGGTCCTTGCTACATATGCAAATACGTGGTAACAAAGACTTACCAATGCTTGGTCTACGCAGATGATCAACCAGCTTTGCATTATATGAGATATGTGTGTGTTGGTTGGGAGAGGAGGGCCACAAGCTTATTTTCAAGGTATTTACTTTCTAATTGTGTAGAAAAACTGGGCAAACATCAAACCACAGGATTTTGAATGACCTGTGTCTCCTGGCTCCTTGTTCAGTGCTATTTCATACCATCTCATCTCAGGGCTACCTCATCTCATTCATGTTCCTTCTCTAACAGAACTCCACATATTTAATTGACAGAAGTTTAATGGCTTTGTGGTTTATAGAGCTCTTGTTAAACTCCAAAAATGTTATTTGTGCCGGAAGATACAGTTCTACTCTGTTATACTCATGTAAGATTGATCTGTTTGCAATGATAACAGTCATTCAGCCTCTCTCTAATTAACGTTGTGCTTTATCTTGCTTATGACGCTACATGTCAACAAGGGCAAAAGATTCTGTTCTTAACGTGTTGTTGGAAGAGTTCATGGAACAGTTAAATCAGAAAAAAAGGCTTTCTGGAGAAGGTGAGTTTTTCGATCCAGAGTTCTAGGGAGGGGACAAATGTGAGTTGTTAGAGAAGTGGTCAAGTTGTTTTAAAGGGGCCGAATGGTATTTGCAAAGAGACTGAGTAAAAATGATCAAGCCATGTGGGTAGATGGCGGCCAGGTTGGCTGCAGTGGGGTGTGGGATGGATCTGGGAGGAGTACCACCTGAGAATTTCCCTGCTGCTCTTTTTCTGCCCTGACTCTCTTGTTGGCATGAAATACTCCCCTTAAGCCCAGTGTTTGTTTGGAGTACGGAGAGGGCTCATGTAGAAGAGAGATGAATGAGAGTATGACTCTGGTGGAAGTCATTTTGAAGAAACAGAGCAAGGGATGGCAAAATCATCACTGCAAGCATGTGTCCCCTTTGCACAAATGATATTCCATTTGCATATTTAGGTTTCATGCTTCACTGTGTGCTTATGTGGTGGGGATGAGATAAAGTTATAGGAGGAACTTCTACATTCCCTGACTTTTGAAAGTTAAGTCAACTGTGACTTTCTACTAATAAAGTATCTTCGTGGGCTTAATTTTCTTGAGGGTGTGTGTGTGTGTGTGTGTGTGTGTGTGTGTGATATTTAAGTAGTCAGCTGATTTATAGCAAGCAGTGTATTCACCTGGGTGTATCATCACCGAAATTACCATTGACATTGGAAGTGGAAAAAAACATCATGGTGTTTAGCGTCAGCTCCAGCCTCTTCTGTTTGCAGCACAAACCTGCCCAACAGAGTCATGACAGTTTCTAAACACTGCTTTGGACATTGTCACGGGAATAAAGCACATAGCCACGTATTCCCATAGCACATCACAAATTGTCTCCAGCAAACTGGATTGGCCAAATGGAAAGGGTTGCCTGCACACTACAAATCAATGTTAGTATTGCTTTGTGCTTTCTATCAGAACCATGGAAGAAGTTTTTCGTCCTTGGTCTTCTTCCAAGCTTCTCTGCAGTCTTGCTTGATTGTGTCTAGTAAACATCCATGCATAGCAGCAAACACAAACAACAGAGAAAACCTTGAGAAGAAGAAGAAAGCAGGGCCCTTTCCACTTTTCTTTTTTTTTAATAGCTAATTTCTTGGATCCCTTTCATTTACTCACTCTCATTTACGCATCCATGCATACCCACATAGCTGGCATGAATTTCTCTGCAATAATCGTATACAAAAACACCACATTGCTTTCTGTTTCTATTTCTGATTAAATCTTTGTTTTAGCATCTGTTGGCTAGAATAGCCAGAGACCCAATACCAGTCATCATTGGAGGCCTCTGAATCTGAGAATGGCCTGAGAGACCAATGGTCTTGTGCAGTTTAAAAAAATTGAGGAGGGCCTCCAACTCTTTAGGCAGTTTTGATTGCTGCTGAGAGGCATGCTGTCTAAGCCCTTGTGGTCAATTCCAAGGCAGGAGGCCCTTCTCCTGCAGTACTAAATGTGGGCATCATTCTTCACGTCAACCAAGGCCATAGGTCCTATGCTCAGACTCCAGCATCGCAGACCATCCCATCAGACATCCTGGACAGTAAACAGGAATTGGGGACAGCTCCTTGCACCTACTACTTTTCTTCTATTAGTTTTGATGTCATTTTTGCCATCCGAACTCAAAGCCACATCCAACCTTTTGGCTAGTAAGAGACTCCAAGTCCTGAGTAGGGGTTCTAGCAGTTTCTGTTGTTCATCTCCTAATCTCAAAATTTCTGAAAGCCCTGAACTCTGAACTCAAGAGTTTGTTCTATTTAGAAGATGGGGGGAGGGTGCAAAATTTGCCTTACTTCTCCTAGGTCCTTTTGCAGTAGCAGGAATGAGAATATGAATTCATATTTTAATAGACTATCTTGCCACATATCTATTATAGGAATTTGGAGCCAATGAAAAGAAAAATAGGATTTTTTAACCAGAGAAAATTGGCAAAGTTTTTTTTATTTGTTTTTATTATTGCCGTTGATGTTGTTTGATGTTATATGGCACAAGAATTTTCTTAAGGTCAATGTAGCTGAAAATTGAGTCAGTAGGTAGAATCAACTAGTTGTTTCTACATCATGGATCTAACAACCTGTTGTTCTATTTATAAATTTAGGTTAATTATTCTTCCATTTTGGTAGTGTGGTAGAGGATAGTATATCCCTTGAATGCTTGAAGAAGCAAAATGTTTTGCTTACATCTCTTATAAGTTTGAAGAGGTATTTAGAAAAAGCCAAATGAGGAAGTTTTTTCCCAGAAAATTTTTTGAGAATGATAACCAACTAAGTGTTGACAGTAATGATATGTGTTTTGAGAATGAGTCCCTTTAGATTACTAAGTTTATCCTTTGATCTGAAAACATGACAGTGATTGTAAAATCAATTAGCACAGGCACCGTATGTCCAAACAGCCTAAAATAAAGATGAGATAGGCAATTCTTTTATTTATGGGAGCCACTAACCATGAACCACTCCTCCCCAAATTGAACAGGGTAAATATAATGTATATATACTGTATTAGTTTTTGATTGCTGCTGTAACACACTGCCACAAGTTTAGTGGCTTGAAACACCCATCTATTATCTCATAGTTCCTGGAAGTCCTGATACAGCCTGCCTCAACTGGGTCCTCCACTTAGAGTCTCCCAAAGCCAAAATCAAAGTGTTGGCAGGGCTGTGTTCCTTTCTGTGTTAAAGCACATTCTGGTTGTTGGTAGAATCCAGTTCCTTGTGGTTGTAAGACTGGGGTCTTTTCTCCTTGCTTGCCGTCAACTGGGGTCCGCCCTTAGCTCCTAGAGGCTCTCTCTGATCCTTGCACGTGGCCTCCTCCATCACGTGGCCCTCTCCAGCAAGAGCTTTGACTCCTTCTCAAGCTTAGAATGTCATTGACTCTCTATTTTGCTGTGTCTCTTCTGTTTCTAGCTGGAGAAATTTTTCTACTTTTATAGGCTCATGTAAGTGAGTTGGGCTTACCCAGATAATCCACCATAATCTTCTTTTAAAATCTATAACATTAATCATGCTGCAAAGTTCCTTTTG
>CM052897.1:109217886-109248973 GCA_028534135.1 Potos flavus
AAAAAAAAAAAAAAAAAAAAGGTAACTCTGAGATGATGGATGTGCTAATCAACTTGATTGTGGTAATAACTTCACAAACGTATACATACATCAAACCGTCCTATTGTACACCTTAAAAATATACAAGTTGCATTTATCAATTATACCTAAATAAAACTGAAAAAAAGAGGAAGATATATAAAAATCTTTAAAGGAGAGAAGAGCTGTTTGAGGGCATGTAAATAAAGTTCAGTAGGCTATAAAGTGAAGGTCAGCTGAAGGTCTTTTGGGCATTTAGGGCATTTGTCATCTATTAGGGTGACCGTACCAAGACAGTTCCAGGTTACACCGGTTGTCTGGGCATATTTGCTTAGTTGCCCCCCTTCACACTCAAAAGTGTCCTGATTTGGACCAGGTATTATATAGTAATCCTCCCTTAATAGGGTTCCATCCGGAAGGTACATTAGCTTTTTACCATTTTTTATAGCTTTTAACATGGTATCAGGACATTGCTCCACGTGCAGAATTCTGCAGAATGCATGACATTCATTAATGATTGACTGAGTTCCCTGAATCAAGTTTCTAATTCCCGAATTCATCTATCGTTTGTCTCTAACATTAAGTCTGTAAGCTGTGTTAGTGGTATTAGAAAGTGGCTGCTTTTTTCTTTAAACAAATTTCCTCTCTCCTCTCGATATATCATTATGTAAAACACAATTTACAATGTAATCTCATGCTTTTTGGAAGGAGAAAAATGAAAACTTATTATCTCTTAGATTTTAAAATATGTTTTCTAGTATTTCAGCTTTTCCACATTAAAATCTCAGCTTTCTCTTATCATTCGGATGTACTTTAAATGATTTAAGTTCTGGGGCGCCTGGGTGGCTCAGTGGGTTAAAGCCTCTGCCTTCAGCTCAGGTCATGATCTCAGGTCCTGGGATCGAGCCCCGCATCGGGCTCTCTGCTCAGCAGGGAGCCTGCTTCCCCCTCTCTCTGCCTGCCTCTCTGCCTATTTGTGATCTCTCTCTCTGTCAAATAAATAAATAAAATCTTAAAAAAAAAAACTTGAGAAGCTATTTAAAAAAAATACATGATTTAAGTTCTTAGAAGCCATATTCACGTTTGCCTCCTCATTACTCTGTATTGATGAATGTATGTATAAATAATGATGATAAATAAAAGAGCAGGTGACCAACAGAAAAATTAACTCTGACTTTAATGAGGCTGTTTTCAGGTTGCTTTTGGTTATTAAACAACATATAAAGCTCTTGCTTTACAGTTATTACACTCAGCAAGACTGGTTATTTGATTATGAGATGGTTTCAATATTGGTTTAAGTAAAATTGATTTTCACAGACTGCAGTTTAGTTCTGAATAATCTGTGTATTATTCTGATTTGTAATGCATTTAGGAAGTAGCAGATAAAGGAAATATCCAATTTGCCATAGATTATCATGGCATGCTTTGCCCAGATCTAGTAGCATGGCAAGGTGGCAAAATAAAGCAAACGTGGGAGTCATGCAGATGGACCAAATGCTGGCTTGGGTCCTTAGCAGTTATGTGACCTGAGACAAATTGCTTATCTTCTCTAATACTCAGTATCTTTATGTGGAAAATGAGGACATCAGTTTCAACCTGGGCAGGTTGGGTTGATGTGAGTTAAATGACATTAATGAAAAATCGCTAGTACTGTTGCTGATACTCAGGTAGGGCTCAAATATTATTAGTTACCATCTTGCCTTTTGGGGTGGCTAGTACACTAGTATGTTAGCTTCATCTTTGTCACCCAGTGTGAACTGAAACCCCAATTTTGTGATGAAAAAGTTGGTCTATTTAGATTTAATATCCTTTTATATTGTTTTACTGTATTTGAATTTGTTTTTGTTACACCCTCACAGTTTACTGAAAGAAGTTTAAGTGTTTGATATGATCAGTTGCTAAATCAATAAAAAAGTGCATTTTAAAAAGATTAGAAATTGGAAATCTCATAACAGGGCCAGAAACAATAGAATTCTATTATTTACTTTAGATTTGTCATTTCAATAGCAAATGCTCCTCATTGAAAGGTCTTACCATGAAGAGCTTAATGTTAGTCATTCATCTGAAGAGTAGCACAAATCTATGTTACATGTTTTCTGGAATAAAAGAGAATTGTTTTCATTGGTGATTTGGGAACAGGGTCATAGTCTCCCTATGGTTCCTTTGGTGCCTCCTTTAGGACTCCTTTGAGATGCCCTTGTCCATGGTGCTGACCTCCAGATAGGCTGTGCTCTAGTTTAAGTATTTGCTGGCCCACGGTGCCAGGCACATAAAGAGTGCCCTTTGGTTTGTAGCTGCTGTTCTTCTGTGTTGGATCTGTTATAATTTTAAAACTCTTCTTAGACATGTCCAATGCTCCAAGGGCCCAATTGTTCCCTGCTACTATTTTTTAAACACTCTTATTCAGTGTCTTGACTCATGTTATGTTTTTTTTTTAAAATGTTTTTTTTAAATGTTTCTTGGCCCAGCTCACTCCTGTCTGTTGAAATTCAAGTCCCTTACAGTGGTATCCATTCATTTATTCCACAGAATTTTACTGATCCCCTCCTATTTAGTAAAATCTCAGTCATCCTCCTGTGTTTCTCTTTTGCTCTCACACTACTGCTGCACTCACAGTGCTTCAGATGCCGAATGCCAACAGCAAATCCAGATGGTTACCTGTGCTTCGGACCAACTGGCTACAGATCGCAGGTTCCCATGACTCCACTCCTTGGTTCCATTAATTTGCTAGAGCAGTTCACAGAACTCGGAGGAAAAGTATAGATTATTGGTTTGTTATAAAAGGATATAACTCAGGGATGGCCAAGTTGAAGAGATGCATAGGGCAAGGTATGGGGAAGGGGCAGGGAACTTCTATGCCTTCTCTGAGTACATCACTCTCCCAGCACCTCTCTGTGCTTACCAACGTGGAAGCTCTCCTAACCTGTCCTATTGGGTTTTTATGGGGACTTCTTCACATACATAGTCATAATTGATTAAATCATTGGCCCTTGGCAGTTGATTCAACCTGCAGCTCCTCTTCTCTTCCTGAGTTCAGGGGGTAGGTCTGAAAGTTCCAACCCTCTAATCGCATGGGGGGGGGGTCCCAGGCAATTAGTTACCATACTTAGGTTACCTAGCAGCTTTCAAAGAGTCACATCATTAATATAACAAAGGACACATTAGTCACTGTCACCACTTAGGAAATTCCAAGGATTTGGGGGGCTCTGTGCCAGGAATGGGGATGAAGACCAAATATGTATTTCTCCTTATATATCATACCTCTTAAGTATAGACTCCTATCGTAGGCACTATAGGGAAATAAAAGGTAAAAGTGATTTGATAACTGACTTAAAGAAGCTTAGAATCTGGGGAGAGGTGGGAGTGGGAATTAGTAAACAGACTCCGGACAGTGAGGCAAATAACCTGAGTATTGTAGGAGAGATACAAGTGGTGTGCTGTGTGAGCCTATAGTAGTGACTCTCAACCCTGGCTACCCAGAAGAATCACTTGGGGGAAGGGAGGCTTTTAAAAATCTTGGTCCCAGGATGCCTCGGTGGCTCAGTCGATTAAGCATCTGCCTTCGGTTCTGGTCATGATCCCAGGGTTCTGGGATCAAGCCCCACATCGGGTTCCTTGCTCAGTGTGGAGCCTGCTTCTCCCTCTTCCTGCCTCTCTGCCTCTCTCTCCTCCTCTCTGGCAAAATAAATAAAAATCCTTAAAAAAAAAAAAATGCTTGGTCCACATGCTCAATCCCAAATATATTTAGAAACTCTAGGGTTGGAGGTCAAGTTATCAGTAGTTTTAAGTCCCCAAGTGATTCCAGTGTGCAGATCTAGTTGAGAAATACTGACCTAAACATGGACCTTACATATTCTAACTGGCTCTGCAGCAGGGCAATATTAAAGTCTCAGACACCTTTGTTTTTGTTGATTTCACGTACCTGTCTTCGTGCTCCATATTGGATTTTGATGGCTACCCGCTTCAGTGTTGGTAGGACCTTGTATAATGAGGATCTACTTAGTAAACATTTGTTGATAGAGGAATACCCACTTTTTAATACCCCCACCCCTTAACAACAAACATTTGTTGAACAACCACTATGTTTGGGACACTGTACTAAGTGGTGGGGATAGGGCAGCAGGTGCGATCCTGTCTCTGCCTGGATTCTTTTTGCTTTCTGCACCATGCTTTCCCTTCCATCAGAAGCATGCAGGAAGCTTATTAACAGAGCACACTCTTGGATCCCTACTACCCAGCCTATTACTGAGTCTCTGAAGTTGAAGTCCAGGGATCTTCTCTGCTCACAAGCTGCCTGGATGATTCCCGTGCACACAAAAGCCTAAAAGTGCTAAGTTATGGTGCTTGCGAAACCACAGTGGTGGGGCAGGGCTGGGTGAGGACGCTGCAGGTGCCACTATAGAGAGGCTGACTTCTGGGGAGCCAGGAGACGGTGCTGGGAGGGCATGGCCTTTGAACTGGGTCTTCAAGGATGGCTGTGCTCACACAGAGGGAACAGGAGAGAGAGCATTTCAGGCAAAGGAAGACTCCGAGTGAAGTCATGGAGACATGAAAGAATAGGGCACATTGAGGAGATTGGGGACCAAGTGTGAGGGGCCTTTTGTAAATTTAAGTTAATTAACTTTTATTGATTTCCTACAGTGTTCTGAGTGTTGACCACAAAGAGGGTAGCAAACTGCTCAAGGTACAAGGTGTTCCTGGGTCTGGCTCTGAGCTTGTATTTGGTTCAGCAGGGTGGTGGCAAGCTCTGGAAGTCTCTCAAGAGCCCAGAGGCCTTCTTGATTCAGTGTTCTAAAGCCACACCCTGCAGGAAAGGCACAGAGTTCTAGCTTAGGTAGTCAAGGTCACCTCTCCGTGATGCAGCCCTGGCAGGTGCGTAGGGACTTCTCATTGCCAAGCATCCAGAGGCTCTAGAAGGAGGTAGAGTCTGATCTGGCAGATTGGGCATGAGGGTTGGCTCTCAGAGGTAACAGCTGGTGATCCTAAGAAATGGTAGGTTGTTTTTATAATACTCTCCATGCCAAGCTATAACCATTACAAGTAAAATAGGCTTTGGTATCCTAACCTGGAATTTTAACCACCACTTATAACTTGTTGTCTAAGGCAAAGAGTAAACTATGTTCCAAAAACTAAAATTTTCAAGTAGCAATAGTAAATGCTCGGAGTTTTATCTTTACTTCTCATTACTACTTATCTCTTATCTTACTTGAGATATAGCATATCTCAAACTTCTGAGATATGCCATATTATTCTAGCTGCTTTACAGAGTGTGTGGCTTGTAACTGGCAGAGTTGGGATTTGACCCCAGTGTGTAGCATTGGAAATCGAGTGTGTAACAACCATGCTGGGCCATTTTTGGAAGGGGGCTTTTTATTAAATTGATCATTTTCTCTGCTTTCTTCTTTTACATTATACATATCTCACAGTGTCTGTAGAGGATTTGGTGAATAGTTAAGGTAAAACACTGAAAATAAATAAAATGAAAAAAATTGAAAAAATAAATAAATAAAATACTCCAAATAAATAGGAAGAAAAATACTGCCCCGTTTTTTCTATTCTTCTACAATGCTTATTACTATACATGAAATCCTTCCTCCTGAGTACTTTTGCTTTAAGAATGCCAGATAAAGGGGTAAGAAAATGTAAAGCTATTCAATTTGGCAGGAATTTCAGCTGAGGCTGCATATGCAATTACTCCGTTCCAAGGAATGTTTTCAGACCTAGTGGCAATAAGATGATTCTGCTTCTGTAAAACAAAACTTAGAAGGTTAGGATGAATTCGACAGAGTTATGAAAACAAGTGTTGGGATTTGCTAAGTATGTTCCTTGATCATCTACTTTTGCCCGTGATACTTAGATAATTGCATGGGGCTTGAATCAATTTACACTTAGCCATTTGATTGTCCAAAGTACCTGAAGGGAAGGGTAAACTATTGGCTCAGTGGATTCTGTTCGAAGGTACCGTCTCCACAGGAGGAACACAGAGACTGCTTTGATGAGGACTTGTAGTTGAAATACACAAAAGGGGAGAACTGCAGGAACAAAATGCCTTCACAGTGATCTGGAGTTTCAGTAGTTTTCAGTTATGATCTATTTGCTCCTTTTTATTCAAAAGTTGAATTATTCACGCATCTACAATTTTTTGCATGGTTTGACATCTAATCCAGCTGTTTTATGTTTATTCATTGGATTGTCTAAACATGTTCTCCCTTTCTAAACTATTCCCGATCTTTATAGTAATTTGATATGATTCAATTATATCCTATAATTTAAATAACACTCTGTTGCGTGCCTTCTAGATACTAAGTATTTGTAATTTTTTTGTACATGTGGTGATTTCTGGTACCAAAGGGTTAACAAAGCATCACATAGTTGTTAGACATCTTAAGACATTTTTAGTCAAGATATGAATTCACACAACCTCTTAGTAAAAAGAAATTAATTGAGCCCATGCTGCGAAACTAAATAAATCAGTAGGAAGAAAAATGGTCGGGTTTACTAGCGGAAGTAATTAGATCAAAAGATTCTTCTCCATTGTACTAAGTTGCCTCTGTTTGTTTCTGAACGGCTGCTAATGTTTAAATCTCCGGGCTGCCAGATTTTCACTATTTTGCCAACAACATTTTCTCTACTCCAAGTGTTACTGGAAAACTAATCAGATCCAGTAATTGATTTAATGACAGAGTGACTCAACAGTTGCAATCTTCTGTAAAATCTCCCTTCTTCTTTATTCTTAAGGTAATTATCAGTTCATGGGTCTTCACGAAAAGCAGTTCTCTTTGCTCCCTGAAAAAGAAGAGTTGTCTGCACTCAAATTTGTTTTGGGGTAAAACGTTCCACCTATGGAGCCCTGTGCTGGGGAGCAAATGCTTCATTAACGATTGAGTCAAAGATGATAGTCCCATGTGATCATTAGATGGTTGTTTCAAATTGCATGTAATCAAAATGATGCAGCCTTGATAGAAAGATGACCTTGTCCAGGGCTGTCCACGAAGAATTCAGTGGTAGAAGTTTGTGTGCTTGCCTGTTTCCTGTGATACAGGGTCTAGGGTTTTGCTTTTGGGAGCCTTCACTCTGCCTGAACTCCCATCTCTATCCCTAGTGCCAGTCTTCGGATGACCAGCATGCAGTCCTCCCCTTACAGGCACATGGAATGTAAGGTGTGTGTACACACATATCCGCATAGATGTATATACGATTCATATGTATGCATATATGTTTAATGACCAGAGAAAGTACCAGACATGAAAATTGCAGATTTCATGTCAATGCTTCTTCATGTCCAGCCAGTGTCCTCCAGTGCCCACAGGTACTGAGTGTGGCACAGGGCTCTAGTAGGGAAAGGGGCAGGAGACACCACTCTCTAGAGCCCTGAGCTGAATCGACCCCCCCGTTTCTCAAACTTGCTTCTGTGCTGATTCCAGAGTAATCGGCGTCTTCTCTCCTGGCAGCCAGGGATCGTCTTGTTTTCTGCATGCCTCTACTGTCCGCACAGCTGCTGTTTTATACCCCACTTGTACACTTGAAGGATTTTTATTATGTCATGTGCACACTGATGGTAAAATTTGAATAGTACAGAAACGAGAATACAGAAAGTAAATATCCCTCCCCCAAACTTATCCTCCATCTCCTCCCATTTCTGTTTTTAGTTCTTCTTGTGATTAAATCTATAGTGATCCTAGGTAATGCGCTGATACTTGCGCCTTTGGTTTATCAACTTTCAACAGTAGATATTGATTCCCTGCTATGAAAGAGCACGAATTTAGCATACTTGTGCTATTGCTTCCATCTCTTAAAAAGATTTTATTCCTATTAATGATCCACTTATTAATTGATTTTATAACTCTAAATAACATACTTAAATCTCTTTCTCCTAATGCACCCAGGCACTATATCTAGACTCTTCAATGTATCTGTGAAACGGGAATACTTATTTTATAAGGCTGTTACGAGGATAAAATGAGAGAATACATTTAAAATGTTTAGCAAGAGCCTGGCACTTAGTGAACTCTCAATAAATTTGGCCAGGAGTGTTCTGTGAGGGTAGTTGCTAACTTTCGGCTCTTCACCACCTTCACTAAACATCCGCCTTAGTCAGCCAGGGAGTGTGACTTACACATTATCAATGCGAATGTCATTTACATTGCAAACTGCAGCATTTCTTGTTGACATAAAAACAATTGGCTGCCTTCACCTGATTTCTAGCATCATCCAGCTCACTAATAGCCCAGTTTGTTACACTTGAAGACAATTCCCTTTGGGTCCTTTGCTTTCCTACTGGAGTTTGGACTGATAACTTTCTAGGTCTGATAGATGGTCCTCATCTGGTTACCTTAGATAAAATGCTTAGGGAATACCTAATGGGGAAAGTGATATTTGAGCAAAGAACCAAGGAGGGGAGAATTCTAGGCAGAGGAAGCAAGTAAGAAGGCCCTGAGGCAGGAGCACTCTTGTCTGCTTGGGGCGCGGCAAAAGGGTCAGTGTGGCTGGAGTGGAGTGAGCAGTCAGGCTAGAAGCAATGAAGGTAAAATGAGAAGGACGTTGAAGGCCAAACTAAATGAAATAGATGTAGAAGAAGGTAAAGAGGAATCCAGGGCAACTCTAATAATTGTGTTCTAAGCTATTGGAATGATTGGGTTGCTGTTTACTATGAAAACCTTGGGAAGAACAGGATTTGGGCCATGTGGGGTTGGGCCACATGTGGCAGGAAGGGGCAGAGAGCATGAGTTCCATTTTGGAAATAATTCATATAGAATGCCTACAAGATATCCAAGTGGAGATGTGACTTGCGAGGCTGGATGTGTGCCCTGGAGTTCAAACATGTGGTAGTTAGGCCATGAGATGGGGAGGACAAAATCAGAGACGAAAATAACTAGAGCTGAGGGTCAAGCTCTGGGTTATGCCTAAGTGTAGGGGTGGGGGAGACACAGAGGAGCCAATAAAGATGAGAAGGGGAGGCCAGTGACGTACAACAAGTAGGAAGGGGTGGTCTTTGGGAAATCAAGTAAAGAAAGCATTTCAAGAGTGAAAGAATTGCAAGGATTAAATATGAAAGAAGAGAAAGAAGAGAGAGTGAACAAACAGATCGAATGTTCATAATAGAAAAGACTGGGGAGTTTAGAGAACTGACTGCTGGATTTCATTAAAGGGAGCTCATTGGTAAACTTCATAAAAGCTAAGTGATATTTTTTTTTTAACTTTTCTAAGGAGAGGAGGGAGACCATGCCCAATCCTTGGAGAATTTTTATTCCCAGAGATGATGAACACCCTGCCGCCTGCTAGCATCTGCATTAACACTCAGCAGGGCTGGGCTTTAGCTATTGATGTTTCTGCTCTGTTCCTGGTCCAGAGTGATATTTATTTCTTTAAAAGCCTGCCGGTGTTGTCTTTGTTTGCTCTTTTTCTATTTGATCCCATTGGCATGTGTGTAGAGAATTGGGAGTGTGAGAAAGTATGAACCTACTAGACTATTTTGACTGAAATTTCTTTCTGCAGAATCTTTAACTTCTTTACTAAATACTCCTTTTGTCTTTTGGCCTTACCTGCCTCACCATTGAGGATGCGATTTTTGTGGTCACTTTCTCAAGCGGAGGGGCTTTTTCTTCCCCACTCCACGTATAGTTGGGTTAGTGAAGTTGGTGTCTCACTGTACCACAGTGCCACTAGAAGTCATTTCTCCTTCATTTATGCTCATCTCATTTGATACTGCCCCCTCTGTCCCTCCTAGTTTTTGTCGCTTATCAACCTCCTGGTCACTGCCTGTTATGGGCTGAATTATGTCCCCATCTCCAAACTCAAATGGTGAAGTCCTAACCCCCAGCATTTCAGAACGTGACTGTATTTGGATATAGGGTCTTTAAAGAGGAAATGAAGGTTAAATGAATTCATTCTGGCGTGCCCTCATCCAATATGACTGGTGTTTTTCCAAGAAAAAGAAAATAGGACACAAATATACAAAGAGAAGACCATGTGAAGATCCGGAGAGGTGACAGCCATCTGCAAGTCAAGGACAGAGGTCCCAGAAGAAGCCCGTCCTGCCAACACCTTGATCTTGGACTTCTAGCCTCCAGAATTGTGAGAAAACAAATTTGTGTTCTTTAAGCTACCCAGTGGAGGGTACTTTGTTAGGGCAGCTCTAGCAGACTAATATACCCCTCTCATTTACAAAAGATTTTGGCACTTAGTTCACAGACCTTCTTTGCACCCAATGTCCTGCCTTCCTCCTGGCTAACTAACTTCAAGACCAGTAGAAATGGTTCGTCCAGTTTGATCATCCTGAGGCCACTCTTCTGCTCTACTCAAGCCAAGTACTACCAAGGCAGTCCATGACTTCCTCCTTACCCAGCTGACTCCATGAACCATTCCTTCAGCCAAGCTCTACTGGCAGCCATCCCCCTCTTGTTCTGCTGTCTTTTTGTTGCACCTGCATAGCAAACACCAAACATGACGGATCTGGATGCCCATGTTCTCCATGTTGGCAACTGAGACACATTATAACTTGTTCAATGATGATTGAGCATATGGAGATTATTTCCCTTTTCACTATTAAATGAGAGTATGATGAGTATCATTCATTGTACGTATATCATCGTGTATTTCTCTGATGACTTAAACTAAAATCCTAGAAGTGTGGTTACAGGATAGAGAGGTTTAAGACTTTCAAAATATATCCGATTGCCCCTCAGTGAGTTTGTAATGATTTTTCATCATTGATGTATGAAAATACGTAATTCACTGTGAATTTCCCAGAGTTGAGAAAAAGGAGTTTGAATTTTTTAATCAACTAACTGAATGAAAAATAATACCTGTAAGATATTATTTTCTTTTATTGGTAAGAAGAGAATAGATTTATATGTTTACTGACAATTCATTTTCTTGTTTTTTTTTGTTTCGTTCTATTTCAGACGTGTGGGTTTTGTATTGATTTTGTAAGAGAACTTTTTCTCATTAAGTAATTATTTTGTGTATTGGTGACTCAGGACTTTCTTAAATTCATAAATGTTCTATTCTTTTATGAGTTTGATTATTGTTTCAATAATCTATTATTTGCTTATTACATCTTTAGGACTACTGATTGTACATACATAAGGGATTTTTTCTATTTCACATTTGTCATACTCTTTATCAATGTTCATCTCCATCCTTTTCTTCTGTATTCTGGAAGATAATCTCCATTTTTTTTTCATTTTACCTTGATGTTTTTGTATTTTTTAATTCTTTTTTTATAATGTCGCAAGCAGATTTTTAATTCTGCCAATACATTGCTAGTATTCTTATAACATTTTATCTAGTCTGCCTTTCTTCTCTTCTTATGTCTTAAAGAGCTTCTTATTAATTTCTTGATGTCTTACTCCTTTCTTTTCTTGTTTCACAGCCTCTTTAAATTTTGGCAACACAAAGCAATATATTGCTGGAAATCTTGTGAGTCTTATAGTTGACCTTTTTCTGAAGGATGTCGTTCTTCTTCATCTTAAATATGACATTGCTCTTATTTCGAGGTGCAGAATTTTTTATTTTGGTTTTATTCTTTTCCTGTTTGCTCATCTTTAATGAGATAGTCATTCTTTAGGTCTGATTTTGTCAAGATGGGGTGAATGAGTTCTTTTTGATGTCCCGCACTGTTCACTCGGTCAGGCTTAGAATTTCTCTCTCCCATAATAAAAGCCTGGATTATTTTACACAGATCCTATCCTAATCTCCTGAGTTTGGTGGTCATTTATATGCAGTATGATCGTGCTGCACTGCAAGGGGATCTTCTGCTCTCCCATTGTCTTTTAATGTGAAGAGGAATTTATTCTTAGATTCTCTGATGATCATCCCTTTCCAGAAATAGTGTGAGAAAACTATCACCTCCCCACTTTGCATGGCTCCTACAAACTCTCTCTTCTCCTCATACAATAGATTTTGTATCGCAGAATTGATGCTCCACAAATCTGTCCTTTCCATCCCAGTCAAATAGTTTTTATTGAAAATGCATGTGTCCAAACAAATGTGAAAAACTATACTTTTAATTGATAGAAATGGGTGGGGAAAGGGCTCCTGGCTCCTGCACACCACAGCTTCTGCATTTAGATTATGGCTTCCCTCATTTTGTCTAGAGAATGTTCCAAACCTGCGGCAGGCCTGCTCAATGGGCAGTGATGGAAATCACCTAATGTCCTCTCCTTGGATTCTGTCAATGCCTGCTTAGTATATCTGATATATTATTGACCAGTATTCTTTACCTCCAGTGCTCTTGTAATGATGTGTCTCTTACAGTGCTGTTGCATTTCAATGAGAAGGTAGAAAAGGGTGAATGGGAAACTACTAAGTATTCTTCATCTTAATGTGGAAGTCTGTTTTTCTTAGAAGTTATAGAATTTGGTTTTAAAAGTAAGTTTAATAAGGGAAAGAAAAATAGAGGCAAAGAAACGTAGAATGAAGGATCAGTGATACTTTTACATTAGCTTCCATTATGTCATGTAACAAAAACTTAAACATGATTGAACTTTTATGGATGAAAGTTTTTCACCTACTAGTACATTTTTTAAATTTTATTTTAATTCCCGTATAGTTACCATACAGTGTTATATTAGTTTCAGGTGTACAGTATAGTGATGCAACAATTTTATACATTACTCAGTGCTCATCATGCTAAGTGTACTCTTAATCCTCTTATTACATTTTAGATTTTTTTTAGTTGATGAAGGTACATTTATTGTATTTATAATCCTTTATCTCTAATTCTTAAGTATTTGCAGACCATCTTCAATCTGTAAGGAAATTCATGGAAATGGACATAATCATTAAGACAATATGAAATATTTAAGTTTCCTAGATAGGAAGAATTCAAGAGAGCTGATAATAGTTGACTTTCTTCATATTACTCACATTTTAGCTATACTTCTTTTTAAGAAGAAACAGCATAGTGGTCAAGAGTATCCTCTCTGGAACCAGACTCCCTGAATTCAACTGTTATGTCCCCTAATTACTATCTACAGGTCCTTGGGCAATTTTACTTAACCTGTGTGTATTTCCATGTACTCATGTACAATGTGGAAATAATAATGGTATATGTACATAAAGTTGATAGGGAGATTAAGTAAGTGCATGGGTATAGAATTTAGCTATGGTAAGCACAATGTACATGACTTTTGTTAATATTAGTTCTTTGTGATAAATGTAGGACTGTTTAACAATTCTTATAAGTGTAATTTTTTCATAAGGTTGTGCAGAAACCTGAGTATTGGGAAGGAGGCTGCAATATGAGACTAGAGGAAAAGCCATGTCTAGAAGAAACAACTGCAAAGATCCAGAGATAGGGGTGAACTTGCCAGGTTCTTGTCTACTGTGTTCTTCAGTGTAGGATAACATTAGTTGACCTTTTCCCTTCTGGAAAACCAATGTCAGTTTCTGTAGGCTTTTTTTTTTTTCTTCATGAGCTGGACAGATTTCCCAAAGAAGCTCAGCTAATCTCTTCCTAACCATACAAGCCTGGCAGCAATATATAAATCAAGGAAGAGGGCTTTCTATAAATTTTGACTCAAGTCTTCTTTTATTCAACATGGTACTCTAGTTCCAGTTTTGACTGGAGTCCACCAGTCCAAAGATCTTGTTTTACTCTGCAGAGAACGAATATGTCCTTGTGTGTTGGCATGGGGAAAGGACAGCTGTATAGCTACCTGGTGTGAAAAGGGTAATGAAGACTTAATTGCTTTTAAATTACTTTCCACCAGTTCTTCTATGTTTAGCAATCCTTTCATCCTCACTTCCAGAGTGACCCAGTGTCATGATTTCTTGAGACTTCTGGCATGATCTGAGATGTAATTTCTGTTGCTATTTTGCTTTTCCTACCAGTTTAGGGTCCAGATTTTTAGAGTATCCAATGGTTTCTATCTTCTCTCTTTTTCTCTTTGTATTTTATGCCTTTTTAAAAATTCTTTTACTTCTGCTTTAGTGGGTTTTTCAAAGAGAATGGAATAAAAGTCTGTTTCAACCCACCGTCTTTAACTGGTGATCTCTCACTCTCTTTCAGCTTATTCAAGATACAATTTCTGTCTCCATTATACCATTAAAATATCCCTTGCTAAGTTACTAATGACTAGTGTCATATTTCTCATTTTACTTGATATTTTAGCAGCATTTAATTATGTTGAGAGCTCTTCTTTGAAAGAGTCTATCTTATGAATTTCAAGATAGCACACTCTTCTGGTTTTCTCTCTCTCTTTGGTCCTATCCTTCTCAATATCCTAAGCTAATTAATGTTGGAGTGCCTCAAGGCTCAGTTCCAGGCCCTCTTCTGAGTTCGCTATATACCATCTCCATAGACATCCTAATCCATGATTCTGCCTTTAGTTTTCTCCTATTTCCTCATGACTTTCAAATTTCTCTCTCTAGCTAGGTATCACCTCAGAACTCCAAATGCCCACCCAGCGTCTCTATTGGAATGTCTCAAGAGAACCCAAAATCAACAGGTCCAAAACTGAACTTAGCATCTTCTGCAACATGCATGAAACACATGCACTATCTGCCCCCCAATCATAGGTGTCTTGCAGCTTTTCATATTTTAGTAGATGACAACATCAGCCATGTAGCTTGACAAGTCTCAGGGGGTCATCCTTGACACCACCCTATTTCTCACCCTACATACCTAATACACCTCTATTTTCTCTTGCTTTTACCTCCCATCTGTATAGTGAGTTGCCATTTAGGGGACTAAATTGCTGTCTGCCTGGAGAATTGAATGGTTCCATAACAGATTTTTTGTGAACAGAAAATGTACCTTTGTTGTTGCAAGCAATGAGAGGTGGAGATTGTGGCCAGAGCATAATTTAGCCCATCCCAACTAATATGACACATGTCATAGTTTGTAATTATACATTCCTTTTATTTTTTTATTTTTAATATTTTTAAAGATTTTATGTATTTATTTGACAGAGAGAAAAAGAGAGAGCACAAGCAGGGGGAGTGGGAGAGGGAGAAGCAGGCTCCCCGCTGAGCCAGGAGCCCAATGTGGGACTCGATCCCAGGACCCGAGATCATGACCTGAGCCAAAGGCGATTGCCCAACCAACTGAACCACCCAGGCACCCTATACATTCCTTTTAGTTATTAACCTAACGTCTTCCTCCCTTTCCAATTGTTAGCTTGAGTAGGGGAGAAGTTGTATCTATTTATTATATCCCCAGAAACTGGTACAGTCCTAGCACAGAGAAGGGACTCAAAAGCATATGTTCATTAAAAGACACTAAATGACAACATAAAGCCTAATGTTATTGTTGATACAGTTCCTCCAATAGGTAGCCGTAAGTATTGTAGAACAAATGAATAAAGGAGTTGATTTTTTGCTCTAATTTATAGCATTTTACCAATGGAAGCCTTAAAATATGTAAATTTTAAATCAAGAAATAGAAATTAATCTTGGAAATGAGCAAAAGGCTGTCATTGAGTTGTGTTTTCTGGGAACCAGTTCTCATTTACACATGCAATCGGCATCCATCCAAATTCTGATGTTTAGGGAACTTCAGTAGCAACTAGTTCTTGTGAAAAGTTCTTTGCTCACCCTCTTCTCAGGACAAGCACTCTGAGTCTGTGTTGAAATAAGGGGAAGTGAGACAATTGTTCTAAAATCACCTAGAGTGGCACTTGGTTAATAACATGTTACTCCATCAGTCCCTCCTACAAGATATTCTGAAAGTTCTTATCAAGGTAGCATTCTCTTAAATACAGCTGAGCCTCACACCTCACTCATGCTTAATAATTGCCCTTGCTGGCTTTTCTTATCCTTCCAGCTCTGCTATCTCCCCTCTTATTCCCTAGATTAGTCAGAAGGCTTTCTTTTCAAGTTCATCCTCTGCTGTGATGGCCTAAGGTCTTCCAATGTGACAGTCTCTTCTTAGTTGACCTTTCTTTCTTTTCTCAGGAGTCTTCTAATTTCTAGGCACTTAGAAACATTCACGCATACAATAGACACATTGCAATCTTGCTTGCTTTCTCATCTGAAGAGCCTATATATCCAACCTTCAGGGACTACTGTGATTTTTTTATTGTGTGCTCAAACCGGGAAGCTATTTTTTTTTTTTAAAGATTTTATTTATTTATTTGACACAGAGAGAGAGATCACAAGAAGGCAGCGAGGCAGGCAGAGAGAGGGGGGAAGCAGGCTCCCTGCTGAGCAGAGAGCCCGATGTGGGGCTCGATCCCAGGACCCTGAGATCATGACCTGAGCCGAAGGCAGAGGCTTTAACCCACTGAGCCACCCAGGTGCCCGGGAAGCTGTTTTTAAACACAATTTACAAATTGGACTTTGGAAAATGAGGTGGACCAAATTCTAGCATTTACCCAAAGTAAATGCCTGAAAGTCCATTCCATTAAAGAGTTTTTAATTAAAAAGAACAACCCACAGGTGCCTCATTGTACTAGCATACAGGATCATTCAGCAGCTTTTGGAGGAAACAGAAGAGTTGGCTCCATCATTAATGTCCTCCTGACTGAATGAAGCCTGGGGAAGAGCCGGGATGGCCATTAGAGGCCAAGGTAATTTTGTCTGAAGTGCTACCAGCTCCTCACTTTCATTTCTTTAAGTTTCCTAGAATAACAAAAGAAAAAAGTAATTATGGTCTTAGTTTTTTTATTTTCTCCAGACACTATTTTAATATGAATCGCAAAAGACGCCAGCTGACAATACCACCATAGGAGAGAACCAATGTAGAAGTGTAAATAAGGATGTTAACTAGACTTATTGTGGTGATCATTTTGCAATATAAACAAATACCAAATCATCATGGTGTACTCTTGAAACTAATATAATGTTACATGTCAATTATATCCAAATAGAAAAAGAAAACTTCACAAAGAATCAGTTGTAATTCACTGAAGGAGAAAAGCAATTTCATGATTGATTGAGAGAAAGCTGTGCATATGGTAAAAATTATTCTGATGTAAAAGTTCAGGGAAAATAAAAATTTTATTAAGTCTCTATCAAAAACATTTTAAACTTTAATCTGGTTGAAAAAAGGCAGTAGTTCCAAAGACTTCAAGCAGGAGGCAGCAGAGATGAGACAGGGCAAGACAGTCAGACAAGGAAGTGCTGCTGGTAGCTTTTTCTTGGACGCAGCAGGAAGAACCATCAGAGAAGGATCTCCCTGACCACTCACAGAGGGCCACGAGAGCCAGATCCCCTTCTTCCCTTGGCCCCACCTATGATATGGTGGGACCAACTGGGTTCTGTGACAGCTCAGACAGTAGTTTGCCAGGTTGTTCAGGGAAAGTAACTTAATCTTGCCAAGTCTGTTTCCTCTCCTGAAAAATGAGAGGAATGGAGAAGAGCAGTGATTTTCAATTCATCATGAGAATCTGTTTTTCAACATCATCGTTTTTATGTCCTCGTGAGGAAACCAGCATGATGGCCCATGTCATTTTAGTAACCATTGATTGAAAAATTCATGATTCTGCAGCCACTCTGGAAAACAGTATGAAGGTTCCTCAAAAAGTTAAAAATAGAGCTACCCTATGACCCAGCAATTGCACTACTAAGTATTTATCCAAAGGATACAAACATAGTGATTCTAAGAGGTGCATTCACCCCAATGTTTATAGCAGCAATGTCCACAATAGCCAAACTATGGAAAGAGCCCAGATGGCCATTGACTGATGAATGGATAAAGAAGATGTGGGATATATATAGGAATGTTACTCAGCCATCAGAAAGAATGAAATCTTGCCATTTACAGTGACATCTTGCCAGATGGCCACTGACTGATGAATGGATAAAGAAGATGTGGGGTATATATAGGAATATTACTCAGCCATCAAAAAGAATGAAATCTTGCCATTTGCAATGACATCTTGCCAGGTGGCCATTGACTGATGAATGGATAAAGAAGATGTGGGATATATATATAGGAATATTACTTAGCCATCAAAAATAATGAAATCTTGCCATTTGCAATAACTGGAGGGTATTATGCTAAGCGAAATAAGTCAGAGAAAGACAAATACCATATGATTTCACTCATGTGGAATTTAAGAAACAAAACATATGAACGTAGGGGAAGGGAAGGAAAAATAAATTAAGACAAAAACAGGAAAGCAAATCATAAGAGACTCAACTATAGGAAAGAAACTGAGGGTGGTTGGGGGGAGGTGGGGGGAGTGGGGTAACTGAGTGATGGGCATTAAGGAGGGCAGTTGAAGTAATGAGCACTGAGTGTTGTACACAGCTGATGACTAAATTCTACCTCTGAAACTAATAATACAGTATATGTTGATTAAATTGAATTTAAATAAAAAATTTAAAAAGAAAAATTCATGATACCTGAAGAATAACAAACAGCACTTCTTTTGATTAAATTTCATTCATTTATCACAATATTATCTATATACAGTGTCAGAGAAGTTGTATATATGCATTTATAGCAGATACCAGTATTATTCCAAAAATTCTGGTACATATGAAATGTCACTTTTTAAAAACAACTTAAATATGGCTCTGAATGTCACAAAAATGATTTTGTGAGAATAGTAGTTTATCTTATTTCAGTCATTGTTGGGGCTTCCCGCTCCAATCCTGGGATCCCTCCAATCTTCTACCATACTCTTTCCACTGAAGCATTCAGTGTCCAAAACCACTTAGTCCTCTTACAGTTGTATCAATCACTGGTTCTTGGGAATGGTAAACCTTGCCAAGCCTAAAAGTCCTGGTTGTTGCTTGGCATGCCTTCCCAGACACACCAGTCATATTAGAAAACTAGAAAATTTCCCTACCAATTGATTCTGTTGCTCTCCCAGGATACTGTCCAATCTCAAAAGACGTTCATATATCTTTATCAAACCTTCCTTTGAGTTAAAGCTCCTGCCTCTTTCCCCTGCTTATAAATTAATTCATTCAGGGAGCTTAGGGTTTCAGAAATAAAAAACCTGGAAGAAATTCAAACCTATTCTGAGCCAGTGTTGTACAAAGAGCCTGACCACCATCTTGGAAAGGAGAAGAGAACACAAATGATTTCAGTGTCTTGTAATTGAAAATGTAATAAGTATGTGTGGATATATTTGTGTGTGTGTGTGTGTGTGTGTGTGTGTGTGTGTGCTCATGTACTATATATATGAGGCTTGTTGCATTTATAGATTTATAGTTCTTTTCTTGTGACAGCAGCTGGAAGCCTATGGACTAGGATGGTCTGGATTAGAGGATATCTAAGATCCATTCCAGCCCAAGTGTTTAGTGCTCCTAGATCTTTGCCCTTTGTCATTGACCTCAATTGAGAGCTGCTGCAACCTACAGCTTCCAGAAATAGGCACTAAGCTCTCCATGTGTAATGACAGGAGTAACTTCGGATAGAATTGTCACTGTTGGTTGATTGGTTGGTTTTCTAACCTGCGGTGAAATAAAAATACATTCCGAGTGATATCTGGAAAAATAATGGCAACAACCTTCCACTAACCACACACCTTGGGGCATTCTTTGCTCCCTTACCCAAGGGATAACCACTGCCTACAACAGTCAGACTGGGGCTTAGTGCTTCATGGCTTCATCCACATATAAGCAGCTGTTTAATATTTCACATTTAAATCTGAACTTTATTACTTTTGGCCGTGGCATGTTGCGAAGCTTTCAATCCAAAAAACAAATACAGTGTGTACTTTAGAAAAGGTTGTATGCTTACAGCAGCATTTCCAAATACACCTATTTACAACATTTTGGAGATGGGTTTATTAGCCTCCTAAAAGCATCACTGTGGTTAGACTGAAGTGTCTAAAATGACTTTACTCTGATTTTTTTTTTGGCAGCCAGTACGAAAACAATTACTCAGGGTCACAGACATATCAGACTTCGGGTTCTGATTTAGAATAGCATACAGACTGCCAGCTGCAGATACGCTCACTGCCATGTGCTCATTTGCCTAATGGCATTTGCAGCCACTGTGCTGAGTGTCATCGCTCTAAGGTAAGAGGGGTGAGGGTGAGCTGGAGGACTGAGACACGCAAGCAACTCTCCTTCTCCCCTGTGCCGACTTCCACGGCCTTTTCATTTCAACCTAGGGAGCAGCACAGGCTAGGTCTCCCGGCCCAGTACAGGGTCCTGCTTGCTGTTGTCTTCTGCTGCCTGACTTTCTTCTCCCTGATGCAGCTGAAATAAGTGCATGTTTTGATCTTCACAGTCAACTCTAACTGACCCTAATGGTGAAACCTTTAAAAGTTTATACCTCTGGTTTCCTAGGTGATAATTTAATATCATTCCTCCTTGTTTCCAACCTACCTGGAAACTATTCCATTTCACTTTGGTCCTTTTTTTAGTGTGGTTTCCATGATGTTACCCTCATCAAAGCTGGCAGGATTCCCTTGGCACCTGTAAGAAGTATATCATTTAATGACATTAATGTTACACATAGTAATGGAATGTCTATATGTAGGACTATGTTTAAAATAAATAGATTAAACAAGTAGAGTTTGGGGGTTGAAAATTCTTATTTTAAGTACTTCGGATGTTCCTTTATAAACAATTTAAGCATCCATTTTTTTAAAACTACTCAAATACATTATGGCTATAGTAATTAGAGTAATAAAATAGCACTAATCATGCAGACTGTAACTATCTTTATGGTTTGCTTTCAGCTTGCTACAGGCAAAATAAAGGTTAAGAAACATTAATTTTTTTTTTTAACCGTTCTTTAGTATCTCCTCCCCTCCACCCGCCCTGGGGAAGTGTTCACTATTCCTGTGTTATACAACGAATCTGACTCTTCCAAGTTCTTGGTAGGAATCATAGAGAGAATGCTTGTGTCCCTGAAATTCATGTGTTGAAACCTAATGCCCACTGTGATGGTATCTGGGGGTGGGGACTTTGGGAGCGATCCCTCATGAATGGGATTAGTGTTACCATAAAAGAGATTCCAGAGAGCTCCCTCCCAGGTTCCCGGCTCCCTCCCTTACAGCTTCTTCCAGGTAAGGACACAGAGAACAGACGGCCAGCTATGCAGGAAGCAGGCACCAAATCTGCCAGAGCCTTGATCTTGGACTTCCCAGCATCTAGACGATAAGAAATAAATGGTTGTTATTTAGGCCATCCAGCGTATGGTATTCTGTTACAGCAGCCCTAACGGACGGACTGTGGAATGGACCTTGTCTGATAACAAAGGCATGAAACCTGCACAAAGGAAGGCACACTTTGCCAGATTTCAAGTTAACTTGGATTGAATGATACACACAGACACGGGGTGGGGGAGGGGCTAGGTCATCATTTCATGGGCTAGAGCAGTGAGGTAGGCAGAATCGATTCCAAAAATGATCATGCTCGAGTCCCTGGAAACTGTAAATATGTCCTATTATGTGACAATGCAGATTTTGCAGATATAAGTAAGGGTATAGACTTTGAAATAGGGAGATTCCCCTGGATTATCTGAATGGGCCCAATTTAATTGCATCGATCTTTAAAAGCAGAGGACTTGCTCTGGCGGGAGTCAGAGAGACGTGGCAGAAGGCAGATTCGAAGTATCAGGAGAGAGCCTGAGGCACCTGGGTGGCTCAGTCAGCTAAGCGTCTGACTCTCGGTTTTGCTTAGGTCATGATCTCATGGGTCCTGCGATTGACCCCCACGTCTGGCTCCCTGCTCAGTGGGGAGTCTGCTTGAAGATTCTCTCCCTCTGCCCTTTCCTCTCCTTCTCTCCTTAAGATAAATAAATCTTAAAAAACAAATAGGAGAGAGCCTGCTGTTGCTGGCTGTGAAATGGAGGGGATTTTATTAAGGGGGCATAGCATGGGAAGGAGGGCCCCAGTCCTGCAGCCACAGGGAAATGAGCTCATCCTATAATGGGAATGAGCCTGGAAGTGGATTCTCCTCCGCAGAGCTTCCAGATAAGAGTCCAGACCAGGTGACATCTTGATTTCCACCTTTGGAAACACAGAGCAGAGAAACCAATCAAGCCACTAGGATTTCAGACCGTGAGCACCAAGGGAATCAAATAGAACCACGAGAGACAAACTGTGTTGTTTAAAGCTGCTAAAGCATCACCATCTTTGGCGATGGGGGATTCCATTTGGGGTGAATGCACTAGCTCTGTGGTTCTCAGTCTGGATGAATTTTATTAGTACTTGAAGAACTCTGAACCTACTGGTGCCCAGACAATACTCTCAAAGTTTCTGAATTAATTGGGTGGGGCAGGGCCTGGCCATAAGTATTTGTTAAAGCTCCCCCAGTGGCTATGAGGTGAAATTAGAAATCAGAAGCAGGGGCTGAGCCAAGAACTAAGGCATTAGGTGACAGAAGACTTAGATGGGCTTTCCATGCCTCCTAAGTACAAGTGATGGAAAACGTAATAAGTGTTTTTAAATCTATCAGTGCTGAATGATCTACCATAAAATTTCTTGAAACTTGTTGGAGGAAGGCATATATAAATAAAACTAAAGGGCAAATCCCAGTTTTGCTAGAGGAATTTCTTCAGTGTTGTGTGTGTGTAAGAGAGAAAGAGAGAGAAAAATCATTAATAATGTATTTTGAGCCCTCCAGAGAATTGGTTATGTCCCTATGACTTTCTCTTTTAATCTTCCTTCATCCCCTGTCTTCAGATAAAACATTACTCATTCCTCACTTATACTTCCTTTCTTGCAAATGCAACTTCCTGTCCTCTTCCCCCAAAATCTGACTTGAGCCCCTTTACTTGTACAAGATGTTTCCCGGTTGATCTCAACCTACTGTCTATTCTGTGAGACTCGTGTGCTCTGTTTTTGCCCTACATTAACTTGTGGTACTTCAGTGTTTTGTGTGTATGCATGTTACATACACACAATTAAATTATGAGCTTCCTGAAAAGTACATAGTGTCTCAGATTAATTTAATTCCCTTAACAAATCTTTATTGAGCTTCTATCATGTATTAACAACTGTTTTCAGTTGCCGAAGATACTATCAGGAACAAAGTCCCTCTTCTCATGGAGCTCATGTTCAGTGTTGGAAGGCAAATGCTAAACAAATAATATGGTGATGGTGATGAGTGCTATGAGAAAAACAAAACAAAGAGAACAATGGAGGGGCTCCTAGGTCACACAGTCAGTTAAGCAACAGACTCTTGGCTTGGGCTCAGGTCATGATCTCAGGGTCCTGAGATCGAGCCCCGTGTTGGGGTCTGCACTCAGCACAGAGTTTGCTTGTGACTCTCTCTCTCCCTCTATCCCCCCCCCACCTCTGTGTTCTCTCTCTCTTAAATAAATAAATAAATATATATATATATGTTTTTTTTTTTTTAAGAACAATGGAAAATGATGGGATAGAAGGAATGCTGTTTTGAATAAGTTGATCAGGGAAGGTTTCTGACAAGGAGACATAACAAACATCCTGGGGAATAGTGGTTCAAGCCAAGGGGAGAGTGGAGTGGAAAGTCCCTGTGACAGGAGAGCATGTGTTGCCAGGAACAATGATGAGGCCAGTGAAGCTAGAGAACAGTTGGTCAGGGGGAGATTGGCAGGTGATGAAACCAAAGAGAGAGGTGGGGCCAGATCACATAGGACCCTGTAGGCTAATGTAAGGATTTTATTTTGTTCTGAGGGAGTTAAGGAGCCTTTGGAGGGTTTCCAGCAGGGGCAAGACATTATAACTGCCTTCCTGTCTGTCTCCTGTCGTTGGCTGTTTCATTCCTTAAAAAAATTAGTCACTATTAACCATTTCCTTTTATGTATGCTCTGCTCTAAAAGCTATCAAACTCAGACCCCAATAAGGATAAGGTTGCCTCCCAATTGCCAAATCCAGTGTCTTTTTTCAATATTTATTCTTCCAGACTTCTGGCGACCCTTAATGCCTTTGACCATGGCCTCCATTTTGAAACTCATCTATTCATAACCCAGTTCCAGTGATTGTTAGTTCTGTGACCCTGAGCAAGTTGGTTAATGTATCTGTTCTTCAGTTTTGTCATCTGTGAAATGGGGAAAGTAATTGTAACAACTGTATAGAGTGTTGCCGAGGTCATAAGAGATAAGCATTCAATAAATATTAATTATCGTTGTGTCCCAAACCAAACTTTTTTTTTCTTTTTTCTTTTCTTAAAGATTTATTTATTTATTTATTTTAGAGAGTGAGAGAGTAAGGGGGGGTGCAGAGAGGAGCAGAGGGAGAGGGAGAGAATTTTCAGCAGGTTCCATGCTCAGCATGGAGCCTGAAACAGGGCTCAGTCTCACGATCCTGAGATCATGACCTGAGCCAAAATCAAGAGTTGGTCGCTTAACCAATTGAGCCCTGCAGGTGCCCCCCAAACTTTTTATCTTATATCCTTCTCCCAAACCTGCTTCTTCTCCTTTGGTAACAATGCTATCTACTCCAGGAATCTTGGCGGCATGTTTAATACTGAATTAATCTTGCAGATTTTGTCTCCGAGGTCCTCCCTTCCACTCATTCCCTCTGCCACTACCTCTTCCCTCTAAGTGTGTCAGCTGTGCGTGCGCACGCACACACGCACACACACACATCCCTTTCCTTATGTTGTATTGAACTACTCTACCAACCA
This sequence comes from Potos flavus, assembly GCA_028534135.1. Taxonomy (NCBI): domain Eukaryota; kingdom Metazoa; phylum Chordata; class Mammalia; order Carnivora; family Procyonidae; genus Potos; species Potos flavus. The sequence goes on from CM052897.1 coordinate 109,242,373, forward strand.
CTGTATTGAACTACTCTACCAACCATTGAACTACTCTTTGCAAATTTTGATGGACTCTTTCAGTGGTCCCCCAGTAATCTTACACCATCTCTAATAACAATAACAAAAGCTACAGGAGTGATAAACGTTAACTTCTTTGTGCCAACATACAGCATACTGAGTGCCTTTCATACATGATCTCACTGGATGCTCAAAAAGGCTTGAGAAGGAGGTATTATTACTATTAATCCCATTTTATAGATAAGGCACTAGACTCATACACACCAGATCACACTCAAGTAAGTCTGCTTATTTAAATGTTAATCACATCTAAAAAAAGATATTCACGGCAATGTCTAGACTGGTGTTTGACCACATATCCAGGCACCATAGCCTAGTTAGACTGACACAGAAAATTAACTGTTTTTTTCTTTTTTTCTTTTCTTTTCTTTAATTTAATTTAAAAAAATTAACCTATAATGTATTATTTGCTTCAGGGGTACAGGTCTGTGAATCATCAGGCTTACACAACCCACAGCACTCACCATAGCACACACCCTCCCCAATGTCCATCACCCAGCCACCCTATTCCCCCCCACCCCCCAGCAACTTGCAGTTTGTTTCCTGAGATTAAGAGTCTCTTATGGTTTGTCTCTCTCCCGATCCCATCTTGTTTCATTTTTTCCCTCCCTTCCCCCATGACCCCCCGCCCTGCCTCTCAAATTCCTCATATCAGAGAGATCATATGGTACTTCACGACACATTTCTTTATAACTGGATCTTTCTCACAAACAAGGTATCATTGATATCCTTCCATGTCAGTAGCTACAGAGCTCACTTATTCTTCTTAATAACTACACAACATTTCATGTTTTACATATTTTAACAATATGCACCATAATTTATTTAGCCTTTTGCTGATTGATGGGTATTCCAGTTATTTTTACTGAGTACTTTCCTCTATTTTCAGAGAGGGAGGCCACTACAAATAATGCTACACATTGCAATTATTTTGCTGGATATCATTGGATTACCTTTTTAAACTCTAGTATCCATGTTGCCACCAGCCATATATAAGAGAAATTTTTCCTCTATCCTGGCTGGCACAGGGGATTAGTGTTCTTTGTAATTACTGCCAATCTAATGGCTGGGATACAGCATCTTACAGTATCTTTAATTTGTATTTTCCAGACTATCAGTGAAGTCAGGCATTTTTTTATGTTTATTAACCATTTAGATTATCTTTCATAAATTGTATTTTGAGAATTGCTCTGTATTCCTTTCCCATTTTTGCGTTGATTTCTATGCCCTTTTAAAAATCAATTTATGTATTATAGAATTGAACTCTCATCTCTCATGTGCTTTGCCAATAATTTTTACAGTCTGTCATTTGCCTTTTGACACTGTGGAATCATTTAACATCCCAAATATTTTTTTAAATTTCTTTTTATAATCAAAATTGCCTTATGGATTATATCTTTGAAGATGCTCATTTTGCTGAAGAACTCTTAAGTTTCATCTTCTTTTTTAATTTTTAAACATTTAAGTCTTTAATTCGTCTAGAATTTATTTTTGTATTTGGTGTGGCATGAGGACTAAATTTGCTTTCCTCGGGGTGCCTGGGTGGCTCAGTGGGTTAAAGCCTCTGCCTTCGGCTCAGGTCATGATCCCGGGGTCCTGGGATCGAGCCCCGCATCGGGCTCTCTGCTCAGCGGGGAGCCTGCTTCCCCCTCTCTCTCTGCCTGCCTCTCTGCCTACTTGTGATCTCTCTCTCTCTCTCTGTGTCAGATAAATAAATAAAATCTTTAAAAATAATAATAATAAATAAATAAATAAATAAATAAATAAATAAATTTGTTTTCCTCAAAATGGTTAGTCATTTATGCTAGCCAAATTTATAAAAAAATTGAAGTTATCTGAAAAAAAAATTAATTACATTTTAACTTAGAGGAGACAGGATTAAGTAAGCCATCCTTTCTTCTCTAAATTAAAATATCATTTTTGCCCCAATGTCAATTTCCCAAGGATACTCAGATCTTTTTCTGGACTCTCTATTGATTTATCTGTCGTTTCTATGTTGTTTTGATCAAAGAAACTTTAAAATAAGTTTTATAGCTGGTAAGGCAAATCAACAGTTTCTTCAGCCTCAAACACATTATGCTTTATTCCTATTTCTTTTAATTTTATAATACTATTGGAGGTTTATTCCTCCATGCAAACATCAAATTACTTCATGCAGTTCTAAAACTAAAATAAGTAAAATAACTCCTATTCTACTAAACCAAACACACAGCCCTCTAGGATTCGACTTGTAATTGCATTACATGTTATTTCAGGGAGAAACTCTCCTGTCTTCATGATATTAAATCTTCCCATCTCAATAAAAGTTTTTGATTTGCTGAACCAATATCATAATAGTTGCTTCAAGTTGATCAAGGCTCTAGGAGGACTCCCCCATTGGATCTGGATGATTGTATTTCATTGATTTAGAAGCACTAAAATAAAAATAGGTGAAATTTAGTGATATAAAATTTTATATTTTCACAACTTTCTCTCTTTGCTAGATAAGGACCTAACATTTCCTAGCAGCGTATACACTCTTTAGTATTCCAAAGAGTAAGAAATCCCCAAGGTGTCATGGGATGTCAAGGGCAGGGGTGGGGGGTGCGGGGGAAGGCTCTTGATTTCCTCTGCACAGCCGCACCCTTGCCCCAGGCATGTCTTCCTCCAGTGGGAGGGGGAACACACCCTCCTGTGCACCGTACCCAGGCTTAGAAGGGAAGGTGCCATGAGAGGTGCTCGGATGCTGCTCTCCCTCACCTTCCTGGTTCACCTGAGCCTCCTGGCCTGGCCACATTGTTTCCAGAGCTTTCTGTGCTGTGTGCTGTAGGCTCTAAGCCATCGTGCCACAGCAGAGGCAACGGGAGGGAGCCTGGCACTCCGCAGCTCCCGTCCGTGGCGCCATTTTGGTATGCACTTCCTTGTGTTCCCTCATTCCCCTCTGCTTCGGGCCTGTTTGTTTTTGTGTTCTTTTTACCCTTTCTCAACCCGTAAAATAACTCCAGACCACCTGGTTTTCTTTGTCACTGAGAAAGCAGCCCAGATAGACAGCTGCTCAGCTAAAGCCAGTCTTGGCATGAAGGATTCCAAGACAGACCAGAATATAGTTTGAGCAAAGCCTAGGCAAACATTGCCCTGACTCAAGTGCACTGTGACACTCAACCCACTGCTTGCATTGTGCCCGGGGCTCTGGGAAGAATGGACAAGAGTATTTGCCTAAGGCTCTGCCCTTGTCTGTATTCTCTTTGTATGGATATTAAAAAAAAAAAAAAAATTTGTCCATCTGTTACCAAACCGTGGCCCTCCTGGCGGTCTGCCTGAGTCGGGCTGCAGTGGTTCCTCCTTATTCCTTCTGTACATTGACATTTTCCAACATCTGCAGCCTCGATGTTGAGCAAATAACTGGCTGTCAATTCACTCCGAGGGAATATCCTTCATTTCTCTCATGACCTCTGTCTAGGACACATGGCAGGGCCTGAGCTGTCTATCCTCGTTATAAGCAGAGTCTCCCAGCAGCTAGGCCTGCTGCATGGTCCGCATGTTTGCAAAGGCGCTTTATGGGATGTAGTAGCTAATAAAAAAGTTAGCGCTTGGTATCACAAGTTGGGGGCTACACTTCGAGTGCGTATTTTTGAGTAACATTTTAAAAAGCGTCTTTCCTTTGGAAAAGCTAGAATGCCTTTTATAAAAATAGACCTATTCTGATGTCAATTTTCTGCCTGAATAAAAGTGAATGAATATTAAACACCGCTGCAGGCCATCTTGTCATTGGAATTAAAGATTCTCTGCTATAATAAATAATTCCGTAAAAACACAAATTTTGTCTAAGCAACGTTCGGCCCCAGTGTTTTGTAAATGTATTTTCGGTGCTGGGTACCTACATTTGCAGCTTAATGTATGAACGTGAATGGTCGTTTTAGCATGAGTAGCACATATTTTGAAATAGTCGTAGAGCTCTGTAAAAACATGGTTCAGGGGCTAACCGGAGAGGAGACGATTCTTCCTAGTGGGAAGGAAGTATATGTCATGGAGGAAAAGTGAGTCCCATCCAGCACTCCTAAGTGGTTATTCACTTGAATAACACATTGGGTGTGTGCCGAGGGAAATGTGATGTGTCGTGTAAAAAGAGCATTGCACTCGAATCATCAGCCTTGGTTTCGAGTGGGTGTGGCGGCTTTGCGACTCGCTAGCTGTGTGACCTCGGGCAACTTATTTATACTTTCTGAGCCTCACTTTTATCGACTACAAAAGGGAAGTATCCGACTGTATGGGAGCTCTAAACCGCATTGGCCTGTCTCAATCTATTCTGAGGTAAGTAATTTATTCCTGCTAGAAATAAAGTCCCGACGTCTGCAGACAATTTATGGTTGTAGCACAGATAACTTTAGTTGGCCCTCTGACGTCGTTCTCACCAACATGGCTTCTGAAGTGGCCTCTTGAGAGAGAGAAGAGGGTGAGTTGTGGCTGCCACACTGGTAAGACAAGTGTCCCCGCCACCAGAAACTTCCAAATGACCATTCGTTATTTACATAAAATGTTTTCATGGATACCACACCCAGAAAGTTTCTGGTCATCTACTTTGCTTCCGTACAAATATTTCTCGTGCATGTTTTCGCAGTATTTGTCAACATCTGGGCACAGCATGAAGAAGGCAGCGTCTCTTAAATGTAGTCCATCCCATGTGTAAACTGCTGGGCTGGATTTTCCCCTGTATTTGTTCCAGTTAACTACCCTCTACGCAGAAATAAGTGAGGACTTTCACACATTCAGAGTCAGGCGGCTGAGGGAGAAGATGCTAACTGGGTCCAGAGGTGGGAATGCATCTGGAGGCAGATGGATCTCTGGAATGTTTCTGCTGCTCTGATTCTGAGTTTGAGCTGCTGGCTGCCGATCACAGACATGGACTTCCTTGCATTCGAGTGCTTTCAGTTTCACGTTCCATATTTTCACATTCTATATTTTCTTTGCCTCGAAGCATCGTCATAAAGTTCTGTGATATGCATTGAGCCGTAATGAATCTCCTTCCTACCCCACCCCGCTCCATCCCTAGCCCACCTGCTCCCACGAAACACACATACTTGGAGAAACACCAGGAAAGGGACTCGACGATACCAAGGAGGGGTGCTAACAGCCAGGGTAGTGAGGAATCAGCCAGAGTTGGGCCAAGGCTTATTTATTTCTTCTTCTGTGCCAGACAGGGAGCTGAGTTTTCCCATACATTAATTTGTTAATTTGCATAACTCCGTGAAGTAGGCATTAATAGCCACATTTTATAGACGAGAATGCTGAGGCTCAGGGAAATTAACTAACTCACCCAACAGGTAGCAGTTGGCCAAGAGTTAACACTCAGACAGTCTGGTTCCAAAATCAAGACTCTTGACCACGCTTCTCTCCCACATCAACAGCACTGCAAGTTCATGGCGTTTCTGCAGCTCCTTTCACATCACTATGCCGTGAAGTCACTCTTATTATCCCAGTGTTCTGTTTGAAGAAGCAAGAGATCAGTAAAATTAAATAATGTGACTAGGGTCACATGGCTGGAAATCCTGACAGGCAGTGAAGGAGCCAGATTTGAACCGTGGTCACTTCGACCTAGGAAACACAAGAGGAACATAGGAAAGTGAGCATCTGTACCTTCCAGAAGGCAAGGACTTCCCAGGAGCCGATGACAGGAGAAGAGCATTCTTAGAGTGAACTTGGAAAAGGACCACTAGATTTCATTGAGGAGAAATACTTAGGAGAAGTAGATAGAAAGTGAAGGGCGTTTCAACATTATTACTAAGCCTCACTCTCAACTTACAGGAGAAAAAGTTTGCTTTCAGCTTCTGGAGAGCAAAAGCTGCAGGGGCCGACGGTACCGTCAGTCTCGCGGGGACAATCCCCCCAAGACTGTGTTGTGCCAGCCTTGCTAAGACTGCAGAGAGCTTCATTTGCCACTGCTGAAATACCTCCATCAGCTAGTGTTCACGATAAGGGAAACAATTAGCGAGTTAATTATTTTTTTTCCTGGCTTTTCTATTTGCAAAGCTGCTTTGCCTTGATCAGTAGCCTAAGCACTTTTATGTGCCCACCAACCTTGCTTCCAAGGTTCTCAATGCAAGGTTTGTGAAAATACAGCATTGCAGAAAAAAGCCAGGCAACTAAAGTGAAAGTTTAATTTCTTTTTCTTTTTTTAATATTTTATTTATTTAACTGATAGGTAGAGAGAGACAGTAAGAGAGGGAACACAGGCAGGGGGACTGGGAGAGGGAGAAATGGGCTCCATGGGGCTCAATCCCAGGACCCTGGGATCATGACCTGAGCCAAAGGCAAACCCTTAACGACTGAGCCACCCAGGCGCCCCGAAAGTTTAATTTCTAAGAACTATACCCAGTGGAGGCTGTTTACACATTTACTCACAATTTATTTTTTTTAATTTAATTTAATTTTTATTTTTTTTATTAACACATAATGTATTATTTGCCCCAGGGTACATGTCTGTGAATCATCAGGCTTACACATTTCACAGCACTTACCATAGCACATACCCTCCCCAATGTCCATAACCCCGCCACCCTATCCC
>CM052897.1:109249473-109279072 GCA_028534135.1 Potos flavus
CAAAGCCATCTATGAAAAACCCATAGCAAATATCATTCTCAATAGGGAAAAACTGAGAGCTTTTCCCCTAAGATCAGGAACACAGCAGGGATGTCCACTATCTCCACTGCTATTCAACATAGTACTAGAAGTCCTAGCCTCAGCAATCAGACAACAAAAAAAAAATAAAAGGCATCCAAACTGGCAAAGAAGAAGTCAAACTCTCACTCTTTGCAGATGATATGATAACTTTATGTGGAAAACCCAAAAGACTCCACTCCAAGACTGCTAGAACTCATCCAGGAATTCAGTAAAATGTCAGGATATAAAATCAATGCAGAGAAAGCAGTTACATTTCTATACACCAACAGCAAGACAGAAGAAAGAGAAATTAAGGAGTCGATCCCATTTACAATTGCACCCAAAACCATAAGATATCTAGGAATAAACCTAACCAAAGAGGTAAAGAACCTGTACTCAGAAAACTCACAATTAAGTTTTAGAATAGAAATGAAGGTGTATTTTCAACTGTCCTTCCTTGAGTTTGTCAATGACATTCAGTATTCAAGATCAGATTTCCAGCATTTGCAGAATGAAGCAAACCCGGAAGAAGCAAGAGAACAGTCTGAAGTGAAGTACCAGTAAGTGACAAGTCTGTTACAAAGCTCATGCATTTCATCCAACCAGGAATATAGAGCCTCTTATGGGCTAGAAATCATGTGAAAGAAAGAAAGAACAAAATTAAAAGCAGGATATTCTGATAGCGGAAATCAGGCTCAGAACGACACAGTATAAGGACAATAATCTGGGGCCGTTAAATGCAAGGACAAATAAATAACTTTCCATACCTTAACATCTTTCCCGAGCACCACATCTTTTAAATAAAATAATTGCTAGTCACACTCTTCTCAAGTATAAAATCAAATTAGGTTTAGCATAGACTAAGAAATACAGGGTCATGATTAATGTTCTTTATACATAATTCAATAAAAATAATAATATTTTTCTGAAAGATGACTCAAAGGAATATAATTTATCTGAAAAATGGATTTGCGTGGAATAGTTCTGTGAAGATGCTAGATGATGTACTAGAATATATCATTGAGTGTGGTGCATCCTATCTTATGAGTTAGGTATTATACACCCAATTTTAAGATGGGCAATGCATTTTCGTAAGGTGAATGGGCTTAAGCAGTGTTTGAGCATGCCAGGACCAATCCAAGATGTCAGCACCTGTTCTCCAGTTACTAATCTCTTCCTGTGCAAGTTCAACCTAGAAGGTTGCAGGGGAAAAAAGGGAGAGCCCCATTGTTATCCTCTTTTGGTTCTCCAACCAATCTTTCTCTCTCTTTCTCTCTCTCTCTCTCTCATTGCTCAAAATTGAATTGAAAGTTAAAACAGTCTTTGCCTTAGGTCAATGGAGATTACATATTTTCGGTCTCATGCCACTATGTAAGGCAAGAAAACCTGAGTACATACCCAGTATGATAGTAATGCATTCCAATGATATGAACTAGCACCATCCAATGCGGTTGAATTTCACATAGTGGTACCAGTGAAGTAAAGCAGCACCTATCATTAATTGAGCACATACTGTATGCCAAGCATGGAAAGAACATGGTACATGGTAAGAACATATCCAATATGATGTTTACTTACATGTTGAGAAAATATGCAAAATTTATGGAATCATTTTTGTAATTCATCTAAAGCTGTATTCTGTTTGATATTAACCAAACGGTGTTTGGTTTTTACCTTGACTTTCACCACTCATAGTTTGCTATCATATGTCAAGCCCCCAGCTTCTCCTACAAGTCTGCTGTGAGTCATAATGGATTTATCTAATAATATATCTTTGAATGGTGTTATGACATTCGCCTCTTGATTGCCATGTTTTGTATTTTCCGAGTAACGCTATAATAACTTCCTTTTATTTATATTCTAAATGTTCTCTCCTGTCTGTCAAGGAAGGTCTCTTCAATGTTTAGTCATTTCATGAGGTCATGTGACCAGAGTTCTGGATCTGCCACTAGTTTTGAGATCTTGGTTGGTTATTTTAGAGAGAGTGTGTGTTGGTGTGCATAAGGGGTGGGGGCAGAGGAGATGGAAAGACAGATTTTAAGTAGGCTCCATGCCAAGTGGAGAGTCTGACGAGGAGCTCAGTCGATCTCATGACCCTGACACCATGACCTGAGCTGAGACCAAGAGTCGGACCCTTAACAGACTGAGCCACCCAGGTACCCATGAGATCTTGAAGTATTCAGTTGGTATCCCTTGACTTCAGTTTCCTCATCATTATAATAAAGGGTGGTTCTTAAGCTTCTAATGTCCCTTCCAGCTTTAAAATTGTGTTATTTTATGTTTCAGTTCATACCCTTCATGATTCCATAATCCTTGTTCATATCTCCTTTATCCAAAACAGTGCTGTACTTATATATACACCATCATTTGGAAAACATCTGATACTGGGCCCCCACTCCAGACCAATTAAATCTGGGGATGGAGTCCAACATCATATTTTCAAAAATCCTCCAGTTATTTGAACCTGCAGCTAGAACCAAAAATTACTGGTCTTCACTAAAGCATCCTGATTTTATCTTTGGTGTCTCCATTGGTCACTACTACAAATAAACAACCAGAAGTGAAAGGGAAAATGCCCTCAGATCCTCCTTTATAGAAGTAAGGGGCCAAGAGTCTGATAGGAGTAAAGTAGCCAATAGCAGAAAAGATATCATGGCTTTGGAAGGTACTATAAAGGAGCCATTATTATTTAGGTACAGAATATAATCCTTCAAAGGCTTGGCTGGAGGAGTTCCGGATAACCAAGAAAAAGAGTGTTTTGTCTCAGGGGCGCCTGGGTGGTTCAGTGGGTTAAAGCCTCTGCCTTCAGCTCAGGTCATGATCTCAGGGTCCTGGGATCGAGCCCCGCATCGAGCTCTCTGCTCAGCATGGAGCCTGCTTCCCCCTCTCTTTATGCCTGCCTCTCTGCCTACTTGTGATCTCTCTCTCTGTCAAATAAATAAATATAATCTTTAAAAAAAAAAAAGGGTGTTTCGTCTCCATTTTAACCACTGTTTAAATTCGAGTTTTCCCCATGAAAACATACCTCTGGTTTTACAAGGCACAGCGGTGAACATGGAGTATACTCTATGAATATGCTTTGGGGTCAACATTGTTGGAACAAAGCTCCACAAACAGGAGGCATGCACACATCTGTTACAATTCTGGCCCATGTCCCATGTCATATGGCCTCCCCTTTCATAAATTCCGCTTCCTTGGAAAGCCATCTTGCAGCAGTTGAACTGGAATCTATAATTCAGTGCTTTTTTTCTTGACCGAAACTTTTACCTTCCTTCCCATAAAAAAGAAATGGTTGGATTTAAAGCAATATGTGCTCAGGGCTGAGACCACCATGAAATTCTACAACTATATTTGATGACAACAATAAGGGGTGAGTTATGAAGCGTTAGGTTTAGGGTGAGAGGCAGCATAGAGCAATAGAGACACTGGCTTATGTGTCCCTTCCTCTGGAAATTAGACTCACTGTGCCACTGAGTGATTTGATCCTGCGGCCTTCTTTTTAACTTGTATAAGTTCTCCATTTTCAGAACTGTGGAATGGAAGCTGGTGACAGGATCCTCTCCAGGGTCCCTTTCATCAGTCAGGTTCTAACATGTCACTAGCTGCGCTTTCTTTGGCTAACAGATGGGTTGTCTAATTTTCCTCTTTAATTGGTACTGAAGTTTCTAAGACTTCTGTGAGATGAGGTCACACGGGAGGTAGAGAGCCCAGTGGCTGTCTTCTCCAGAGTCGGCATTAGACCAAGGAACTTAATAAGTCCCAGCCGTGGTACTGGTGATGGATTCCTCACTTTAATTTCATATAGGCTTCTTTGTCTGCAGGATAGAATTTGTTTTTTTATATGTCCTGATGTGTGAAATTCTGTTTATCATTTTTAACATTTCTAGCACGGTTCCCCTTGACCTCCAGTCTAACGCTTTCCATCCATGAACAAAACTGTTTCCGTAGCTAGAGATACTGAATCCTGGGTGAGGGAGAAACTCCATAATTGACATGTTTGTATAATAGTGCGCATGCCTAGGTGTCTTGAGAAGTTAATAGAGTTTTCCCAAAAGTAATTACAGTGTCCCTACAAGTCCATGCACGGGTTTCCATGAGCTGTGTATCTTTTTCCTTGTCAGATATGTACAGTTGTCTTTAAAAATTAGGAAGCTAATTCTCTTTGATAGCTTCTGAATAAATGTTCACTATCAAAGGCTTTCACATTAGATATAAATTGACACGGGAATATAAAATAGGCTTTAACAATCTCTCTTCTGACTTGGCTCTCATCTGTTTTGTTACATACTGAATAAACACAGGTATATAAAGGATTCATATTGGAATGCCAGTGTTCTTGATAGAAGGGTTCACGGAGACAGAGAAATCTTGATTTGTAGCCACATAAAGGCACAGGTTTTCCGCTGTTTCTTGTCAAGCCCCTGCAGAGGCACCACGGGAACCAGATTGCCCAGGGCACACGGTTCAGCCGCATCTACAGCAAGTGCAGGAGAGTTAGCGTAACACAGATGCGTATTGTCACAGTAAAGAGCCACAGACGCCCTCTGCTTTTTTCCTGGCAGGAAGGCTCTGAAACACGGAAGACTGACTTATGAGACAGCTTGGCTCTGAGCAGCGTGAGACATTGAGTCAGATCACAGCCAGAAACAACGCCAACATGATTTATATTGAAATAACATACTCTTCACATATGACGTTTTTTTGGAGGAGGCGTCGTCATGTGCCAGAATGCTTTTTCGATATCTCCAAACCACTGGATGGAATCAGAAAGTGGTGTTCCAACCACAGTTTGGGTCAGCGCTTCCTTGTCGCTTAAAATGATCACACTGTTTTTCTCTTGGTTTAGTTATAGAAGTTTATTTCCAGCAGGGTTTGTTTGTTTGGATATAAAAGATTCAGTCGTTCATTCAACAAATATTTATGTTCATGTTCTAGGTTCTATTTCAGATGCTGGGCCCTCTTAACTCTGTATTTGAAGGGGGTGACGGAATTAATAAAGAAGTAAAAGATGTGGTATGTTGCATTGTGATAAATGCAATCGAAGAAAATAAAGCAGAGAGCAGGAATAGGGCATGCAGTGTGGGAGAAGGTATCTTTTAAAACAGTGTGGTCAGGGACAGTCTCCCTGAGTAAACGATACTTGGGCAATGGACGGAAGGAAGTAGGGAGCAAGCCACGTGCGTGTCTGGGGGAAAGCAGGGTGATAGTAAGAGAGGTGATGGAAAGTGACAGGTTCTCCAACTATTTTAGAGGTGGAAATGACAGAATTTCCTTCCAGATTGCATGTAGGGTATGAGAGAAAAATGATCAGGGATGACTCCAAGAATTTTGGCTGGACCAGCTGTCAGATGGAGTTGTCCTTTACTGGCAGGGAGAAGACCACAGAAGCAAGTTTGGAGAGGGTAGGATTAGGCATTCTGCTTTGGCTCTGTAAAGTTCGATATACTTTAATGAGACATCCAAGTACAGAAGTCATGTGGGCTGTTGGATATTCAAGTGTGGAGTTCTGGGGTAAGTTTTGTGAAGACATGTATTTCAGAGTATCAGTGCTTAAGATGGCATTCAAGGCTACGAAACTGGATGAGATCATCTAAGGTAGTGATTTTCAATCGGTGCCCACCTCCACCCTTAGAAATTCTTCTCTGATTGGTCTGCGATGGGTCCCAGACATCGTAAAACCTCTCCAGATGTTAGTATACGCAGAGTGGGTTAGGGAATAAGTGTGGTTAGAGAAGGCTAGGACAGAGTCCAGGGCATGCCAACATTTAGAGGCCAAGGAGATGAGGAAGAACCAGGAAAGAGAAGGAGCTGCTGTGAGGCAGGAGGAAAATTGGGAAAGTGAGGGGTTCTGGAAGCTGAGTGAACAGAGTATTGAGGTGGAGGGAGTGACCAACCTTATCAAATGCTGTGGACAGTAGTTAAATTAGTGAAGACTGAGACCTGACCATTAGATTTAGCGATATGAGCCCACTATGGCTTTCACAGGAGCTGTATCAATGGCTCAGAAGGGATGGTAGCTTGATTGGAATGGATTCAAGAATAGAGGAGAGAAATTGGAGTGAGTCCTTGTAGACAGCCCCTTTGTCAAGTTTATCTAAAAAAGGGAGCAGAGAAGTGGGGAGTTAGCTGGAGGGAGAGAGGAGAGTAAGAGTTTTATTGTATAAAGATGGGAAAAGTAATAGCACATACAAATAGGACATTTGTATGCTCTTGGAAATGATCCAGTAGAGGAGGGAAATGAAGGTGTAGGAGGAAGAAGGAGGAATTAGTGGAACAATCCCATTGGGTAGCGAAGAGGGGGGTGTGTGTGCCATGGGTGGTTTACTCTGGATGGGAGCATGGCTTGTTGCTCCGTAGTAACAGGGAAGGTCTGAGTTCATGGACCATTTGCAGATAGGTGGATGCTTCTGGTGACAGGTGTGAATGACGTTGTCTTCTGAGTACTTCCATTTTCTCAGAAAAATAGGAAGCAACTTCTTCCGATGAGAGAGGGAATGAGAAGGAAGGATAAGAGGCTTCGGGAGAGAGCAAAGCATGAACTACACATAGGGAAAATGAGTCAGTGGACAAGGGAAATGATTTGATGGGCAGTTCAGGGATCACGGATTGGGTTAAGACCAGCAACATGACAGTTGTGCATTTTCCAGGAATATTCAGTGCTTGCCTGATGCAGACGACCTGGAACCCTGGACTCAAGTAGGGTGGACTCTTTGCCAGGTGGATAAAAAGAAGAGAGAGTGGGCCACAGAGTTGAGTGATTTGCAGTGGTGCAATTATAATGATGAACCCTCCACATTAGGCTAGTTGGAGTAAAGTGAGGACACCATGGAGAAGAAGCATAATGAAAAGGAGGTAGGATTAATGGATTGGAGGTCTGGATAGGGTCAGGAAATTGCTGAAGACATGGGTTTAGTAGTTCATTTATGCCACAGAACCACTGTCTATTTTGATGAAAGGTAAGCACATTCATCACTGAGGCTGATTTCCCTTTGAATCTACTTAATTAAGTTTTCAACTGTTAAAATTAGTTAAGTTATGCAAAAGGACCACAGCTTTGCACATTAGTGTGCATTCTTTCACTTACAATTATGAAATGAATATATTAGTGTATAATCTAAAAACAATTAGTGAGTGCTAGAGTACATCTCAGTAATCTGCCTCTTGTAAAGTAATAAATTGCCAAAGACAGAATTAAACTATCCTGAGCATTTTTTAAATATTTACGCTTCTTTGTAACCCCAGTGGTTTGGGAAAATGATGACAAACAACATACTGTATCTCTCTGTCTATTTTGTAAATCACTTTAATTTTGCTAAATTGCTGAAAAGGGATTTACTATGGTTAAGAAACACTTTTCAAAGATGTAATTGATGAAATTGCGTTATATAAGATGGATGCCAGAGCTATCAAATGCTTGACTTTGAGAATTTCTATGTGTGAATGGGATTTAGCTGTCCGACGACCTAATCTAATGACCTTTCACTCCATTGAATGGAGGGGCTGGCTTGGGTGCCTTGCTCCCTGATGGGGTAAAGAGTGCCAGCTTCTTCTAGCATGAGGACCTGGCATGGTGGGCCCATGTACAGCTGCCCTCGCATGACATAGCCTTGTGGCCAGGTCACATTCCACCAATTCCGTTTTGACTGGTCCTGGCTTATGTTCTGTCTGTTGCTGAACCCCGCCCCCCATCCACTCACCAAGATATAATCTCCTGACAAGTGTGAGGGAAACATGAGTTTGTGCTCTTTACCTCTTTCTTTAGGATAAAATATGGTTTCCAGTTCTGAAAAACGAAATGCCTCTTCATGGTCTCAAAAGTGTTATAACTTTCACCACCATCAGTGTTAGATGAAAACTTTGAATACATTTTAAAACAATAAAAGCACATACAACACCCCCCCCCTGCACCCCCCCTACAGAGTTTTGAGGTTTGCTGGATTCCTGGTTAGGATGAGATGACTCAGTGTTTGCTTGAGATGACTCAGTGTTTGCTTCTGTTTCTCAATTTGGGAGTTTTGTGCCCTCCGTCTTCTCCCACGCTCACTTTCTTGGTCCATCCATACCAGTGGCACTATGTTCGAGATGAAGTTAAAAGTACCCACGGTTATTCTCCAGGTTCTCAAGTCTAGACCTATTGACCATTTGTTTGTCTTCAAATAAGATCAGTCTGGAGCAGCAAATGGCCTTTTGGAGAATTACTTCCAGAAATATTTCTCGTGCTAAGGATTAAGTACTGGAACTCCTCCTACTTCATTTTGGGCTTAAGTGTGTTTGTAAATTCTTCTTCATGAGGCATCGTATAGATTGGAAAACATCTGTGTGCTTCTTCATGACAGTGGACTGAAGAATAAGAAACTGCAATGAATGTCACAATAAGTTAATCAGAAAATAATTCAAAAAAGTTTGGGCAGAGATGATGAGACAGAGTGACAGTCTTGGTGGGAGAGTTTCCTCTTTCAGAATGGATTTCGCTGATAAGCCATATGATGCTTTTACCTATAGTGTTTTGCGGTATAGTAATAGCTGCTTTAGCTCATGTTCTTTTAAAAAAAAAAAAAGATCAAAAAAATAAAATAAAATAAAAAAAGATCAAAGCATCAAAGGCAGGGACAGATGTATTCCTTGAATTATTATGGCCACTTCAAGAGCCAATCAAATAATACTATGCTTTATTAAAATCACAGAATCTTGAACTGAGCCCAGTTGAGAGACACGGTCTGTTCTAAGTTAAACTTCCAGGCAATGAGTTGAAGATGGAGCATTAGGGTTACTGTGTAACCGTGGAGACCTGGGATTATTAGCATCCTGGGGAAACCAGCAGGTGCCAGACCCTTTACTATTCCAATCCTTTTGTCATCGTCCAGTCATTGTCCTGATTCATTCTTGACCTCAGGCAAATAGCCGAAAGGAAGGGCATGAGACTAGTTAATATTTCAGATTTCTAACTTTTACATTTTAAATTGTGCGGAATAAAAGGTGGGAGGCAGGTGAGATGTTTTTGACTCTAGCTTAAAAAAATTAAAATAAAAGAATATTGTACCCGAGTATTGGTTGCTGGATACAAAAGAAAATATTGGTGTACTTTTCTTACCCATTTTTGACGATTCTGGATCCTGAAAGTGTCTCTGCAGGTATCAGAGATGCCTGACCATTGGAAACACACTGACAACAGGAAAAGGGAAAGTGCTGTCAAGCCCAGTGACTGCCTACTTGTCCCTTCTCAGAGCAGCAAGTGGGCATGCCATAGCTTTCATTCACTTGGTATTTTTTAAACCAGTTTAGCCTGATAATGCATTGCCAGTTCTATAGTCTCAGAAGCAAAATTATTTTCCAAGGTAAGGAGCCTTCTTTCTCACCAGTGGCCAGACTGTTATCTAGGGAAAAATAAAATTTAGCCACTATAATACATAATCTCTTGCTTTTCCAGTTGCCTCTTTAATTACCTATCGCAGGCACTGATACGTGGTAGAATTAGAGGAATTATTCCAGCAGATTTGCCCTTCTCTGCAGGCTTCAGGTGTGTTCCAAGTAACTCGTATATTTTATATCCTGTTCTTTGGAGTAGTAAGGGGTCTGGCACCTGCTGGTTTCCCCAGGATGCTAATAATTTCAGGTCTCCACGGTTACTCATTAACCCTAGCACTCCGTCTTCAACTCATTGCCTGGAAGTTTAACTTAGAACAGAACTCTTTGGGGTGGGTCACCCCTGCCACCTTTCCCTCTCTCCTCTCTGTCTTATCATGCCACGCTCTTCTTTCCTGGTTGCTTAAATTGCTATTTTGTGGAAGGAAGCATTTCTGCTTCCTCCAGTCAAATAAACTGGGTGGTTTCCTGAGTTTTATACTTAGCAGTGTACTGTTTTAAGCACCTAAGCTGAAATTTCTAGAAGAGGATAAGGATGGAAAGTAGGCTTGAAGATGAGGGACCTCACCAAGGAGGAGGTTAGGCGGAAGCAATATGGGGAGCAAATCAGAATGACAAATGCTTCTCTCAC
The DNA here is from genome assembly GCA_028534135.1 of Potos flavus. Taxonomy (NCBI): domain Eukaryota; kingdom Metazoa; phylum Chordata; class Mammalia; order Carnivora; family Procyonidae; genus Potos; species Potos flavus. The sequence goes on from CM052897.1 coordinate 109,259,528, forward strand.
CAGCTTCTTTATAGACTTGACTTCTGTAAGTTCAGGCAAAGTGCCTTTTTTCATCTTTTATCTTCAGCATGTAGTCCTGTGTTTGGCCCTTAGGAAGTACTTGATAAATATTTGTTGCACTGAATAGAACACAAAAGCACACAGCTGAACCAGGGATGGTGGACAATTAGTGACTGAATACAATTGAAAATGGAGCGATGGGAGAGGGAGGAAATAAATTTCTCATCCCGGCTTCTGTCTCCAAATATCTCTCTGCTGTATCCCTGTTGGAAGCTGTGTGCTTATATAACCCATTTGCACAATTAGCTCTGAATGGAGCTGTCTTTCACATCATTGAAATATTAGCAATTGTTGTACCCGTGTTTAGTGGATTATTTGTGTAACCAAAGGGGCTCAGACAAAATAGCTATTTCCTATGGTCACTTCACAAATGCGAAGCATTGCCTGCTATTTGAAATGTAATGACTTGTACTTCTGATTCTGTTCTGGATATGATAGCATTGGTGAAGCCTCCTATGCCAAGGGTGGCTGTGGCATCTGCAGCTGGTAGTGGAGAAATCATTATTGTGATGTTGGCTCCCGTTTATCGTCTGCCTTGATTTTACAAAGAGTCAAAAAAAGAGAAGAAAAGCTAACACTTCAGTGACACTGTAGTGAGTTTCCCTGATTTCCAACGGCCGGGAGCACCAAGTATCGCTTTTATAGTTTTTATTGCTAACTTAGTGGATGTCAACATAGGTATCTTTGTATTTGAATCAGAAAATAGTATTTCTCTAAAACCATTTCTTTGAAAATCAGGTGTCTTATATTTCATTCAGAACCATGTCACCAGTTGACACGGGTGCCTGAGTCGACCAGTCATTGCTATTTATTCAAAGACCTATCCGAAAGACAAAAGCTCTCTGTTAAGCGTGCCTGGGAGAAGTTGTTGTAGGAGAAGCCCTATCAATCTAGTAGGGTCAGATTAGGTGAGACCGAGGAACCTGCCAGCCTTTGGTCAATTTATTTCATTTTTAACATGCCCGCTAGGGTGCAGCAGTGAGAAGTTGTGTGCGTTCCCTGAGACTGAAGTTCTCCACCACGGAAGCCAAATAACTGACTTAAATCAAGGTCAGCCGAATGATCAGGGGAGACTCAAAGTTCAGATTCAGATCATGTTACGTGTGTTCATTATCTGAAAAGTTACTAATTTCACTTCTCTGAGATGGAGTTTGTATTTTTATTATAGTTTAAAAGTATTTTTTCCCCCGAAAAAGGTGATTTGTTAACAAATTAGTAGTTATTAAGACTAGGAGCTAAGAGAAAGGAAAGTATAGCTGGAATATTAACCACTTTGAATTTTGGATTCAAGTTCCTCAATTGCTGGACCAGTAGAGAACATGTTCCATGCCTCATCTTGTAAGTGGAAGGGATCTGAGGTCCCTCCTAACTTAATCTTTGCCATTAAGATATTTCTGGCTATATTTGATAGAAAAACAGATTCAAACTTAGGAGTCCTAGATTTTAGGTTTGGTATTGCCAGTTTCTAGCTTTCTTAACGTTGGGGACATCATTTAACCCCACCGAACCTCAGTTTCCCCAATTGTAAAAGACAGAAGGATAATGGTATCTCACCCATTGATGATCACGTCCAATAAAGTATGTCAGAGTATTTCTTAAGAGTATAAAGCATTATGTAAGTGTTTCTATTTAAGATAGGATGTGGATGCAGAAAATAGATTGTGTAACTGCTGGGGGGTGGTGTTTGTTTTTAGTCTCTAATTCACATTCCCTTCGAATTTTTCCATTACTGATGTTCTTACGACAGAGTTTCAAAAAAATAAAGTGAAGAAAGAAAGAAAGAAACACAGCTAAAGGCAGCCATTAGGATAAATTAGAATCTGTGTTTCAAGAATATAAGGCTTTCACGTCTCTGTCCTGAGGGGTCAATATCTACAGCTACCCAAGAAAAACAAAATTGTATCTGCAAATTCAAGGCAGTCCTGAAATTTCCTTATACTGGTTATAATCAGGATGTAAGAGCACTCATTTTGGGGTATCTTTTTTATATCATATTTCTTGGTTTCTGCTAAAAAAAAAAAAGATCTACCCTGTCTGGCCTCCATGAAGTTCCAGATGTGATATGTACGCACCTGCTCGCTCTCTCACTCTCTCTCTCTAAAAAAAAAAAAATCACCTGTCTGGATTTTGAAATGTAGTGATAGTATTAAGTATGTTGTTTCACATTTAATTTTCAGCTAGGCTTTTTCTTACAATTTGAGTATAGAAAGCCAGGTAATATGCAGAGGCAGATGAGAATGAGACTGTTTTTAAATGTGTAGTTTAATGAATTTTGCCAACTATATAGGCCCATGTAACCAACACCCAAATCAAGATATAGAATGTTTCTGTCACCCACAAAGTTCTTTCTTGCAGAGTTTCAGTCAGCTGCCTCTCCCCACCCCCAGCAATTATTGATCTGACTTCTAGCACTGTGGATTAGTTTTCTCTGTTTTAGAGAGTCCTATACTTGGAGTCACACAGTAATGTACATACTCAACTGTGTGGGGCTTCTTTTAGTCAGTATCACTCTTTTGAGATCCATCAATTTTGTGGCATGTATTACTAGTTTAGTTTGTTCCTTTTTATTGCAGATTAGTTGCTATAGACTGAATGTTTGTACCCACCCCATCCCCAAAACTCACAAGTCAAAACCTAATCCCCAATGTGATGCTATTAAGAGGTGAGGCCTTTGGAAGGTGATCAAGTCATGAAGGTGGAGTCCTCATGAGTGGGATTAGTGCCCTTTATAAAAGAGTCCCTAAGCACTTGTCACCCCCTTCCTACAATGTGGGGTTGCAGTGAAAAGACAATGGTCTGTGAACCAGGAAACAAGTTTCTCACCAAACACAGAATTTGCCCAGTGCTGTGGCCTTGGGCTTTCCAGCTTCCAGAACTATAAGAAAGAAATTTCTGTTGCTTTTAAGCCACTTAGCATACGATAATTCTGTTATCGCAGTCTGCAGAGACAAAGGCAGTAGTAGAGTTGTCCCCACAATCTGTAGTCTTCAGTCTGGGGTTTCAGTTCCTCACAGTCAACCACAGTCTGGAAGCAGATAATCCTCTGTCTGACTTACTGTCAGAGGGTCAATAGTAGCCTTCTGCTGCATCGTGATGCCTGTGTCATTCACTTCATCTCAACATGGGCATTTTATCTCCTATCATCACAAGAAAGGTGAGTACAGTTCAGTAAGATATTTTGAGAGAGAGAGAGACCACATTCACCTAACTTTTATTATAGTATATCATTATAATGTTTTATTAATTATTTTTGATAAATTTTTATTGTCCCTAATTTATAAATTAAACTTTATAATAGGTATGTAGGTATAAGAAAAACATAGTATATATAAGGTTTGTACTATCCATAGCCTCAGGCATCCACTAGGGGGTCTTGGAATGTATTTCCTGCAGATTAGGAGGGGGACTACTGTATTCTGTCTTATGAAAATACAACAGTTCACCTTTTCTGGACATTTGAGTAGTTGACAGTTTGGAGCTATTATGATTAAAGCCACTCTGAATCTTTAGTGCAAGCTATGGTTTTGACATGTTTTTACTTCCCTTGGGTGATACTCTTGGTCATACAGTAAGTGCACATAAAACTTTAAAGAAATTACCAAATTGTTTCTAAAGTTATGGTACCATTTTACACCCCTGCTTCTAATGTATGAGAGTTGAGTTGCTCTCCATCCTTGTCAACATTTGATATTGTTGGTTTTTTTGATTATAGACATTCTGAGGAGTACATATTGGTATCTCATTGTGGTTTCATCTTGCATTTCCTGTTAACTAACAGTGATGGGTACCTTTCTTTGGTTATTATCCATTTACAAACCTTCTTTTGCGCAGTGTCTCTTCTCATCTTTTCTCCATTTACCAGGTTGTCTTCATATTACGTATTTGTAAGAGTTCTTTATATATTCTAGATACAAATTATCTGGCAGATGTGTTTTGCTAATGTTTCCTCCCAGATTGCGGTTTGCATTTTAATTTTCTTAAAAATACCATTTGAGGAGCAGAAGCATTTGATTTTAATGAAGTCCACTCTATCAAGTTTTCCTTTATGGCTAGGATTTTATTTTGTTTTTTCCTATCTAAGAAACATTTGTCCACCTCAGATGAAGTCAGAAGTGTTTTGACAAAACCTTTTGTTTTGTTCAGAAATACAGTTGTTTTTTGTGTGTTTATCTTGTATATATACTTGGAATCACACAGTAATGTCCATATTCTTGTATGATTCAAAGCTACAAAATTCAACAATTAATTATTAAATATTTATTTGACTTTTTATCATTCTCTTCTTCTGTGATTACAATGACATATATTAGACTATATTGTTCTATAGGTTCTTGAAACTCTGTTCATTTTTTTACTTAAATATTTTCATGCTCTGTTCCTCCATTTGGATCATTCTACTGGTCTCTCTTCAAGTTCACTAACCCATTTATTCTTCCATCTCCAGTGCTGTGAATGTTTCCTCTAGTGAATTTTCCATTCTACAACTGCACTTAACATATAATTTCCATTTCTCTTCTGATATTCCTCTTCAGATGACTTATTATAATCATCTTTTTCTTTTTTTCTTGAATGTATTTTTAAAAAGTGGCTATAAAGTCTCTATCTGCTAATGTCAACATATAGGTGGTCTGAGGGTCTGTTTGTATTGCTTATTTTTTCTCTTGACAATGGGAGCCATTTTCCTCTTTCTTCAATAAATTCTAACTGATACTGAAAATTGTAAATGATATGCTGTAGAAACTGGATTCTGTTTTCTTTCTCTAAAATTGATAGATTTTTGGTCTTGTACAAAGTTTAATTTCTGAATAATCATGTTGGGCTTGTATTAAACTCTCTTACACTTTATCAGATTGGATCTTTCCCAAGCTCTTCTGATTGACAAATCTCTGAACTCTGTCTCCCCTTTTGATCTTGATGAGTTGTAGTTTTAGTTTGTAAAGACAGGCATAGTGGAAGCCTTATTTAAAGTTTTGGTACTTTCTCCTAAGACATAGCCTTTCTAGTGTTTCAGCGGTGTCAGTTTTGTATGTCAGGATGTCACCAAGGTCTTTCTCACCTAATTGAGCCAGAATACCAAAATTTCCCAACACTGCTTGATTTCTCCATCTGGTTTGGCTTTCAACTTGGTAGTAGCAGCCATCTAATAAGCCTTGAGTATTGCTCTGTGCATGCACAGCCCAAACCTGAGCAAAAGACTTGTGGGAAACATATGTTTGGAATTCTGAGTCTATTTCCCCCACATCCTGGCAGTTCTCTGCCCTCCAGGACCCAGCCATTCAAATTTCAACACTTTCAACAAGCTCAAACTCTGATCTTTGCATTCTCAGATCAGCAGACCTGCTATGCTTTGCTTGGGTTCCAGCCCCTCAGATAAGTCAGGAAATTGTTTTCAGGCAGAGTCCCAGGGTAATTATGGGGCTCACCTCATGAGTTTCTCTTCTTTCAGGGATTGTATTCTTGTGCTTCCTGTTGTCCATTGCCTAGATATTATTGCCTTGTGTATTTTGGCTAGTTGTTTGTGGAAGAAGACCTGGTCCTGTTGAGGTTAGAAGTTGAGGTCCCTAAATTCTTTCTGTATGTTCCTTTTATCTGTTTTCCCCTTAACTCCAGGTGTTATTTTTCTCCTATGTATTACTTTTCTATTGTTTTTCTATTCTCAGAACTATTTGTTTTTACACTTCCTAATTTAAAAATTTATTTCCTCTGAATTCTTATTTGCTTGATTTAAAAAATGAAAAACCATGTATACATATGTGTGTGGGGGGGTAATTTGATATATATATAATTTGATGTTTGGAAAGTAAATGCCATTCATTTACACAAACCATTAATCAAAATATAAAGAAAATACAGTCACTCAATGCTTTAATGTCTGTTCAACTTGAAAATTACCTTTTAAATATTGCTTGTCAGGTAGTAATATATAGAGGTTTCTTTTATGAGAAAATGGGTAACATTTAAGCAAACAGTACCTTTTATGAGATTTTCCTTTAGTCTGGTTTCTTCTAACTAATGGAAATAAAATTATCATTCAGTAAGTTGGAAGACTGTTTCTAGTCCCCAATGGCATGCTTCAGAAACCTTGTTGAGTTTTGTGGTACATCTGGTATAGCCGAGTGAGTCATCTTTCATAATATGTTCAGTGTCTGCTGGCCTTGGGACTAGGAGTCTGCTGACGAATGTTAGCCTCTCAGTAACAGAAATCAGCCTTTGAATTAAGAGTTATTAATGACATGCATTAAGCATTAGTTTTCATTTCCTCCAGGGAGGAGAAATCTCATGGACAATTTGCACGGTGTACCTCATTTATTGTGTTAAATGTCTTTTAATAATGATGGCTTAGTTTTTAATTTTATTCATTTGTTCAGTGTTATAAGTAAAAGAAAAGATGCCTCAGTTAAGAATTTTGATAGAACTGGGAAAAAGAAAATAAACCTACAACTTAAAATAAGTAATGCCGTCATCAACAAACCATGCCTTGTGGTAAAAGAAATAGAATCCCTATCCCTCCTGACTGATGTATGGTATAGAAAATATGTGCCATTGAAGTCTCTTTGAAAAGTGGAAGAATAATCAAAGGCAAATGGCTCTATGTTTCTTTATTCAATTTACAGGATCATTTGTGTCCATCTTCCAATTCACTTTTTGTTTTTGTTAATGGTATAATCATCATCCACACCATCCAGTGTACATTAGATGCAACTTTAGATGTTATTTCAACAAGTGAAAAAAAACTTCTGAGTGAATTTGTCACACTTTGATATATATATAATTTGATGTTTGGAAAGTAAATGCCATTCATCAGCACTCATACCCCACATACTATAAGTTCTTGCTTTATACCTCTATCCTCTTCCTTCCCCTTCCTCTACCCTCATCTCACCCCAAGGAAGTCATTATCTGACTATAATGTCTTAGCTTCAGGCTGTGAATAGTGATCCTGCTGGTGGCCTCCACTGTGCTGTTTATTCTTTGTAAATGATATCTGATGTCATTTTGGCCTCTTGATATCTTTGGCCTATTATACATATGGTTGGGTAATGTTTGATGATGAGGACTTGGGAAGAATAATTTTAAAACAAACTCATGTTTTATTGCTGCAGTAGATTATTTTGGGAGTAGCATCCCAAAGATTGGGGCAAGTCTTCAGCAGCTGAACCTAGACAACACTTGCATTCTCTGAAAAAACATCTTTGGACTTGAGATCTTTTCCATTAGCCGTTAGTATTTTCAAATTTTTGAGGTTGCCTGAGACCTGGGTTTTTGTTTTGTTTTTTTCTTTGCAAAGTTGAATCAAATGAGAATAGACTTTGTACATTGAAGCTTTGACTGAGGGTAGGTGGTGATTTATAAGTTACAGAGATTAGAAACTCAATTCAAATCAGACACTAAGAATTTTGCTGCTTTAAGTTGTTGGCTGGCCTCTCTCCATTTTGATAGAAACAGTTGCGGTCAGTGTAATATTTTAGAGACATTCCTACATTTCCTTAATAACATTTTTTGGAAATGAATGGTGAATTTTTGGAAGGTAAGTATATGAACCTTCTTAGATGTTCATGTAGTTAATTAAATTTTTAGGATTGATTTTAAGACCTCACTGCTAGAAATAAAGTTCTGATGTAATTAATTCCACTCTTTATTAACAGATACCATAGGTTTAAAATGACCTTGTCAGCTCATCAGGTCAGGCATGTGATCTGGGGGTCTCCATCAACTTCCTTCATTCTCATTTTACTTATAAGTGAAAATAAAATCATTCTGCTTCTTTCTTTGCAACAGTGGCCCAAGTTGTCTGACATGCCTACAGTTTTCTCAGTGTCACTTCTTGAGTTGATTTTCCCCTTGTATATCTGCTGCCCTCTTTCTGCTCTTGGATGCCCTCTGACCCATCCACAGGCTCTGTTAGTGCTCACCTGTGTAGGAGGAACAGCAGACTTAGGCTTCAGCGGATGAGATTTTCATGGTGGCCAGGGCTGAGGGTGGAAGTTGTAAATCCTTGCGGATTTGACCAGCGATGGAGCCAGGGTGCATGGGTGGATCGCAGTCCTTTCTATATTGAAGTGGTTTCCATTCAGGCCCCTGGAACCAAGAGGAATGAATGCTAACTGGCAGTGTGGTGCCCTACCATTGTCTTCAACCTTCCCCAAACTCTGATTAATAGTAGGGCAACGACTTTTAGTTTTATTTGACGTGAGGACAAATCACCGTTCTATATGTAACCAAAAGGTTATTCTTTTCTAAATATACCAACTCTCTGAATTTCTATAGAGTATTACAAAAATCTAATTTCCTAAGAAAAATCTGACATGACATTAAATTTTATTCAATAGTAAACAATCTTTAAATTGTTTTTTTAAAAAAGTTCTCTCTTGGATCCTCAATTCCCCTTCTTTTACAAATAGGATTCTATTTTGGGTTAGGCTAATAGTAATAGTTTAGAGAGAAACTGCCAGAGCATCTGTGATATGGCTGTTTTTTTTTTTCAGTGCCAGTGCTTAGCTGTTGCTAAGCGAGTATAAGAAAACTGGCTACTCATATTTTATTGAACAGGCTGCACATAAATTCTGACTCTAACTAGCAGATTGGGTGCTTTATTGCAAACAGAATGACTTTCTAACCTGGAACTTGGTTTCATATACTCCATCATACTGATCTCAATTCTGACATTCAGACCACAGCGTTTTGGCTTGAAAAAAGTTTATATATATTTATAAGATGTACGTATGATATATGTACAACCATAAAACTGTATTCAACACCCAGTTCAGGGGTTTGAACACAGCTATCATCATTGAAGACCCCATGCACTCTTTACTTTTTATTATAGCTTTACCATGAATGTTTGTATCTCTAGTAATTAATATGGTAACTTTTCAGGTGTTTGAGATCCATAAAAATCGATACACTTTTCATTCTTCTGAAACTTACAAAAAGTTTAATTGTGGTGAAATGCATATAATGTAAAATTTAACGTCTTAACCATTTGCAAGTGAACAGATCAGTATTCTTAAGTACATTCTGTTCATATTATTGTGCAACCAATCTTCAAAACTTTTTCATCTTGCAAAACTGAAATTCTATACCCATTTTCTCCTCCTTCTGGCTTCTAGAAACCATCGTTCTATTTTCTGCATCTATGAATTGGACTACTTGAGATGGCTTATATAAGTGAAATCATATGGTATTTGTTCTTTTGTGACTGGCTTATTTCACTTAGCATGATATCATTGAGATTCATCCACATTGTAGCCTGCGTGAGAATTTTCTTTCTTTTTAAGTTGAATGCAACTTTCTTTTGATCCACTCAACATTATATCCATGGGCTAAACCATGTTGATAAGTATAGTTCTTCTTGAGTTATTTTCCCTGCTGTATGTTATTCCATTATGGAACCATTCCATGACTTATTTATCCATTCTCTTTTTTCTGGGCTTTGAGTTGTTTCCAGAGTTCTTAAAATTTACTTTATAACTAACTCCCCTGGAGCCGTGTTGCTCATGGCATCTTGTTCATGTTGTGTGTGCTCGTGCAAGAGTTTCTCTAAAGTATAAACCTAGGGAATTGCTGAGTGATCGGGTATATGCATGCTACCTTTACTAGATAATGCCAAATTGATGTCCCAAAATGTTTATCCTGATTTCCAATTTTAGATGAGAATTATTGTTGCTCCATATCATTGCCAGTACTTGATATTGTCAAAAATTTTAATATCTGCCAATTTGGGGAGTGGGAAATAACTTCATTGTGGCTTTATTTTGCATTTCCCTGATTGCTGATGAAGTTGGGATATCTTTTTTATGTCTAATTTGAATCTTTGAATTTATTTTTGAACTAATGGAGAAGAAATACAAGTCAGAGGAGAAAAAGAATAAGTACTCTATATTCAAACCTTAACTCTATAACTCCATAACTGACCATAACTTTGGCAGCTTTGTTCCCCACTGGAGCAGTCTAAATATATAAAATGAGCACTGTCCCTAAATCCCCTGTTGCATGACTTCTTTTTTTAATTGAGATATAATTGACATATAAAATTATATTGGCTTCAGGTATACAGCCTAATAATTCAATATTTGTATATACTGTGAAATGATCGGCGTGATAAGTCTAGTTAACATCCATCACCACATATAGTTACAAACATTTTTTTCTTGTGATGAGACCTTTTAAGATTTCCTCCCTTAGCAACTTTCAAGTATGCAATACGGTATTATTTATAGTCACCATGTTGTACATATATTCTTATGACTTATTTATTTTATAACTGGAAGTTTGTATCTTTTGACCCATTTCACCCTTCCTCCATGCCCTCGCCTCTACTTCTGTTCTTCTGATGCTATTCAGAACCTTTGAATGGAAGGAATCACATGGTCTACTAACCAAGCCATGAGAAAGCTCAGAGTACCAGAGTCTAACTTTTTTGTTTGTATGTGAATGTGTAAGTGTGTTGTGTGCAAATGTATGTAAAACATGTAGAAAAAGAACACACAAAATAAAACAAAATTTCATAAAGTAATACATTTACTAAGTATTATATATTTTGATATTTGACTTTAATTTATTCTAGCCTTTTTTTCTCCCTTTCTCTCTCTCTCTTTCTTTCTTTCTTCTCTCCCTTCTCCTTCCCTCCTTTCCTTCCTTCCTTCCTTCCTTCCTTCCTTCCTTCCTTCCTTCCTTCCTGGTTGGCACCAACTATATTGATTTCACAATCTAAAAATGCGGTAGTTCTCAACGAGGACACTACTGCTTCCAGGGAATGTGTTGGATATTTGCGGGGGCTTTCATGCATTTACTGGCCAGGAACCAGAGATGTGCTGTAGGGCACAGTCCCAAACAATGAAGAATTATTGCCTATATCACAGAACTTTTGATATTGCTACGGGTGATCACTGGATATTCATGTTGGTTTATAAAAAACTATTTACCTAAGAACTTCCTTTCACAAAGTACATTTTGCATAGTTTTAGTATGTCAGTCTTATGTCAGTCATAAGTTGGACTCATGTCAATCTGTCTCATAAAATTATGAGGTCTGTCACCTGCTGAAGTGGAAGCTCCTTGAAGGCAGGAGTGGTATCGTATTCATCTGGGTGACATCTACAACTGCTTGACAATGGGCCTTATGTTTAGGACGTAGGGAGAAGTGAGTTCACAGGCTTTGGTTAGAGAAAGACATGGTTTATTGTGTTATGGTAGTCATCATTAGTGTTTGATGTAGTGTTCCCTGATTCATTATTTGTGTATAATACCCAGTGCTCATCACAACACATGCCCTTCTTAATACCCTCACCAGGCTACCCCATCTCCCCACCCGCTCCCCTCTGAAACCCTCAGATTGTTTCCCGGAGTCCAAAGTCTCTCATGGTACGTCTCCCCCTCTGATTTCCCCCCCTTTCAGTTTTCCTTTCCTTCCCCTAATGTCCTCTGTGGTATTGAGAAAGACGTGGTTTAAATTCCAGCTGTATCATGTCTGGTTGGTGTGGGTACGAGTATGTCACAAAGCTTCTCTAACCATCAACCAGTCTTCTGCAAAATGAATCAATAATGCACATATCACAAAATTTCTGTGGAGGATTAAGTAAAATAAATTATAAATATATAAATTTATTATATTATATTTATAATATATTATATTATTAATATAAATTATAAAATTAAAATAAAGTAAAAATTATTTTACTTAAAATTATTAAGTAAAATAATAAGTTGTATTATTATAACTATTGTGAGTGGTAACAATTATTTTCCTTGAAGAAATATTTGTCCCATTGATTTTGACCCATCTTACTCTAATATTTTTTTAACCACGATAACGAGCACTAAAATTTATTGAATGCTTGCTTTGTGTCAGACATAAAAGCTTTATAGGATTATTTTCCTTCAGCTAATATTTGCTACAACCCTATAAGATAATTATATATATCTCGCTGAGAAAATTTAGGTAACTTACTCAAAATCTCACCGTAGTGTGGAAGGGTTTGCACCCAGGGAGCCTGATGTCTTAACCATTCTGCTATGTCGTTTGCTAATATAAAGAACTTTAAAAAAGATTCCACAAGACAGTCTTCATTTCAACTGGTTTCAAGGTTGACAAAGCTTTGACATTGTCCTTCAGAAATTAAGGTTACTGATACAAAGCAGGAAACAAAGCCTGTGCCCAAGAACACAAACATGAGAAACCGTATGTAAGTGTTGCAGAACTAACTTACATCAGAGATCAAACCTCTAGCTCCAAAATTTAATGTATGACTTAGGATTGAATCTGTATGGAACCTTGTTTCTCTAATTGTGCTATCATCAACTAAGAAGGGAAATGTTAAAGAGCTAGTGTATTTAGGCGCGAATCAAGCTAATGGAGCCAACCATAAGGGTAATATGGTTATAATGGTAATATTATATATAATAGGATATCATATTTATCTCATATTAATATTAATATGATTTAATAGGGTTTATAGGTACAGATTAATATGTAAGGGTAAATTTCAGCTGACTATAAAGAGCTTTTGTGCTAAGTCTAGCGTGAAGTACGTTACTTGTGGGCCCCGCCTATCTCTTCTCAGTTCTCTGTGTACTGGTCTGCAGCCCTCTGACCCATGGCTGTGAGGGAGTTGTATTTTGACCTGCAGCTAAGTATCAAATGTAAGCCTCTAATCCCATGGAGTGAGAAGTCAGGATGGGTCAATGTGAACACGTCGACGCTACTGGAAACACAAGTCAGAGCACCTTGCCCTCCCGGGCTGGGGTCGGCCGATGCTTCCTGTTTATGATGTACCCTCTGTATAGGATGAATTTATGCATGAGCGCGAGAAGGAGGACACGGGTGCCACGCTGCGCTCCTGAACTAGTGTGTAGCATTCCTTAAGAGATCGCATGAGACGCCTGACAAGGAGGGATCTTAAAGTAATGGAGCAGTTGCGACCAGAGTCAGTTTCTACGCGGCTTTGAAAGAATGTATGGGCGTAGGAAAATGACAACCCTCGGTTTCTTACCAGAAAGTGATTTTTGTCGTCAGCCCACACAAATGCCAGAAATAAGGAATGAAGACAAGGAAGCTCGTTCTCCCAACCCTTTAGTTTGTTGCTGTTTTTGTTCATTTATAAAATGGAGTCATTTTAAGTTTTGGTGTTCCTTAAAACCTTCACATATGGTGAACATAGTTTCTATCAGGTGTCGGTGATTTGACGGATATTGGGAAAAAACTTCCAGAAACTTTCTAGTCCTTGGGGACATAGTGAATGGTGCCTCCTTTACATTAAATGAAGGAGAAATAACTCCATACAAAATCAGCCGAATATCTTCAGATTATCCAAGTTGGCAGACCAATTTGCTCAAATAAAGTTTAGAATTCCTGTGCTAGAATATACAAGTTCATTTCCGGGTAGCTCTTGAAGGACAATGTTTCTGTATATCCTGAAATATTTTTTTCAGCTCTTCTCCACCCAACAGTAACCTAGAATGTTCTACAAAGTAAGAGTGTTTTTAGTATGAGTCTTTGGTTTGATGATGAACCATCATTATGTTTTCAAAAGGTATGCCAAATGTAAATGCACCTGGTATTTAAGGAATTTAACAACAAAAATAAAATATTGCATATATATTACCTGGAATAATATCAGAAACATGCTGGGTGCTTTATAAACTTTTGATGATGGCAATGAGATGATGAGAATGACTTACCTTAGCTGTAGTCCAGATATGTTATCGGGCTACCATGCTGTGGTGCTATCCTATTATGATGCTATGATGCATCATAATAATTCTGTTAGTGTTCCTAACATCATCTTAATAGTTACCTGCAATAACCGAATTCACTTCTTTTGAGTGTGTTGTATTTAGCGAAATTTTTCTTATAGGTATTTGTCAGGATAGGGTTAAGTTTTGTTGTACCTGTAACAGTCTCCAAAATATTCTTGGTTTAACACAGCAAAGGTTTATGCCTCATGCTTGCAAAGTCAGCTATAGGGCGAGATGGCCCTCTAGACAGTTGGTCAGGGCTGCTTTTGCCTGGGGCACTCCCATTATCCATGCGTGCTGCCCGAGTCCTACCAGAGTGGTCACAGCAGGCAAAGAGAGAACATGAGAACTTGCGCATTGGCTCGTGAATGCTTCCACCTAGAAGTGCCACGTGGCTTTTCTATTCAGATTTCATTGGCCAGCGCAAGTCATGTGGCTGCGTCTGACCTCATGGAAGCAGACGAGTACCATCCTGTGACCCGGAAGGAAATGAGAAAATATGAGTGAGCAGCAGTAACATCCCCGCTCTTACATTATCTTATGTATCATTTCATCTTTCAAAGAGTTCTATGAAGCTCAAAATTTTAGTAATCTTGTTTTGCAGATGAAAGAAAAAAGAATCGGAAAGGTGACGTCACTTACCCACGGCCAACCAACTAATAGAAATGGGCCAGCATTTGACCCCAGCCTTCAAACTCCATAGCTCTTATTTTTTCCATCCAATAGACAGTGATGAGTCTATTGCTGAGAGTGTGTGTTTAGGAACAGATTCCACATCACTTTGGGTTTTTTGCGGAGTTGCCACCTTATCGCCAAGTACGTAGTTGTACCTGAAGTATCAGTATGAAACTGAGGTCAGGAAGGGGCTGCTTACTATGTTATTGCCAGGAAAGTTCCTAGGTGGAGTGGGAGAAAATGTGCCCGGGTCTCTGGAACACGTGCACTGCCTGCTAAGTGGGTCCAGAGGGTCTGAGCGGAATGAATAGTTGGAGCTTGTCTCTGTAGGTCTCCCCATTTAAGAGACTGGCTTTCTAAGTGTCTTGTGGCATGACTTGCTGTACTACCACAGCCAAGGATCCTGCAGATGAAGGAGTGCAGTCATTAGTTGACCTTTCTTGACCTACCTTCAGGGGCCTGAAGGGTGCTTTCTACTTAACAGATAATGATAGCAGGTTCTCGAAAAGTTTCAGTCGTTTGCCCAAGGTCAAAGATCTAAGGGGGTTGGGGAGATCCCAGAACTCCACAAGCTCAGGGAGACTCTTTCCATTTGCACCACATGGGCTCTTGAAAGGGGGCCCACAAAATGCTTTGCCACAGACTTCTGAGAGCAGATGAGAGGTGGAGAGGTGGGAGTACACCATCAGCTGGAAAGAGCCTATTTGGTGAAAAGGGGGAGGAGTTAGTGACTATCTCATTAATCAGGCAGCAGTGTCATTATCATCCCCCCAACAACTTTGAAATATTGAAAAGCAAATAATGAGTCATTCTTCCAAAATTCCAAGAGAGATCGCCACAGCAGGGAAGTACCAACAAATGTGCACAAGCACACACACACAAACACAAAACATGTCATCAAGGCTCTTGTGATCTCTCATGTTCCTAATCTCTTCATTACTCACTATTTCCTTAGAATAGCCACATGTAAAATGGAGCGTGCTTAAGCAACAAATGGAAAGTGGAGATAGAAATCACTCTTGTTGAAGTTTGGGATTTTTTTATGGTTATGTATGATCTTAGTTTTTTTTGTTTGGAGTAAAACTATAATTAGCGTGAATCTTTATTTTGATTTGTGCAAAGTAGTCCTACTACCAAAATTAGTTCATAAGCTCCCTACCTTCCAATTTCTTATAGAATTGTGTCTAGGAAAATAGTTCTGGGTGGACTCCTTAAGAAAATTCATCTTCTCCAGGACTAAATCCCAGCATGCATTTTGTGTCATGATTGCTAAGAGGTAATGAGTCTGGAGTGTATGAGAGAGGATGTAGGAGAAGACAAGAAAAACTGCATGCAGTTCTCTGTACTGGAGCCCAACAGGTGTGTGACGTCAGCGGAGGAGAGAAGTCTTGCTATAGGGCTGATGTCAAATCCCCCCACCCTGTTTCCGTTTCTTTGTTACTAATGATCGTATACACAAGGGCCACCATAACAATGGTTCCTTACATTTTATGAATACCTTTTTTGAGAACATGTGCAATGTAATGGGATAAATTCTATTACAGAGAGAATGTTTATGAGGAAAGAAAACTGCCTTCTTCAATGACTCAAATATTTATACACCGAGGTACTGAGAACACCAGCGTATATGAAGCCGTCTGAGGCAGCATAAAGCCCTTTATGGATTTCTATATATAAATAATTGACATGAAAACTGCACACCGTTCTCCCTTGTGTGTTTAAGCAAATAGCCTAAGGCCTTTTATTGGGCTGCTGCTTTGCTTGAGTTCTTCAGCAAATAGGCTGTATCTACATTCTTTTCTTCTTTTTTTTTCTTTTCTCCTTACAGCTTTCCTCCTTCCTTCTTTTCTTCAACAAGTAATTAGCAGGGGCTGCTATAGGCCCTCTCCTCTTCCGGGCCCAAGGGAAACAACCATGAACAAGGTGTAACTCTCTTCTCATGGAGTTAACATTTGAGGGTGAAGGGGAAACACAGCATCACATGTCTGAAGATCGTTTTATGGGGTGGGGAGTGCCGTGTGGTCAACGACATGGGGCTTGGCAGTGATGCTGGGTTGGGTAGTCAGGGAGAGAGTGTCTGAGGAGTTTGCATGTGAAACATGAGCCAAAGACCTCTGCGAGACCTGGGGAAAGAGGATCCCAGGAGGAGTGAAGAGCGGAAGCAAGGGAAGAAGGCAGAGGACAAGGTTAGTTGAGAGCTGGAGCAAAGAAAGCAGCAATAGCAGGGCCAGGATGAGGGGTGGCCAGGATCCATATCGCATGGCTGTCTCCACTGCCAGGGAATTCAGATTTAAGAAGTTCTTGGTATATTGTTTTGTTTCAGCGTTTTTCCACAATTTGGATTTCATCTTCTCAGCTCTACTTCCTCCAGTTTCAAAAGCCAATACTCTCCCCTTCAGAACAGGTGTCCCTACCCGCCCTGAAGGTGGTGGCATCATTATCTCCTTTTCTTCCCACTTCTCTGACTCTTCACCTCTGCTCTTTCACTGACTCTCTTCCTTTCTCAAGACACCTTCTCTGGGTGACCTCTTTTGAACCGTGGTTTCTACACCATTAGTTCTTCAACCCAGCCTTGACTTCTCAGCTGAGCTTATGGGCCAGCTCCACTGGGAGATGCCCACTCTGTTCAGCGTCAACCTTTCCAATGTCACCCTACTCCTGAAGGAGCTAGAGCTCCTGAGTGACCCTTACGCTCTGCCCTTGCTTCATCTCAGTGCTATACCTGCCTCTTCCTCCCAAGGTTGTGACACACAAGGGGGGCATCTTGTGGGTTACTGTCACCAATCCAGTTCTTCCCCAGATGTAGCTTCACTGAAGAGCTTGTTCCGGGAGGTTGGCCACCTACGGTGTGTCAGCCCGTGAAGGTGAATGGGACCTCCTGGATTCATCCTCGAGGGGGAGGGAGTCCAAGATGAGGATGACGGAGTTTGGGGCAACCAACGAGCACTCAGAGGAAATAAGTGAAAGTGAAAAATGTGCTTCGGATTTTTTAAAGGTCAAATTTTTTTTAAAGACAGGAAAGTGAGCAAAAGCATGACTTGAAGGGAGGGGAAGAGATAGAAAAGGGTTAGAAGGTGGAGGTTATGTAAGAAAGGAAAGCCGAGGAGAACATGGGCAACCTGTTTCAGAACCTTAGATGAAACTGCCTTCTGAAGAAGCAGGGGAAAGTGGGAATTTCTAGATAGGAAGAAAAGAATAGGGGGACTCCCAGGGCAACTTCCAGATGGCTTTGACCAGACTGTCAGCAATGGGTCCAGCTGCACTCTTGGCTCTGGTGGGCATTACAACCTTCACCAGGGAAAGGAAAATGATCTCCCTTTAGAACAAGGCTCTAGGTTAAATGAAAGGAAATGAAATTCTCTAAGAAAGAAAATCAAATCCTGGGTAAAGAAACCTGAGGCGTGACAAATGGCAAAGCATCTCAAAACAGCCGGAGGCTCTTCATTTCAGTAGGACACGAGGTGGAAGCTGGTCTGTCCACACTACTGCTGTGAATAGCCACAGGCCTGAGGGCTGGCCCATGGGGGTGATATCTGGCTCCCAGCAGCATAAAGGGCCTGGGCAGGAGAGAAATCAAGCCCTGGGCCTCCTGGATTCATGCTCGAGGTGGAAGAAGTCCAAGATGAGGATGACGGAGGCTGGGGCAACCAACAAGTGCTCAGAGGAAATAAGTGAAAGTGAAAAATGTGCTTAAGACTTTTTAAAGGTCAAAATTTTTTAAAGGCAGGAGAGTGATCGAAGGCATGACTTGAAGGGAGGAGGAGGGATAGGAAGCCCCTACAAGCAAGATGCTCGAACCTGATGGGTCCAGCAGCACAGAGTCGCAGACGGTAGACTTCACAACTCCTCCAAAGGTCTTTTGATCTGTACTACTCGGGATCAGAGTCGGAAATGTACAAGTTAAAGATGGTCAAGAAGACTATTCAGGAGAATTATTGCAGGGGGTGTTTGCAGTAGGGGAGAGAGAGAGGGCTCAACTGCAAATACAACAAGGACAAGTAGAGATTCATGCCCAAGGAACAGGGTGGGGGTTTGGTGGATAGAACATTTCTTATCATACGTAGCCTAGGATTGCAGGGATATGGATGGCCATTTCTGGGTGCCCTGACACAATGTAGATCGATTCAACCAGCACTTAAAGAATATCAGCAATGTGAAGGGTACTATGTTGGGTATATCCATAGATTATTTTATTTCATCCACGCAAGTATCCCATCCCTGTGATGTATCAGGATCCCATTCAAAATTGAGAATATTAGAAGTTGAAGAAGCAACCAGCCCACGGTCATATCTCCAGTAAGTGAAAAGCCAGGAGTCCGGTCATCTGACTTCAGGTTCAGAGGTATTGTTGTGGCTGTGTAACTGTCAGGGCTGGCATTATTTGCTGGCTTCTGGGCCCTTTATCACTTTTAACTGGTAAGAAGACACCCCAGACGACTTCAGTTCTCCACTCCTGCCCAGTGGGTATTTCAAATGAGAACTGTTTCAATCACTGTCGGTTTTACAGCTTCTACCATTGAAATGCACATGACTCACCCTTCTCATTTTACCTTCAGGTGTAAGAACAGGTGCTGTAAGAAACAAAGGGATGTGTGTGGGGGGGTGTGGGTGTGTGTTTAGGAGTTTCATTTCTCTGTCACACCATTCTCTTTCCCATCTGCCCCCTAGATTACAAAGAAATTCATAGTAGGCTTGAGAATGGAATGTTATTTATTACAGGGGTGCGTAAAACTGGACTGCCATCAGCAGGTGGTCTGGCACGGCTGGTCCTGCCTTCCACGGTGAAGGTGAATGTCTAGGCACAACGTTAATGATTACCCAGGAAAGTCAGCTGGGGCCTTCCGCCCTGATGTCTGTGCCGAGCAGCACTTTGCAGCCGGTGGGTAGCTGGGACGCGACTTCTTGGTCAATAACCATGTGGCCCCGTGCATTCGGAAGCTGAGTTGCGGTCGCGCCGGCTGCTTCCGGTGGTGATGGACGCGAACCAAAGCAGCCACCACGCTGCTCCTGTCCTCATAGGAGGCAGCCCTTTGCTCCCTTGCCAGGCTTCTTCCCCCATCTACACACTCATCCC
>CM052897.1:109279572-109323709 GCA_028534135.1 Potos flavus
AAGTACCATTCGGTTGGCATACACAGGCGTACCTCAGAGATACTGGGGGTTTGGTTCCAGACCACGGCAGTAAAACAAATTGAATTTTTTTTCTGTCTCCCAGTACTTGTAAAAGTTATGTTTACACTATAGTGTAGTCTATTAAGTGTGTAATAGCATTGTGTCTGAAGAAACAATGTACATTCCTTAATTAAAAAAGACTTTAGGGCTGCCTGGGTGGCTCAGTCGGTTGAGTGTCTGACTCAGGTGGTGGTCTCATGGGAGGGGGGATCGAGCCCCAGATCTGGCTCCCTGCTCAGCGGGGAGTCTGCTTGAAAGAGTCTGTCCCTCTACCCCTCCCCTCACCAGCTCTCTCTCTCTAATAAATAAATAAATCTTTAAAAAGATAAAAAAATATCTTATTGCTAAAAAATGCTATCATCTGAGCTTTCGGTGAGTCATAATCATTGAGACCAGATCACCATAACGACGTAATAATGAAAAAGCTTGATGCATAATCAATGAATCTTGGAACACTGAAAAAATTAAATTAAAAAAAGAAAAAGAAAAAGCTTGAAATACGGTGTGAATTACCAAAATGTGACACAGAGACACAAAGTGAGCAAAGACTATTGGAAAAACGACTCTGATCGACCCACTTGCTGCGGGTTGGCACAGACCTTCAATTTATAAAAAACACAGTATCTGTGAGGTGAAGTAAAAGGAGGTATGCCTGTACCCCAAGAGAGAAAAAAATCAGGGAGATTCTTCAGATAGACTGAAAAACACATTATTTCTATTCCTCTTCTTTTTTTTTTTTTAAGATTTTATTTATTTATTTGACAGAGAGAGAGAGATCACAAGTAGGCATGATGGGGAAAAACTGTACTTTAAGCCGACTGACCAAACTGGCAAGGGAACTCCAGTCCTTGTCTCAGAGCCCTTCTGGTTCTTCTCTCCTACCCTGTTCCTCTCGCGCACCAGAATGCCAAGTTTCCGCCAGGATCCAGCCCAGGTTCTGCTACAGGCAGAGAGGCAGGCAGAGAGAGAGGGGGAAGCAGGCTCCCTGCTGAGCAGAGAGCCCGATGTGGGGCTCGATCCCAGGACCCTGAGATCATGACCTGAGCCGAAGGCAGAGGCTTTAACCCACTGAGCCACCCTGGTGCCCCTCTATCCCTCTTCTAATTCCACCTTTACACACTGGGGAGAGACCAAGAGGCCAATAGACAAACATCTTCCGGATTTGGGGGAGGAGATAACTGCTTCCAGGTCCTTGGACCTGTTGTCCTCACACATGGCAGGCACTGCTGGCTGGGCTGTCCCCACCCATTTGGCCCTTCATTCATTTGATCCAAATTCGTTAGAACCTCCCCGGAGCCTCAGACTTTCCGTGGGTGCTGGAGACGTAACAGTTAACGTGGACACACTGCCTGCACCGATGGAAGGCTGGGACCCAACGCTGACCCAGGAGGACAGCTAAGTTGGAGGAGAGGGGACCCACACTAGCCTGAGGACTTAAATAGGACTGCCTTGGGGAGGAGAAGCTTGGGTCAGGTTCTGGAAGATGGCTGGGCTTGGCCAGCCTTCTTGATAGGGAGATCTTTCCAGATGCAAGAAAACTTTCTAAAGGCAGGATGCAGCTTGCATGAGGGTGTGACAGGCCAGTCACCAGCATAAACACTTTTACCTTTTTCTTCCATCGTAGTACGGAACCCTGATGTCACCTCTTAGCCAGCCCATGGCTTTGAGGGCAGAATCAGATGCCACAGCAAGTTACCCACCTCTGCCCCTCGGTGACCCCAGCCCGGGCTTGGGGACAGTGTGAATACCTGTGCAACCCCGTGTGCTTGGTTCTGGGATGAGTCTCCTTTTTGGTCAAATCCACTCAAACAAGGAGGAAATAATTAATGAGCTGCCCGCTTTGTTCTGTGTGGCAGCTACTGTCTCTTAACTCAGATACAATCCAAACTCCCAGCGCAGTGCGGGACAGGGCGTGGCAGAATGTCTCAGGCCAGGGGGCAGGGGGGCTGGGCCCCGGAAGGGAGCAGGCAGAGGAGGCGGCAGAGCGGGGCTTACTTGGGGAACAGGTGGGGCATGTGGAGCTCTGCTCTGATGCCCTGATGCTCAAGGGAGTTTGGGAGTGTGGATGTAGGTTCGAGTCATTTAATCTTTTTTTTTTTTTTTTTACTGATTTTATTTATTTATTTATTTATTTATTTATTTATTTATTTGACAGAGAGAGAGAGAGAGAACACAAACAGGGGGAACGAAAGAGGGAGAAGCAGGCTTCCCGCTGAGTAAGGAGCCCGATGCCGGGCTCGATCGCAGGACCCTGGGATCATGACCTGAGCTGAAGACAGACACTTAACGACTGAGCCACCCAGGCACCTCTGATCTATTTATTAATTGGAGAATTAAGGAAGTTCTCGCAGCTAAAATGAGTTGGGTGAGAAGTAAAGAAATTATCGATCAGACTTGCGATAACCAACACTGAGGGCAAGGCAGGAGAAGGGGAACCTCACAAGAGAAAAGAGAAGAGGAGGGAGCACAGCGGTAGTGGGGGGGGGGAAGACAGGAAGAGAGGAAGGAAGGAGGGAGGAAGAAAAAGATATACAGGTATCCCCCACTTTTTCAAAGTTCATACTGGGCCACTTTATGGCCCAGTATAAATAAAGAACTGGATTAGTACTATTTTCACTATCCAAAAGAAATTCAAAGAGGACTTTCGCTTTTATGAAAAAAGATGAAAAGCAAAAATAGCGTTGGTTTTGCAGTGAGTCCTTACAGAGGCCCCGTGCACCCTGGGCACTGCTAGGCTCCTTCCCCGGGAACTCCACTCGGCACGAACCCGCCACAGCTTTGACCAGTGTCTGTGAGCGTCTGTGCTTTATCTCGGAATATTTTGTGCATCCCTTAAAATGTGTCCTAAGGCATCAGAAAAGCCTCAGAGGCGTCATTTTGGGCGTCTGGGAATGCTCAAAAATTTTTTTTTCATATTAATGAATGATAATTACTTCTTTGCTTTACCCCATTGCGGTTTACCAAAGGTTTCATAAAACGCTTTGCTTTCTGGATAGCAGAGGAAACCTGTAGCTGGAAGGGAGGTTGCAAAACAGCAAAGGGAAATCGTGCAGAAACCAGGGGAAGTGGTCCAGACTGCAGAGAAGTCATGTAGCTAAGGAAAAAGGAGCATTGCTTGGATTTAGAAACACATGGGTCATCCACAACCTGGAAAACGCCATTCTTTTGTTTTAGCAGTGGCAGTGGGCTGATGTATGAAGAGCAGTTAATCTGTGAGGGAGAAGGGAGACAGGCCATAACCGAAGGCAGTTATGGATTTGGGACCGAAACTTTTGTTATTTGTTTTTAATATTGTATGGACTTGGATATGCCAAAATGCTACTGGGGACAGAAAAAGGAGATGAAGGGAGACTCAGAAATCCGAGTCAAGTCTGGAGTTCAGTTCATAGTAACAGTCCAATGTCTTCAGTACCTTAAATTTGACAGGCACGCCCCTGTAATGTAAGATGTTAGCATCAGGAAAAGCGGGGTGAAGGGTGTGCAGGAGCTCTCTGTGCTATTTCTGCAACTTTCCTGGAAATCTAAACCGGTTTCAAAGCAAAAGCTTATTTCGAAAATGAGCTATTGGGAAGTTGCCTCTAATGAGAGACCAAGAAGAGAGAAAGGAGCAAGACCAGTAGGAAGGCAGGGCCATGAGCAGATGGAGGAGGGAGGTCTGGGCAGAGGGACAAGTACATTTATAGAAGTGAGAAGTTCAAGGCCATCTCTAGATGGCATCTTTCTCTGACAAAGAAAAGGTCGTCCTATCATTGGCTAAATTGAAGGAGGAAGGAAATGGAAGATTTAGACAGTGGAGATTCTTTTAAAAGTCGCAGCATATAATGGGACAGAAAGAATGCCTGGGGCAATGTGGAAAATATCTGAGTGCCGTGGGTGGCTTTTAGGAACTTTATTGTTTGCTGATTATGGATATTCTATTCTGCCACTTAAAAATATTCGAGCATTGGTTGTATGGACCACAGTCCAAGTTGCTGTTGTCAGATGGTCACCTGGCTCCATTCTAATGAAAAAGTTCATCTGAAAGTAGCTTTTAGAGAAAAGCAGCATTATTTACATTAGCCAAATGATGGGAACAGCCCAGGAGCCCATCAATCAATGAATGGATAAAGAAAATGTGGTCTATATACACAATGGAATGTTACTCAGCCATAAAAAAGAATGAGATCTCGCCATTTGCAATGACATGGATGAACCAGAGGGTATTATGCTAAGCGAAACAAGTCAGTCAGAGAAAGACAAATACCATATGGTTTCACTCATATGTGGGATTTAAGAAACAAAACAAACGAGCAAAGGAAAAAGAGAGAGAGAGACAGACAAACCAAGAAACAGACTCTTAACTATAGAGAACAAACTGATGGTTACCAGGGGAGAGGTGGAGGGGATAGGGGAAATGGGAGATGGGGATAAAAAAAGTACATTTATCATGATGAAAAAAATAAAATAAAAAGATAAAAAATAAAAGTGGCTTTTATAGATTGATGTCTAATGAGGGTGAGCTAAACTTTCAGTTGTCTAGATTCATAGTAACTGGTACAGAGTGCATCTATCAAACCTCACTAAAGCTGTGGGTTTGAGGAAAGTTAAATTAATCCCTTGCTTTCCTCTTTGGCTCTGAGCCGTTGTGACCCAACCAACCTTAGAGGGTCCCACCCCCCACCTCCCCAACATCCTACCCAGACAGTGTTAGTCATTTCCTTCACTGAGCACCAACACGTTATATGCTTCAACGAGAAGACACATGATCTCATTGCATTGCAATCACATGTTTATTTAATACGTTGGAGGTAGATTAAAATAAATACATCAAACCTTTCAAATGCCCAATATAAAAGCACTTCCTTATAAAAGTTACTAGAAGTGGTGACTGGAGAGTTTCTTACTCATGTAGCTTAAAAACATATCCTTACACTCTAGTAAAGTAGAATTGGAAGTGTTTGGCTTAATATTCTTTTTTTCCTCTTTCTCTCTTCTTAAAGAATAGAATATATGTATACCAGTGTGACCCCAAATTTTACTATTTTAAAAATTTAAATCACAGACCTGTACCCCTGAAACAAATAATACATTATATGTTAATTTAAAAAAAATTTAGGTCATACTCCAGTTCATTTTAGTATGTTAATGATTGTGTGGTGGCTATCATGCCCAAATTAAACAGGAAATACTGGAGAAAAATGCAGATAAAGACAGTATTTCACAGAGACCCTAAAATTAATTCAATATGCAGAATGAAAGTCTTGCTGAATTGCACTTTCCAAAACCAAAGTTACTTACCAACAAGGAACCACTATGATTCCAGGCCAGCCAGTGGCCAGATCAGTAGGGCTCCCAGGACCGGAGGAGGAGGAATACACAGATCCTTGTTTCTCACTAAAATTCTCGAGAGTACTTTTCCTGTGAGAGTCCTTGCAACAAGCCTACAGTCTGGTCAAAAGAAGGCAGTAGAAACGGGAAGTGGAGATTCTGGCTTGCCGTGAGGCGTGGGCAAGGAACAGGTGTGTTTGAGAGCCTCGAGCCACAGAGACTGAGAGGGGGCAGCAGAACTGAGTAGCAGATAGGAGATTGTGCGAGTGGTAAGCGACTTGAGTTTTAGCAGCGAGACGTTCTTTCCTAGAGTTTGTCTGTCACAGCTAGTATGAAAGGTCAACAAAAAAGAGCCAGCTGAAGAGTCCCAGTGAGGTAACCCAGGACTCCCCCCAACTGTCCACACAGCTGTCACTGACAAGCGATATCTGGTGCCTGCTCCCAAAGCTCATCCCAGATACCATCAACAGGGGAGGATGAAGAGACCTATTCCATTGCCTCAAGCTAGGGGGGCCCAGGAGTTAGTCTTGCCTTTGGTGAGATTTAATCACTTGACGACTATATTTTTAGGTTGAGGCGTGTATTGTGTTTATCTGTATATATCTATACAATATATAGATATGTGTGCATAAAATCAGCTGGACCAATTTTAGTTTGAATGTTTTAAAATAGGATTTATTTTTTTCAATTGAGAGACAATATGCTTTTTTTTTTTTGAGAAAGAGAGTATACTTATGTGAGTGGGGGGGAGAGGGTGGTGTAAAGGGAGAGGGAGAGAGAGAATCTCAAGCAGACTCCCGACTGAGCATGGAGCCTGACTCTGGGCTCCATCTCATGACGCTGAGACCATGACTTGAGCCAAAATCAAGAGTCAGGCGGTCAAACAACTGAGCCACCCAGGTGCCCCCGGATATGCTTTTTATCCTGCTATTAGAGAAAAATCCCAAGAGGCTGATGAGAAATTGGCTCATCTCATCTGTGTGAAAAGTAAATGGAAGAACAACCGGCTCTAAATGGATCTTGTCATAATAATGTAGCATAACTGACCTTTGGCTGGTCCCTTCAGGAAGCTGTTTTAAGCCATGATGACCTTCACATGTGGTCTGCTCCAGCGCTAGGTTATGGCTGAGACTGCTTGGGAAAGTCACCATTCCCACCGCAGCTTCAGCAGGAAGGCCACCTGAGTCCTTGCTCCCTCGCAGACCTGCTGCCATTGTGAGGCGGCCACCAGCTCCCGCTCATGACGACAGCAGGGTCCAGAGTGCTCCAGCATTGGATGGAAGGAACGTGCGTTCCATATATATAGTGGTTGTTTTGTGATCTTTAGGAAGCTAAAGACAAATGTACAGTCAGTGTCAGTAACAGCATCAAAAAAAATGCTTTCAGAGGGCAAGTTTTCTTTTTTATTATTATGTTCCATTATCCAGTATGTAATACATCATTAGTTTTTGAGGGCAAGTTTTCTGAGAACAGATGTTGGGACAGTTGTCTTTGCACCAGTGGGGCTGCTACAGAGTCAGAGCTGGGTGTCCCTGAGCCTGATTAGAAGCCACCCCATACAGATGTGGGGCAAGCCCAAGGGAGCTAAAGTTAAGTCTCTGAGGAGTAAGGGAGCAGGGCCGTGTGGCCTCAGTAACCGATGGAAATGACTCGTTTCCAATCTATTGTGTTGAGAGAAACAGAAATGACTCGTCCTCCCCCTATTACTTAGTGTTTCTTGTCCTTGGTTTGGGACCATCTGGGTGAACATTTAATGTCATTGCATAGCAATATGGGAATCCCTAACCAGTAAGGAACCAAATGTCAAATGTCAGCAATGCATGTTTGAAGCTACAGTCACAACCTTTGTAAAATATATTCACTTACCTTGGCTACAGCCACCCTCCACTAAATCTCTAATAGACTATGGCTATATAGGTTCTTTCACTCATTCATCAAATGTTCATTCACACTTACTGAGTGCTCAGGCACTGTCCTGGGCTCCAGGAGCAAATGACAAGATTTATTACCCCAAGACTTCAGTCTCAAATCTAATTTTTCTGGCACTGGCAAATAGAGTTGAATGTGAATCTGGAGGAGTCTCTGTGACAAGACTGGAAAGACCAAAACTTCTGCCCCCCCGCTGCCTCCCCACCTCCTTGCCTCTTGACCACCTAGTTCCTATGTGGCTTCTCCAGGGTGGAACACTTTCTAGAGTTTCCTGGGCTCTCAGAAGCAGGGAGTTTTCCGGGACATGTCCAGAATGAAAGAGTTTCCAAGGAAGAGCAATTCAGGGCTCTGTCCTCCAAGAGAAGACCCCAACTGTGGTAACCTTAAAGAGGCCTTGCCACATGGATGAGAAGTCATTAACGCTGCACTCCACATTCAACAACCCTAGCACAGAAAGGTCCTTGGTTTTGACCCTGCCTCATGCCAGTGCTCCCACTAACATGGCTCAGCCCATTTCTGCCTTGATTCACTTTAGGGAGGATTCAGGTGAGGAGGAGAGGGCCTACCTGTTCTCTTCCAGGAGCTCACTTGGGCTAAGCTTGGGGATGCAGATTCAGGTGTGGCAACTGGACCCCTTCTCCGTTAGCCTCTATCTACTTTGTCCTTCCCTATCCTCTCCTTTGGGAAGGTCCCTGACTGGCTGGATTGTCAAAGTGCACTCTATTTCTAGACCTATAACATTTTTCTTTGAAGGCACCTGGAGCTTTTTGGCTGACCGCAGAATTCACTGGTCTCTCTCAAGTCTTTCAGGCTGATACTAAAGATGAGTCATCAGATCCCTTTAGAGTCAGCCTTAGAATAATTAAACATCAAGCTTGCAAGAGACTTTGAGAACTTTAAAGCCGATCGTCTCCTCCATCCCATTTGTCACTGAAATCACTTTCCAAGAGGTAGTGATCTGGCTTCTTTTACTTTTTTTATTTTTTAAAGATTTTATTTATTTATTTGGGAGAAAAAGAGAGAGAGAGTAACTGAGAGGGAGAGGGAGAGAGAATCTGAAGCAGACTGTTTGCTGAGCACAGCCCCATGTAGGGCTCGATCCCATGACCCTGTGATCATGACTTGAGCTAAAATCAAGAGTCAGACGCTTAACAGACTGAGTGACCCAGACAGCCCTGATCTGGCTTCTTTTTGAACACAGTCAGTGGTGGGGACTTTTCTACCTTAAGAAGGCCAATCCACTGATAGCTCTGATGGAAGTTCTGTCGTTACGGGAACCCACTTTCGGTGTATACTAAACTTGTTTCCATTTTAATGATGATGCACTTTGATCTTTATGGGGGTCCATTTCAGCAACTGGCACGTTTGTCTCTGGCGAAGTGCATGTGTTAGGATTCCACAGGAGACGACTGATTTCTCCAAGGGATTGGGCCAGAAAGACAGAACACTCCTTCTCCGCAGCTGGAGTCCAAAACCGACAACTGCGGGCTCCTTTTGGCCCAATTTTCTGATCCAGGGAGCAGATTCCATCGGAGAGAGCATTTTGGTGTTTCCTGGCCCTGCCTGCTTGAAAGGTTTAGTTTAAGATGTACGCACCTTGTTGTCACTTCCTTCTCTCATGGTTGGAATAGTGTTGCCTATCGGCTCTTTTATAGATATTTCATGCACAGGGCAAGGAGACCTCCTATACTTTGCCAGGGAAATCAGAATCCAGGCACCAGAACATTCAAATAGCCTCCATTTAAAATATGTGATATTTCGAGATGGGTGCCCAGCATAGTTTTTGTGGAGCTGAGTGATTTTCTTCTGGGAGGGTGCCCACAGAGGAGCAGATTTTCCCAGCTGGCTGTTTGGTTACAGAGATGCATGTGTTCCTTTCCAGAACGCGTGCCACTGGGGTGCCTGGGTGGCTCAGATGGTTAAGCGTCTGCCTTCAGCTCAGGTCACGACCTCCAGGTCCTGGGATCAAGCCCCCATGTTGGGCTGCCTGCTCAGCAGGGAGCCTGCTTCTCCCCCTGCCTGCCACTCCCCCTGTTTGTGCTCTCTCTGTCTCTCTTTCAAATAAATAAATAAAATCTTTAAAAAAATTTTTTAAGAACAGGTGCCAGTGCATTCGGTTTGTAGCTCTACCCCTAACTTGTTATTAGCTAAATGTTGTTATTTGCCAGTTTGTGACCATGTGTATGTATCCTTGACTCAAGAGATGAGGACATTAGAATTTAACAGGTACTAAAGACTATAAGGGGGTTATTTTAATGACAGGATGTTGCTAAAGAATATGTCTGGAGGGGACAAAGTAAAGATAAACAACCAAAACCAAGGGTGCTACCTACAATAACAAAAATACCGTAAACTAGCTTGGCTTATGAAGAGCAGAAATTTATTGCTCACAGTTCTGGAGGCTAGAGGTCCAAGATCAGGGTTGCAAAATGTTGACTTCCCCCTTGTGTTCTCTCAAGGCAGAAGGGGCAAGGGAACTTTCTTGGGCCTCTTTTATAAAGGCACTAATCTTATTAATGAGGGCTCTGTCCTCATGACTTAATCACCTCCCAAATACCCGATCTCCTAATACTGTTACCTTGGGGGTTAGGATTTCGGTGTATGAACAATGGAATAAGTAACAATACTTTTGAAAACAGTGCAAAGCACTTATTTTTGGCGCAGATTACCAGGAAAACTGAGTAAGTCTTTTTAAAATAAGAACCCTGCTCAGAATGATGAGAACAGCATCCTCTGGTAGGCTGAGTTAGATGTCCACATCCTAATCATAGAACCTGTGATCGTTACTCTATATGGCAAAAGGGACTTTGCTGCTATGTTTAAATTAGGGATTTTGAGGGGGAGAGATTATCCTGGATTATCTGGGTGGGCCCTAACTGTCGTCTCCAGGGTCCTGTAAAAGGGAGGCTGAGGGAGCTGTGACCACGCAGAGGACGTGCTTTGAAGATGGAGGGAGGGGTTCCAAGCCAAGGACTGTAGGTGACCCCTAAGAGCTCATAAGCAAGGAAATGGCTTTTCCTCCAGAGCTTCTAGAGGAAACCAGCCCTGCTGACACCTTGATTTTAGCACAGTGAAATTGATCCCAGTTTCTGACCTCTAGAGCTGGGAGATAATAAATTTGTGTTGGTTCAAGCCCCTAAATTTGTGGTATAATTTGTTACAGCAGCAGTAGGAAACGAGTACACATACCTTTATGTACTTTTCCCGGTGACTGGAGGAAAGCTGAAAATCTTGGAGACCGATCAGAGGAAATGATATTACCAGAAAGCCCAAACGGAAAATTCTAATTCCTCTAATTCTAATCATGAACATAAAGGTGTATTAGGTGAATTGGGAAGCGTCTTCATGAGAAGAAACTGTAAGATTGTTTAGTACCTTACATTGTAAGACGAAGGTGTAAAGATGGTACACATTTTGTGACAAAATGAGACCAGAGAACAGTGGCAGAATCAAAGTATTTCAGAAGGAAATTGACCTTGAAGATCCAAATTCTTCAAAGTGACCTTGAAGGTTACTTTTGTTCATCCTCCCATATTGGGGATGAAAGAATTTGGGCATGGAGAGCTTCGGGAAATAGTCCAAAGTTACACAACCAGGCCGCTGTGAGCTGGGACCACACTTCTGCTTCCTGACTCCACATCCCTCCAAGGACTTTTCTCCTGATCCATGACATTTGAAAGTGTGTAAATAACCTATACGGAAAGAAGAAATACTATAGATGACTCCGTGCACAGTGCTCAGCAAGAGATGCCAGATGTTTGTTATTCTTGTCTTCATTATGACTGTCACGGGGTCCGGAATAGGGAGCGGCTGGAGATTATTGCCCTTTGCAAATGCTACTAAATCAGGGTCTGAAGTTGGGCTAGTAGGGAAAAAGTGAATAACAAAGCATTTAGAAATATTCTTTAAATTTAGAGATTTGAAAAAGCAGATTTACTGAGAGAAGATATTTTTTTTTAAAAATCTGTTGGGCACAATAGCATTATTGTGAAATGGAAACTGGACATGTTTTTCCCACTCTCTTGACCTGAAATGTCTTTGAGGTAAAATATCCCCCAAGTTTTTGGCCCCCAAAATGTTAAAATTATTTAGAAATGCGGAAGAAAGAGAAGGAGAGAGAGGGGAGGAAGGCAGAGCCAGAATAAGAGGAGGAAGAAGAGGAGGAAAAGCAAAATCAGTAGCAGCAAAAGCAGAAGGAAAAGAAATGGTAGGAAACCACTTACAAAGAATGGTATGGCCCACTCTCTTCTCCTTCAGCAAAAACAGGCACGCGCCCATTGAACAAATGTTGATGAAGCTGGTGCCAGGCCCTGGGTCAGGCACTGGGGAGGCATCCATGAACAAAACTTGGCAGCTTCTCTCCATTTACGTGCAATAAATCATAGACGTGGTAAGAAAAGCTAGATACTAAGTCCTTCCTTCCTCTCCCACCCCACCTCCAACCTGCCTTTTGCCAGGATTAGTATCTTCTGACTGTCGCTGCCTTTTTCCAGTTTGTTAATCATTTTCTAAGTTTTTGAAAGAACTTCTTGAGTGAATTGCAGCTTAACATGAGCCTTGATGCTGTTTCATGTTTCATAGGCAGAAGCATTGTCTTCTCAGTCTTTCAGAATTTGTCATCTCTGATGGCGGTGCTGCCCTTGCCTAGCCCTGGAGTGAAAAAGTGGAAGGAGCCCTGGGCAAGTGTAGACAGGCTCGACTGATTTCCGATCCCTCTCTATTTTTCTAGCTGTGTGAGCTTGGGCAATTTATTAAACATCCCTAAGCTTGGGGCTTAGGATTGGAGGAGGGCCCATAAAATAGCACTCCTCTTTTCTGCCTGAGTTTTTTAAAAATATTTTATTTATATATTTTGGAGAGAAAGTGGGGGAAGGGGCAGAAGGAGAGGGAGAGAGAGGATCTCAAGCAGACTCTGCACTGAGCAGTGAGCCCAACATGGGGCTCGATTCGATGACCCCGAGGTCATGACCTGAGTCGAAACCAAGAGTTGGATGCTCAATGGACTGAGCCACCCAGGTGCCCCTCTGCCTGAATTCTGATTAGTTGAGAATCAAAACAAAGTGGTAAAGCAGATGGGTATCAAAGCCATACCTAAGTTCTGGATAAAGATGATATGGGATGATTTGGCTTCTATCTGCAGGCCGGGAGACTGTCTTATGTTGAATTTCAGAATGTCTCTACTTACCCACACCCCATCACAGCAGCAGCGGACCCAGCCAGCCTCCTCCCCCTGGGACAGAGCCTGCTCCTGGGGAAGCAGGGTAAAACCTGTGCTCAGGCACATCAGTCCTCAGGGAAGGGAAGGGAGAAGGGGCAGATCCAGACAGGCCTAGTGTCTCCTCCCTGCTTCTCAGTTAGCCTGAATCACTTCTCCTCCCCATGGGCAGGTGGGGATGGGGTGTTCGGGGAGGGAGTATTCACAAACCAGAAGGGTAACCATTGGAGTTCCCTGCACACAGAAGGAGACAGAAGTCGACAGAAGTCTAATACCTGAGTTTCTTATCTTTAAAATGAGGTTAATATTTATTTCCCATGGATATGATGACCATGAGGCATCTAGGAAATACCCCTGTTGAAGTGCCTGAGAAATTGTTTCCCTTTCCCACTCCCTCTGCTCTCCCTCCTTGCTTTCCTTCAATCCCTCTCTCTCTTCCTCTCTGTTTGGAGGAAGTTATTTGAGAAAGGAATCTCTCCTTTTTATTTTAACTGCCTGAAAATCTTTACTCCACACGTATTTCTGCTCTAGCAATAGTACCATTTTCTCCCAACTGGCTTTCCCTAGCAAGTCACAAGAAAGGGGTGTGTGTGTGTGTGTGTGTGTGTGTGTGTGTGTGTGTGTGTGTTTAGCCAATGTTATCTGTAAGTTAAGGTTCTCCTCTTGTAATACTACTGATAATTATTTTTCTTTTTTACGATTTCATTTATTTCTTTGAAAGAGAGAGAGAGCAGGCACAGGGAGTGGGGAGGGGCAGAGGGAGAGGGAAAAACAGACTCCCCGCTAAGCAGGGACGCGGGGCTCCATCGCAGGGCGCAGGGATCCAACCTGAGCTGAAGGCAGATGCTCAACCGACTGAGCCACCCAGGCACCCTGATAATTATTTTATTTAAAGTGTAACATGGAGGGGTGCCTGGGTGGCTCAGTGGGTTAAAGCCTCTGTTCGGCTCAGGTCATGATCTCAGGGTCCTGGGATCGAGCCCCGCATCAGGCTCTCTGCTCTGCGGGGAGCCTGCTTCCCCCTCTCTCTCTGCCTGCCTCTCTGCCTACTTGTGATCTCTCTCTCTTTGTCAAATAAATAAATAAAATTTAAAAAAAAAAATAAAGTGTAATATGGAAGTCATAGGATAATTAGTGTTGTATAAAACTTCTAACTAATTAGAGATAGAATTTTGAGGCATCGAAACCAAATTTTACTAAGAAAGATGGTACCATGCTGAGATGCTCATACTCACTCACAGTGAGTATGTGAGTTCACAAAAGTAAAATCTTCAGGAAGATAAAATGGTGATGCATTAAGCTTTGGGGCAAAGCTTTTCAGGATGGGATTTACAAACCCTCTATCTTTTGCCAGAATAAATACATCTGAATGTTTTCTTGCTTTGTGTCCCCCGAATGTCACCTGGTTTTTGGTGTCGTGGGTTTTGCAGCACAGATGCAGGTATAAACAGATGTGTTGTTCTGGCCTCTGGAGACAGAGGCTCTTTTTCAGGCTTAGTTCTGAAACTAGTGTGCAATAAACCAAATGTCACATTTTAAGACTGGGAACTCACATATGAAAATAAATATCATGATAACCACTAATTAAATGGTAAAAAAAAAATTTTTTTTTGTAACCATAAACCCATATAATCCAATCACCGAGGACTGGTACTGCCAAACCTTGGGGCAGAGGCAGCAACTACTTCCCAGCAAGCCAGCCAACGCGCGTTCCCGCATGGTGTCTTGCTCTCTGTTCAAAAGCATCACTTAGAAGGAAAAAAATGGTTCAGCTGTCTACCTCTGTAGGCTTAGCTGGCTTTTGCACAGCCATCAAGCAATCCAGTCCCTCTTTGAGACACTGTGCTTTTGTATTTCGCAAACAAGCCACATCTGGAAGCTCTCGCCGAGCTGCACAGGGTCCCCTGGGAGGAGGTTAAGCTTGGGAGGGCCACGATCCAGATCTACGTGGTTTCCAGCATTTTCGAAAGAAGTAACACATTCTAGTTGAAATTGTTGCCTTAAAAACCAGATACCGGAGAAAGTAGCTTCCCCAAAATTGCAGGGGTGCACTTCTAGGCTTCAGTATCCTGATGGGTCTTTCTGTTCCCAAGTGGCCGTGTATTTGGTGGTCAGTTTGTTTCTTTATTAATTTATTTACAAAAATATATAGGGTTTAATTAATTTATTTATTTTTAAAGATTTTATGCATTTATTTGACAGAGAGAAAGAGATCACAAGTAGGCAGAGAGGCAGGCAGTGGGAGAGTGGGAAGCAGGGTCCCTGCTGAGCAAAGAGCCTGATGTGGGGCTCGATCCCAGGACCCTGAGATCATGATCTGAGCCGAAGGCAGAGGCTTTAACCCACTGAGCCACCCAGGCGCCCCTGTACGGTTTAATATAATAAGTGCTATGCCTTCTAGGCCCTGGGGATAAAGTATTGAACTGGGCATAAGAAGGTCCTTGTTCTCGTGGAACTTAAGAGCCTTCAGGTGTAGAAAACAGTCAATGAACCATGAATCTCTCTCTCTCTCTCTCTCTCTCTCTCTCTCTCTCTCACACACACACACACACACACACACACACACACACACACACACACACACACACACACAGTGCTTGCCATGTGCCAAGCTCCCAATAACGTTATGAGGTAGCTACCATCATCATCTGCACTTTACACAGGAGGAAGTGGAGGTCCTCACCACTCAAGGGCTCACATGGGTGGTGAGGAACTTGAACACAGGTGGGGGAGCTCTTCAGACACCCGTTTTCGTCACCTGACATGGAAAATTAAAATACGGTGAGGCAAGAGCCGCTGAGTGGCCCCTTTGGATTGAGAGGTCTCGGCCTCTCTACCTGAGGAGCTGACCTGTCAGCTGAGGTCTGAATAACTAGAAGTCAGCTGTGCAAAGCCTGGAGCAAAGAACACCGTGTGCAAAAGCCCTAAGGCACGAATAAGCTCAGCACAGTGGAGCCTCAGGAAGACGGCCCAGTGTGGCTGGCAAGTTGGAGGGAAAAAACACAAGATGAGGAGGTTATGTGGAGGCCAAAATCAGGTGAGAATTTGTAAGCCAAGAAAAGGAGTGTGAACATTTTTTTAAAAAATCGCTATGCCCCCCAAAATAAAATAAACTTTTAAATACAAAAACCTTTCATTTGCTGTTGGTTATTCATAAAGTTTTCCTTCATGGCTAACCACCATGAAGTCTGCACCAGTGAGAAAGGAAAAAAAAAAAATGGACACGCTGATATAAGGCATTTTATTTACTATATTTTGTTTATTATTTATTTGAGAAAGAGAGCACAAGCAGGGGGTGGGGCAGAGGGGGAAAGAGAGAATCTCAAGCAGACTCTTCTCTGAGTGTGGAGCATGATGTGGGGTTTGATCCCATGACCCCAAGATCATGACCTGAGCCGAAATCAAGAATTGGACATTTAACCGACTGAGACACCCAGGCATCCCTGAAATAAGGCATTTTATTTTGTTATTTTTAATTTTTTTATTAACATATATTGTTTCAGGGGTACAGGTCTGTGATTCATCCATCTTACACATTTCACAGTGCTCATCATAGCACATACCCTCCCCAATGTCCATTATCCAGCTCCCCATCCCTCCCACCGCCCACCCCCCCAGCAACCCTCAGTTTGTTTCCTGAGATTAAGAGTCTCTTACCTTAGTCTCCCTCTCTGGTTTCATCTTTTCATCTTGTTTCATTTTTCCCTCCCTTCCACTATGATTCTCTGTCTTGTTTCTCAAATTCCTCCTAGCAGTGAGATCATATGATAATTGTCTTTCTCCAATTGACTTATTTCCCTTAGCATAATACCCTCTTGTTCCATCCGCATCATTGCAAATGGCAAGATTTCATTTTTTGATGGTGGCGTAGTATTCCCTTGTATATACACCACATCTTCTTTATCCATTCATCTGTTGATGGACATCTAGGTTCTTTCGATAGTTTGGCTATTGTGGACATTGCTGCTATAAACATTGGGGTCACATGCCCCTTCGGATCACTACATTTGTATCTTTGGGGTAAATACCCAGCAGTGCAATTGCTGGGTCGTAGGGTAGCTCTATTTTCAACTTTTTGAGGAACCTCCATACTGTTTTCCAGAGTGGCTGCACCAGCTTGCATTCCCACCAACAGTGTAGGAGGGTTCCCCTTTGTCTGCATCCTCGCCAACATCTGTTGTTTCCTGACTTGTTAATTTTAGCCATTCTGACTAGTGTGAGGTGGTATCTCATTGTGGTTTTGATTTGTATTTCCCTAATGCCAAGTGATGTGGACCACTTTTTCACGTGTCTGTTGGCCATTTGGATGTCTTCTTTGCAGAAGTGTCTGTTCATGTCTTCTGCCCATTTTTTGATTCGATTATTTGTTCTTTGGGTATTGAGTTTGATCAGTTCTTTATAGATTTTGATACTAGCCCTTTATCTGATATGTCATTTGATTGTCATTCTCCCATTCTGTCAGTTGTCTTTTGGTTTTGTTGGCTGTTTCCTTCACTGTGCAAAAGCTTTTTATCTTTTTTTTTTTTTTAAAGATTTTATTTATTTATTTGTCAGAGAGAGTGAGAGAGAGAGCACAAGCAGGCACAGTGGCAGGCAGAGGCAGAGGGAGAAGCAGGCTCCCTGCCGAGCAAGGAGCCCGATGTGGGACTCGATCCCAGGACCCTGGGATCATGACCTGAGCCAAGGCAGCCGCTTAACCAACTGAGCCACCCAGGCGTCCCAAAAGCTTTTTATCTTGATGAAGTCTCAGTAGTTCATTTTTGCCCTTGCTTCCCTTGCCTTTGGCAATATGTCTAGGAAGAAGTTGCTGCGGCTGAGGTCGAAGAAGTTGCTTCCTGTGTTCTCCTCATGGATTTTGATGGATTCCTGTCTCACATTGAGGTCTTTCACCGCTTTGAGTCTATTTTTGTGTGTGGTGTAAGGAAATGGTCCAGTTTCATTCTTCTGCATCTGGCTGTCCAATTTTCCCAACACTATTTGTTGAAGAGACTGTCTTTTTTTCCATTGGACATTCTTTCCTGCTTTGTCGAAGATTAGTTGACCCTAGAGTTGAGGGTCCATTTCTGGGCTGAAATAAGGCATTTTAAAACCAACCCCTGGATCTTTCAAAATAAACACAGAAAGATGTCATAGGCTTCTGTGACATCTGCTTCTACATCATCTTACACAGTCTTTACGTGCACATTCTCACAGGAGAATGGTTGGCATCCCTAGTGCATGGTGGTAGTGCTTCACAAGAGCAGTTCTGTATCCTACACTCTGCTATCAGTTCCGCGGCAGACATTTTCTCACATTTGAATGTTTTTGAAATTGGTTTGCATCTGCAATCAAGATGTACATGTGGATACCACCAAAATAACTGTCAGCGTCTTTTAGAAGTTGCAGTTTCTGCAATCTTACTGGGCAGTATGAAAATTGAGATCTTTGCAGTTTCAGCGGGAACCAGGGTCTGTGAAATAGATCTTTCCGGTGTATCCCAGGCTGCTTTGGAAGGAGTTAGATGCTTAAGGATGTTCCAGCCTTTTTCTTCATTACACTCTAGCTCTGTCTGATTCCTGCAAATTAACTCAGAGTGAAGATGGTGTTCCTAAAATTAAGGCCTGGATTCCGTGCCTTCAACAGTCACTTGCCCTGTGTGCTTCATAACCATCCAAGGCTCCTCGGGAGTGACCCTGTCCTTCCCCAGATGTGTCCCTCCCTTTGTTGTCTGAAGGATTCAGGCAATTATATGGAACTTCTGCTTCAAATACCTCACTGTCTTTTTCAAAATTAAAAGACAAATAAGATATCTTAAGTCTGGGGTTGGGGGGGAAGCATCATTGCTGTATAGAATGTAGCAGCAGAATATTATATTAAATGTTTTTCTATACTTTTCCACAGTCTCTATTTCTAGGCTGTGAGGTAATCCACTCTGCCTACTCCTATTAAGTATCACTTAAAACAACAAGTAGCATTTATAGTGTGCTTCTTAAAAGTCAAACACCATGTTAAGTTCTGTACTTGGCTGCCTCGAGTAATTCCTGCAACACACCTGGATGGCATTAGCATCTCCATTTTATAGATGAACAAACTAAGTCCCAGACAGAGTGAGTTATTTACCTTTGGTCACATATCCAGTTAGTAGCAAAGCTGGGATTTGAATCTACACAGTCCTATTCACCTCATGCTCTGCCTTTCATCCCTGTTTCTGGAGATACCAAGAGAAAGAAGACTCACTGCCTCAAGACCACTCTATCAAACACTTACCTAGAGCACCAACTAGACTGTAAACTCCTTGAGATAGAAATTATGGGGTATAGTTTTCCTGTGCCCTTCCCAGTGCCCAACACAAAATCTCTACAGGATATTTATTGGCAGATGGATTAGCCCTGTCCAAGTATAGGAAAAGTTATCAGACTGACCCGAAAGTATTAGTTCACCTACAACAAATGAGCACCATTTTCCTTTCTTACTGGTGATGTGAGATTTATCTTCTAATATTTTATTTGATTATATGGCAGATTGGCAATGTCTTGCTTACTCAAGCAGAATAACCGAGGACTGTTGACTCTTTGGCTCTTTGCAAAGGTGTGGGCAGGGTTTCAAAGAATACAGTGAAGGGTCATGCAGTCCTCCAGGGCTGGAGGTTTGAGGGGGCTGTCATCACCCCTTTGCCTGAAAAAGCACCGGGAGAGGGGGGCAGGTGTTAGACTCCAAAGAGAGAGCTGAATGGAGAAGACCAACTGGCAAGAGCCATGGCGGCCATTGGGGGAGGAAAACCCCAGGGAAACAGCTGGCAGATGACAATCTTGGTCTCTTCTTTCTCCCATCTCTATCTCCCTTACTACAGTTCTAAAGTCAGTCTTCTGGATGCAGATAAGGTGCAGAGAGGGCCTGTACCTGTGTAGTTCAAAGCTGTGATAGCTTTCACTTACTCCATTCAGTACTCATTCATTCAACAACCAGTTGTCGATGGTCTCCTGTGTGCTAGGCAAAGTATGTAAATTGAGCCAGATTCTTCTAGGCTTTAAAGTGCAACTTAAGAGAATTTTGGAAACATTAACTCTTCAAAGATGCTTGAGTCATATAATGCATCATCAACTCCAGGAACCTAACATGCAACTTTGAAGAAATTTGTACATGGGGAGTGTGGAATAACTATAAAATTTTACACACACAGAACTCCATCAGAGACCATTGAATCCTACCTTGTGGAGAATTTTCTTCATGATTTTTAGATAGTAATATTTTAGCATCATTTTTACCTTTTACTCTTTATATATATTTTTCCACTAAAGAACATAAGTTCTGAAGTCTTTAGGTGTCATTTTGCTTCAAAACAGACAAATGGATTGTATTAATCATTGCCATCTGGTTTGCAGATTGTGGCTCATTGAAATGATCCCCTTTAAAGTGTGTTGGCCTAAATTAATACTTGTGATAATGATGAAGCAAAAATAAATACATGAATAAAGTTGCTTAGGAGAATTGATAAATATTAGGGTAAAATTCAGTCCATTTATAAGTAATGCCCTTGTTTTTTTGATTGTTACTTTGACAAGCAAATTCAATATCATAAGAAACCGTTACAAACAATTAGTTAGTCAATTACCTAGAACTACAGGCAGTTTATAATGTAAGTGCTGTAGAGACACTGTATTAGCATTTCAACATTGCTTATGATTGCTATTATTTTGCCCATTCCGCTTCCTGTATAATAAAATCAGCATATTCTTTGCTGAATATTGTGGAGCTAGGGTCTGTTAGCACATATTCTGTGTTTACATCTTCCCTGCAAGCTGTTTAATGACGCTCTGAAGGGAGAGCTGACGATCGAAGTTAATAGAATTTCAGACTAAAGGATATTATTTGAAAAACTTCAAAGGGCAACAGTCTCTTCAATGGGATGGCTGAGTTAGTTTCTGAAATGGACATTCTGCTTTGGACTAAGGCTCTGGGAATACAGGACATGCTCTTTGCTAGGTGACCAACCCTTGTATCTACAGCAAGTCTCTCATCGCTCTACATCTCTTCAATTGTAAAATCATTACTCTAACTTTTAATGATCATGAGGTTTCTAAAGACCTAAAAGTTCCATAAATTTCTGCTCACCAAACTATTAAGTCATCTTTGGATGTATTTTTGAGTTCTCTAGGATAAAACATATTCAAAATGAATACACAATAATCCATCCAGCCTCCAAAGATAATGTTTACTGTGAATATTGATGAGAGTATGGAATTGATTACTCTAAAAGTCCATGGGCTACTCATATTTTCTCCTGTCACATTGGTGGCCTATCTCATTAAGATAAGTAAGTCTATGCTCTATAAGGAAATGAGTGACAGTGAAGAGAGAGTGATGATACCTCTTGTGTGTTGAATTCTTGGCCTGTCTCAGAGCTGAGAAAACCAAAAGATGGATAGTGAGGCATTTAATGAGAATGGGCTTATTGCTAATTATTAATCTGACTTCCAGTCAATATAAGTGGACATGTTTATCCAAATATCAGACTTCTGTCAAACTCAGACCACTGAAGGAAAAACGTCTGAGCATTCAGAACAGTTGCCAGCAAATATCTGTATTAAGCTTTGCACTTTATTTTTCTGCCTTTACTCATCATTTATTGGGTCATATTTAACCTGGAATTTTGAATTTAACATGCAACATAACCTGAAATTCTGTAAACTAGTTTATTTAATCCTTCAGACCAAAGTATATTAGCAAGAGACTAGGAGTTAGGTAAAGGGAGACACAGAAATATACATAATAAAAGCAAGGGAAGTGAGTCTTCAGAGCCTTGATCCCAGGAATAGATAAAATAAATAAAAGATAGAAAATTGTATAATTACGACTATGACAAATATTTATAATAAAGTTCCTGTATCATCAACTTTATTAATTGTACATTAATGATACATTATTAGATATCATTAACATTATTTAACTAATTAACTAATTAGTTATTAGTTAAATTTATTAAAATATTATATTTTAATTAATTAATAAAATAATTTAATTAATATATAATATATATAATATAAAATATTATTAAAATAACTAATTATCAATTAGTTAATAATTTTAACTAATAAACATTATTAGATATTATAATAATATTATATACCATTAATTATATGTTAAGTTATTTGCACCAGGACTCATTTAAGAAGCAATATATAACATGATCTCTACAGGTTTTCATCAAAACGGTTAATTTTTCCTTTATGTTTTGGTGCTATAAGAGATGAGTTACAAACACATTTTAAAAAAGTAATCACTTATTTAGAAGAACTGAAGCCCGACTGGTGTCAGGGTCTCAACAGGAAATAGATGGCACACACAAATTCGGATAATTCTAGATGGCTTGTTAATAAAGGCACTGATTACAAAGGAGACTGTAAGATAGATTGCAGGAGCTATCAGAAGCCAAGCTCTTGGTACCAAGAACAAGAGGAAGAGTTTACTGGAGGTGGGAATGAGCCAGAGTCGAGTAGAGCAGGTGGCCTAGCAACCTTCTGTCAAGGTACACAGCAAGGCTGGGATCACCTCAGAGAAGGGAATCAGGTAAATAAATTCTCTGGCCTTACTCATCTCCAGTCTCTCCAACTCATTCCTGGGGCTCCCCATGTCACTGAACCCAACTAGAAGCCAGAAGTTATGGGAATCCATTGATGTAGCCCATGTAAGTCAGCCTCCAGGGTCTGAGAGAACAGTAAAGAAGGGTGGAGTGTAGAACTGAAGGTCAAAAGAAGATATATGACACACTATAGGTAGTGGATTGAATGGTGTCCCCCAAAATGTATGTTAAAGTCCAAATCCTGGTACCTGTGAAGATGATCTCATTTGGAAACAGGCTCTTTGTAGATGAAATGCTCCCTTACCCAGCAGCCCTATGGCACATTGACCAGCCAGCTTCTCCTGGTTTCCCTGGACCTCATCCCTAGGACCTGTCCTCTCATTTCCTTTGTGGCTGACCTGGCTTGTACATGTCCTTTCAGGTTCCACCCTCTTCACTATAAACATCAGGCAATGATGCCTCAATTCTGTTCAACAGAATCTGCATCTCACTCAGCCTCACCATCCAAGGTTTCATATGTTGCTTTGAAAAACAAAAAACCAAAAACCCACCACCAACAACAACAAAAACCAGGTTACAAAAGGTTGCTGACAGGAAGATCCATGGAACAGCCAATTAATCCCTTCTTTGCTTCCTTACAGCACATTGCTAAATTTGACATCATCATAAATAAATAGAAACTTCTGCTTTAAGCCAAATTGGAGTAAGAGGGCCCAAGTTTTCCTTCTCCTCTGAAACAACAAATAAACTGGAAAATATAAGAAACAATGGTTTTCAGACATGAGCAACAGACAATGTAGGGCAGCAATTCCTGAGAGAGAGAGGAAATCAATGAAATGAGCCCTATTGTTGCCCCAGTTTGTTTATCTCCTGGAGTGAGTTTCCAGACTCCAGCACAAAGAAAGAAACCCAGGGAAATCCCAGAGGAATCCCTGAGGTGAGAAAAGAGTTGGGAGCTCAGGGCAGCCAAGTGGTCAGTGTTTCTAGTGCAGAGTGTGAGAGAGGGAAGACCTGCTCAGAGACAGAGCACTGGAGATCTGAAGACGGTCTTCCCAAAGTCTTCAGGACATACGTATGAAGAAACTTCCTAAGATTGGAGAGTGAACCACTCAAAATAGCAAACAGAATTTTCTTCAGAGCTAACATAAGACTTGGAATAGTTGGTGTTTTACCAGGCAGAGTAGGAATATTTCATAATACATGGGGAATTAGATAGACTACTTGGAGGAGTATTGACTCAGTGTTGGGGAAGAAAATCAGCCCTAAATTAAAGTCTGCCTTGATCCTATTAATTAATCTTAAATGTAAGTCTTAAAAAAAATCAAATTGTTTCCAAATAACTAAAATATATCCTTAAACAAAGGTCATACATGTGTATTTAAATACGTATAGTACTCATCCCAGTAAAATCACAATGTGTGATAGTCAATCAAAAATTAATAGGCATACAATGAGGGGGAAAAAGCCATTTAAGCTAACCCATAAATGACACAGATGATGGAATTAATATAAAGATATTAAAACAGCTATAAGTGTATCCTGTAAGGTCAATAAAGTAGAGAAAAATTTAAGAATGTTAGAGATATATGGAAGATACACTGTTCAGCTAATGGTATATATTATAAACACTAACACAGCCACTTAAAAAATAAGTATAGTTAATAAACCAACAAAATAGATATAATGAAATGTAAAAAAAAAATAATAATAATAACTAACCCAAAGTCCAGAAAAGACTGGAAAAAAGAACAAAGAGCAAGTGAAACAAAGGGGGAAAAAAAAGTAAGATGGTAGATTCAAACCCAACTATATCAAAAGTCACATTAAATGTAAATGGTTTAACCATTCTAATTAAAAAGCAGAGATTGTCAAATTGAATATTCCCTGTAGATGCATATGTGTGTGTATTGTGTGTACTTTAAAGACACAAGTAGATGAAAAGTAAAAAGATAGAAAAAGATATACCACTAATGAAAAGAAAACTGAGTGACTATATTAAATATCAGATGCAGTAAATTTCAGGAGAAAGAATATTACCCTGGGGTAAAAAAATTCATTTCTCAGTGAGAGTTGGTTCAATCCTCATGAGAACTGAATTATCCTATATATATATGTGTGTGTGTGTGTGTGTGTGTGTGTGTGTGTGTGTGTGTGTGTATACATGTATACACCTAATACCAGAGCTTTACAATACATGAAACAGGGGCACCTGGGTGGCTCAGTCGTTAGGTGTCTGCCTTTGGCTCAGGTCATGATCGCAGGGTCCTGGAATTGAGCCCCGGTCAGGCTCCTTGCTCAGTGGGAAACCTGCTTCCTCCTCTCCTGCTCACCCTGCTTGTGTTCCCTCTCTCACAGTCTCTCTCTGTTAAATAAATAAATAAAATCTTTAAAAATAATAAAATAATACAATAAAATACATGAAACAACAAATTGTCAACTCAAACAAGTAGATATATCTATAATTATAAGCATAGATTTCAACAGTTACTGATAACTCGTGATAAAACAAGTAGACAGAAAGTCAGCAATATTATAGAAGACTTGAACAAGACTTCAACCAAAATGACCTAATGGACATATATAAAATGCTCCACCAAACAGCAGAATACACATTTTTTATATAAGCGAACATCTTTTTATGAAGACAAACCATATTTTAGGCCATTAAACCCAAGTATCAGTAAATTTTAAAAGATTCCACAACACAATGTATATTCTGTGACAATAATGGAATGCTCAGCATGGAGTCTGCTTGGGATTTTTTCCCTCTTCCTCTCCCTTCCCCTTCGACCCCTCCCCATTTGTGTTTTCTCTTTCTCACAAGTAAATAGATAAAATCTAAAAAAAATAAATCTATTGAAACTCTAGAAGAGCCAAGCCTAGGAGTCAAGTCTATATCCAAGACTAAGAATTAATCCTAAAAGTAAGGGTAAAAACCAAAACAGAACTTTCCTAAGAAAATGAAAAAGCAATGCTTCATACTGTTGACAGTCAACCAGTAGAACAAAGATTTATAGTCTTCAGAGGAAGAAAACAGAATTCAGATCTTCTGTAATATGTCATTGGCAATGTCTAGTATATAATGCAGATTTTCACTAGACACGTGAAGAAACAAGAAAATGAGGTCAGGAATCAA
Organism: Potos flavus; assembly: GCA_028534135.1. Classification (NCBI taxonomy): domain Eukaryota; kingdom Metazoa; phylum Chordata; class Mammalia; order Carnivora; family Procyonidae; genus Potos; species Potos flavus. The sequence continues at coordinate 109,304,779 of CM052897.1, forward strand.
GAGAAAAAGTCATGAACAGAAACAGTCACTGAGGTGACACGGACATGAAGATTGGCAGAAAGGGACTTTTAAACAGCTTTTATAAATATGTTAAAGAACATAAAGGAAAAGATGGTAATAATGAATGGGTAAATGAGGAATATCAGAAGAGGAAATGAAAGCTTAACCAAATGGAAGTTCTAGAACTGAAAACTGTAATAACATAAATGAAAAAAAAAAAAATCACTGGATAGGCTTAACAGCAGATTGGAGACTGAAGATGGGGTCTATTAACTTGATTTCAGATCAGCAGAAATTATACATTATGAAGAGCAGAGAGAAAAAAAAAAACTTTAGTGAGAGAAAAAATGGAGCAGAAACAGTATTTGAAGAAATTATGGCCAAAAATTCCCTAAATTTATGAAAAACATTACCTTACAGATCAACAAATCTAAGGAAACTCAACTCTGATAAATCAATCAAACACACACACACACTCCTAAGCTCATCATAGTAACATTGCTAAGTATCAAATATAAAATGCTAAAATCAACCAAAGAAAAATGATACATTATATACAAAGGAATAAGAATAAACAGGAATGTTTATTCTGTCCACTTCTACTCATTGTGCTGGAGACCCTAGCCAAAGAAAATTTATTTATATGTATGTATGTATAAGGAAAGTAAGGGAAAAATAAGGGAAGGGAAAATAAGAAATAAAAGTTGTCTATATTTATAGGTCACATGATTGATTTTTAGAAGTTTTTGAGCAATATACAAATCAACTACTAGAACAAATAAATTTATCAGGTTTTCAGAATTCTAGGTTAGTATCTAAAAATCATTTATGGGGGCGCCTCCATGGCTCAGTCGGTTAAGCATCTGCTTTTAGCTCGGGTCATCATCCCAGGGTCCTGGGATCAAGCACCACGTTGGGGCTCCCTGCTGAGCCCCAACTTCTCCTTCTCACTGTGCCCCTTCCCCCACTCATGTTCTCTCCTCTCTCAAATAAATAAATAAATAATCTTTATAAAAAATCAGTTATATATCTATACAGTAGCAGCAAACAAGTGTAATGTGAAATTTTTAAAGTAAATATGCTTTGCTAAGAGATGCACATTGGGCCAAGGAGTTTGGCAGCTTCTTAGAAAGTTGAAGGTCCATCTAGTCTATGATCCAATAAGTATTTAACCAAGAAAAACAATATGTGTCCACAGAAAACATTTCTATAAGAATATTCATAATGGCTTTATTCATTATATCCACAATTATTACTATTTTCCTTAATAGAAGAATAAACATAAATTATGATATGATCGTGGAACATACTTCGGCAATAAAAAAGTATGAAATATTGACACCACAACCACATGGGTGATTTTCAAAGCCATTAAGTAAAGAAGCCAGGTACAAAAGACTGAATCCTATATGAATCCATTAATATGAGTTTCCAAAAAAGACACAACTTATTTGTGGTGTAGAAATTAGAACAATGGCTGCAGGGCGCCTGGGTGGCTCAGTCCCTTAAGAGTCCCGACTCTTGGTTTCAACTCAGGTCATGATCTCAGGGTTGTGAGATGGAGCCCTGCATCGGGCTCTGGGTTCAGCTCAGGGTCAGCTTGAAATTCTCTCTCCCTCTCCCTCTTCCCCTCCACCTGCTCATGCTCACTCTAAATAAATAAATAAAATCTTAAAAGAAATTAGAACGGTGGCCGCTTATGGGAGGAGGTGGGGATTGACCTGCAAAGAGGGCATAAGGGAATTTCTGGGGTGATGGAAACGTTTTATATTTCAGTTGAGAAGATAGTTACAGGAGTGTATACATTTTCCGAGATTTTACATTTAAGATCTGCGCAATGTAAATTTTGCCTCAAGAAAAAGACCTCACAAAACCTCATCTCAGGGAACTCTAAGAAGCTATCAAAAATCTTTCATTATGCAGGACATATTTTTAAAATTAAATATTTCTTAATTTAAAATAAGTGATGCATTTGCTGGAATTTGGAAGTGATTCTCCTGTATATTTAGTTTCTAATAGTAGTAGCTGTAGTCATTATTTTAAGAGTCCACCTCTGTAAGATTCCACACATATGAAATGATAGGACTATAAGCAAGAAAGAAGTAGAATGTCTTTTGTGACGGATGAAGGCTATTTCGCAGCTGCAGAAGGGCTCTGCAAATCCTTCTACCTATCTTTAGCTCTTGGATAAATGTAAAGCCTGGTTTTTACACCCTGAGAATATTTGACTATGGAACCTCGTCTTGTGGTTAGTAAAGCTCTATGTGGATAATAGTTCTAAACCACATGGAATTCATTTTGGCCATACCCATTTTACGAAATCCGACTCACCCCTTCTGGGCCGCTTCCCATCCTTCTCCACTGGTTTCTGCCTGCAGCCTGTGTGCCTCCAGTATCTGTTCTGTTAAAAAGAAAAAAAAGTAAGGAAGCTATTTGGCATGTAGACAAAAAGATCATGTAGGAAAACAACCTGACTAAAATCTCATTAAGGCTTACTGATTAATTTCAGGGGCTCAGATTGTGTGTTTCCTTAATTATGTATGTATTTCTTTTAAATTCATATTTTACCCATACACGCAGCCACTGTCGAGTTTAAATTCACTTGCCCATAACAACAACAAACTTTCAAGCAAATACAATTGATGTCTTCACCTTCCAAAGAAATTAAAAAGCAGTAATGTAGAATAGAGCTGTGCTAAAAGTGTGTGTGTGTGTGTGTGTGTGTGTTTAAGATTTTTATTTATTTATTTATTTTGAGAGAGAGAGAGAGAGAGACAGCACCTGTGCAAGGAGCAGAGGGAGAGGGGCAAGCAGACTCCGCATGGAGCGCAGAGCCCAATGTGGGGTTGGATCCCAGACCTGAGCCCAAACCAAGAAGTCAATCGCCCCACTGACTGAGCCACCAGGCACCCCTGCTAAGTGTCGTGTTTATCTTTCTTTTCCTTTTATTATTCTAATGCTTACCTGCAGGACAAAAGTATCATCACATAATTACAGTCTATATATAGACTCTTCAAGAGTCCATAAGAACCCACCTTTCCCATGGATAAAAGGTTTGGATAATATTCTAGTTTGAAGAGATGGCTGTAGGAGGGACTTTAGAAAGACCACTTTCTTTATTCATAATAGAATTAAAATAGAAGGATCAGCGTGCATATATGTATCATGAAACATTTATGACTGGAAAAAAATGTAGTTAAATAAAAATATTTCAAAAGAGGTCTTGTTTAGCTGGCGCAAATCAGGATTACGACTTTTACGCAATGAATAAGTGCAGTGCATAGATGAACATCCCGAACTTTTCTTTTAGCCAATCCTATAAACTTCATCCCCTACCAGAGCTTTTCACCTAATTACTCAAAGCAGTAAAAGTAGACTTTTGCGTTTTATGACCTTTCTTCTCTTCCTCTCTTTTTTCAGCAAGAGGTATTAATAGTTGGTGATTGTAGTAAGGTTACAATTGAAAGATTACCATGAAATTCCTCTATTTATTCAGTAAGTTTTTATTAAGTGCCTTACTATGTGGTAGGCACTATTCTTGGCAAGGAGATAGAGCAGGAGACCACATAGAGAGAAATTCTGCCTTCACGGAGCTTGTACTCTAGCATGGGGTACAGACGATAAACGAGATAAGCACGGAGATGACATCATAGGCGGTGATGATTAATAAGAGGGAAGGTTAGGAGGAAACACCTAGATATGGGGAAATGGCACCAAATCCAGTTTTGAATAACAGAAATTCCTGCATTCCCACCAACTCCCAGCCCTGACAGTAAAGAGGATCATTTTCCTTAACTCATAGACTTAGATCCTTCCAACCGTGGTCATTTCCTGAGTTAACCTTTCACCCATTGCAGCCTGAGTGCAGAGACTTTCCAACATTTCTGTGACTGATCTGGTATCTACATTATGTATATCTTATTTACAAAAATGATACATTGCCTGCTTGGACTGTTTGCTGGTGATGTCATGGGAAGTTAGTTTGTTAGTAGATAAGGGCATAGACTCTAGAGAAAACTGCCATGGCTCAAATCCCAGTGCTCACCAGCTGTGTGACCACGGACAATATAATGAACTTCTCTGTGCTTCATTCTCTTCAGCTATAGAGTGAGGATAATAATGGCACTTAGTTCACAGAGCTGTCGTGTTAATGTGTATATAAGGCACTCAGAACAGTGCCTGGCAAATTCCCAATTAAGTAAAACAATACGAAGAAGACGACTTGGGGCATCTGTTCGCCAGGGTTTCAGATTTAGGCTGGGCTGAGTGTTGTGTTTGATGCCACACCCACTCCTCTAACATTGCAGGCAAATGCCCTTTTGTTCAATACCTCACAGTGACACTGGATTTGATAAAGTTTGCTTTGAGACTTAAAGAGAGGGGAGAGGCTGTTTCTCCTAGGTATGCTGTGGTTTTGAAAAGAAAATGGAGTCCCTATTATATCAAGAAAAGCTCCATTTGTTGTTTACTTTTTTTTTAATTTTTTTAAATTTTTTAAATTTTTTATTTATTTTTTGTTGTTGTTTACTTTTCATTGTGATTTTTCTTCCACTGAAAAGTAAACTCCGTGTGGCCACGGATTTTTGTTTTGTTTTGGTTTCACTTTTGCTTTTTGTTGTTGTTGTTTACAGATGTATTCCAAGTGCCTAGAATAGTGCTTGGCATATGGTAGGCATCCAATACATTGCATAAATAAATGAACAAAAGAATGAATGAATTAATGATGAATGAATTAATGAATGAGTGAAATACAATGTAAACGGAAGTCTCAGGAGCCTGGTTTAACTCTGGCTTAGTCACTAATCCCAGTAAGGCTTTGTTACTTACCTATCTGTAAAACTTACTCATTTTGGAACTTTCTGTATAAGGTGATCTGCTCGACTGTGAGCCCTCAGCAAGTTCACAATTTGGTAGCATAGGTTGGAAAGGGACATAAATAACACGAGGTAAAAAGAGCTAGGTATTCTGAAAGAACAAATAGAAAGTCGAAATTGTAAAGTGAGAGAGAGAGAGACCTGGAAGAATCAGAGATTTCTTATTGGTCTTTTATCTTTTAGGGTTACTTGGCTGATTCAGGCAGTCCCGCCGTGAAGTGTTCTTACACAAATCTTTTGAAAATTAAGATATTAAAAAAAAAAAAATTAAGATATTCGTCAAGTTCACAAACCCTGTGAAACCCTGACAGAGAACGCATAGGGAGTTCAAGTGTATTAAGATGCCCTCGTGTACAAAAGCAAATAAGCAATAAGAAAAGACAGTTGTTCTTCAGGGCCCTCTGATGAGATTTTATAAGTCTGATTATTTTTTAGTCGATTCATATATATATTTACATTTCCAGTTGCTTTGTTACTTCTCAGAGTTATGTATGTTATTTAATTTGTAGAAATACACAAGATTGTTTGATATATGCATAGTGAGAATTTGTTTCTCTGACAATGATTACTTATATTTGTACAGAATAACATTACACATGCATTAAATCCAGATACCCAAAAGAAATTGCAGCTATAAATTTCATTTACCAGAAAAGTAGACATCAACAGTTCTTTATTTTTTTTTACCTTTTTTAGATTTAATCTTTATAATATTGAAGACAAGATTGTCTAGTTTTTTTTTTAAAGCAATTCTACTGAAAGTCATTTGTGATCGTGATACTGCAAGTACTGTGAAGGAATTTTTTATTTTAAAAAGCTTTTTGAAAAGTGTTCAACTTCGTACGTAGAAAGTCATCAAGAAATATCAAAATGAGAAAATAATAACATCTTTATAATTAAAATTCTCTGGTTTGTTTGCTAAAGCATCTCCAGTCTCATTATGAAGGGAATAAAGTGGGACAGCATGACAATCTTGAATCAGAACAATAACAGCCAACATTTTTTTTTAAAGATTTTATTTATTTATTTGACAGAGAAAGAGAGATCACAAGTAGGCAGAGGCAAGCAGAGAGAAAGGAAGAAGCAGGCTCCCCGCTAAGCAGAGAGCCCGCTGTGGGGCTCGATCCCAGGACCCTGAGATCCTGACCTGAGCCGAAGGCAGAGGCTTTAACGCACTGAGCCACCCAGGTGCCCCAATAACAGCCAACATTTACCAAATACCTCCTATATGTCAGACACTCTTCTAAGACATGTCTTAATTCGTTGGATCCTTATAATAACCATGGGAAGTTGACGATTTGATTATCTCAATCATATAGGTTAATAAATCCAATGAGAGGCATGAAGGGAATTGCAATCTTCAGGGCCAGTAAGTGGCAGAGCAGAAATTTGAACAAAGACCCCTCTCCCTCTAAAACCCCACCACCCTGAAGCACCCCGGGCCCAGTGTGTTGACCCACCAGGCAGATAGTGGTTACATAGTAGTTGTAACCATGGCAATGATCCACATGGCTTGGGACTTATCCCCCATAAGATTGCCAGGATTTTTTTAGTAATCATTACATTGAAGAGCTATGAGAATTCTATGAATGCTCTATGAGAAGATAACAGCTAAGATATATTCAAATGCTGAATATTGGAATCTTTCAACATTTTTTTCTTATGCATTTTTTATAATGTTTTAGATCTCATTATTTCTCACTCCCTGAAGGCTTTAAAGAAGTAAATGGCAAGACTCAGTCACAGACAGGAGGATTGGAGGGGGGGTGGGGTGGGGGAAGGGACATTTATTGAGCACATAATAGGGTCAGGCCTGTGCTAGAGCCTTTCCTGATATTAACTCAAACAACACACAAAATAATTCTGTTCTTCGTTCATTCATTCATTCATTCATTGGGGATAGTGATGGAAATGGATTTCAAATTGGAGAAGTGTAGATGAAAATGCAATAGGGTTAGAGACTGGGATGGGGCTCAAGTTGGGCCCAAAGATGTGGAAAGGGGTGGGATGAAGATAGCTTTGAGTTGGGGTGGAGATGGAATGAGGTTGGAGATAGTGTATCCTCATCTGACATACTGTGTATTTTACTTATTTGTTGATTGTCTCATTCTCCCTGCTAGAATGTACCTTCCAGAGGGTTCAGATTATTTTCTTTCTTATTTTTTTCTTTTTTGAGAGAGAGAGAGAGAGAGAAAGAGCAAGTGAGCTGGGGGAGGGGCAGAGGGAGGTGGCGAGAGAGAGGATCTCAAGCAGACTCTGCGCTCCGCACAGAGCTGACACGGGGCTCAGTCTCAGGGCCCTGAGATCATGACCTGGGCCAAAATCAAGTTTTAGGATGCTTGACTGACTGAGCCACCCAGGTGCCCCTATTTCTTGTTTTCTCTACTGTTAACATTTCCAGGGTCTAAAACAAAGCCTAACATATAGTAGGTAAAGATACTTATCTACTGAAGGAAGGAGGAAAGGAAGGAAGTAAGGGAGGGAAGGAAGGAAAGGAAAGAAGAGAGAAAGGAAGGAAAGAAAGAAAGAATGGTTTCTTAATTATTCATTTTGCTGTGCCAGTCATTTCACTAGTGCTGGGGTGTCCATAATAAAAGAAACCGCCCTTGCTCTTATTTAATTTGCAGTGGAAGGATGAACACATAGGCAGGATACTACCATTGATGTGAAAGGTACTACTGAGAAGGAGGAGCTCAAGAAGCACCTGTGTGATCCCATGAACCTAATCCAGTCCGAGGAGGCAGGATGGCCCTCCTAGAAGAGGCTAGAGCATCTAAACCGAGACCTAAAGCAACACAGGAGCAGCCAAAAAGCTGGGGGGAAGGATATTCCAGGCAAAGGAAATAATAAGGAAAGGTTGTCAGGTAGAGGAAGCATGGTAGGTTCAGGGGACTCGAAGGTTGCTCTTAATGTCCATTTGTCCCCAAGTCACGCTGAATCAAAAGTCCAGCTCAGTTCTGTCTGCATTGAAATGCCACAGCTCTTCCAATCTGCCATATGTATGTGACCTCATGGACCAGAGTCTCCTCATGTCTCCAGTGCCCTCCTCCTGCTTATGTGGCAGTAGCTTTCCAAATGGAAAACATTAGTCTCGCTTCTTACTATTTAACATATTCCTCAGAGAGCTGCAAAGCTAATAACTTTTCTGTCTTTTCTCATGTGCTATAGACAGGGACCAAACTAAACAGACAGGAAGTTGTGTTCACATTCTTAGGACACCAGAGATTTACCGTGTGGACTGGTATGTCCATGTAATGAATGTTGCTTAAAAGGATAGAATTCGTGCGCCATCCAAAAAGCTCATTTTCTCCTGGGAAATAGTTTGTGCACGGGGATTATCATCCCTGTTTCAAGAGAATAATTGCGCAGCAATTGTTGGAGCAAATCCTATACAGACATACCTCAGGGATGTTGTGGGTTCATGTCCAGACTACTGTAATAAATCAAATATTATGATAAGGTGAGTCAAACAAATGTTTTGGTTTCCCAGTGCATATAAAAGTTATGTTTACATTATAGTGTAGTCTGTTAATTGTGCAATAGCATTATGTCTTAAAAAACAATGTATATATCCTAATTAAAAATACTTTATTGCTAAAAAATGCTAACCATCATCCGAGCTTTCAGCAAGTTTTAATCATTGATCAAGATCTCCATAACAAATGTAATAATAATGAAAAAGTTTGCAATATTGTGAGAATTACCAAAATGTGCCACAGAGACACAAAGTAAGCAAATGCTGTTAGAAAAATGGTGCTGACTTCCTTGCCATAGACCTTCAGTTTGTAAAAAATGCAGTATCTGCAAAACACAATAACGCAAAGTATGCCTGTAATAAGCAGAGACTAATGGTGGAAGTTTGGGCTTGTGTTCAGCCAATATCATCTGTATATACAGCCCTCATCATACGTTGCCTGTTAGCCAGCTTTGCCTTCTTCTGAAGACTTCGTTTGCTCTTGCCCATTGAACGACTTTGTTTTTTTAGTTGGAAAGATTTCTATCCTCTTATACATTTCTGCCTTAACCGTCACCTCTCATGTGCTCTAGACCTTTCTGTCTCCCCTTCATCTTTGTGCACTCAGCAGATATCTCATAAAGGTAAAACATAGTGAACTTCGGGTTTGTAGAAGGCAAATCTATTGCGATCTGCTCCTGACACCATGCGGTACTGTAGCAATGTCCACTGCTGGGAGATATTGCATCTCTGACCAAATGCTACAAACGGGGCTATTCTAAATATGTGGGGTAACCTGGTGGTGATTCAAGAGCTTCCATTTGGCAGTATTAACAAGATTCTTCAGTACTCTTCTTGGCCATTTTCACCTACCTAGGAACAAGGTACTAGGGTTTGGAAAATCCGAGTCTCAACTTTAGCTCTGCGGTTCAGGATTCCTTAGTCTTTTTAAAGCCTCAGTTTCCCTACTCATGAAATGGATATAGTAACACTGGATTTCCTACTTTATAGTGCTGTCATGAGGAATAAAGGAGATAGTGTGTGTGAACATAACGTAGACCTTCTGTAATTGTTAGTATTCTTATTACCATCATCCATGGCTTGAGGATACAATTAAGTGGGTGTTTTCATTTCAAGTCACTATGACCAGCCATCCTTTCAAGCAGGAGAACTTGGTTCAGTGATGTAGAAATATATTGAGGAGTGTCATCACTTGGACTGACTTCATTCACAAAAGTAAAGAAGGGCAACCACATGGATTCCAGTGATTTCACGCGAGGGGTTCTATTAACTTCACTTCTTGTCTACTTTGAGAGGTGATGCATTCTATATTCCTATTCAAGCATATCTTAAATAGTATTTTAAAAAATTAACTTTGGGACTGGGCTCTTGGCGGACATGAAGTAAGTGGTCCAGAAGGTATCACACAATGCTTGAGAGTTTGGGTTGGGAAGTCTGCCCAGTGTTCTAACATGATGTTTTAGTTGGGTTTGTACTAGCTTATACCTACAGGAGCAAGTTAATCTTGAAATATTGGTGGCTTAACATACTGTAAGTTTATTTATCTTTTATGTAAAATCTTTTATGTACAACCAATAATGGTTTTCCATATAGTGTCAGGAATTCAGGTTCCTTCCAGTGTAAGACATTGCCATCTCAACATGTGGCTTCCAAATGTGCCAAAGCAAGGGGAAAAAATTGACACTCCAGCATTTGAAGGCCTTGGCCTCCATGTGTCCACCCAGCATTTTCATCCATGTTTCATTGGCTAGAAAAGTCTCATGGCTTTGCCTAACTTCCAGAGTTTGGGTAGTGTAGTCTTTCCACGTTGCCAGGAAGAAGGGGAGAGCCAACAAGGAGACGCATTAGGGGTCTCTATCGTACCCAGTTCTACCCCCTTCTTAGCCAAGTGAGTTTTGGCAAGTTAGGTTTCTTTATGTATAAAATAGAAGTAAAATAGTTTCTACCTCATGTGGCTGATGTACAGATCAAATGAAATAATGTACATAAAATGCTTAGCATAATGCCTGGCACGGAATAAGTATGTAATAAATGTTAGGTGTTATTATTGTTGCTATTGATTAACTGATTGACCTATTAGGCAACTGTATTAAGAGTTGATGAAGACATTCCATAGCTGATCTCTAAACTACTTGATGGAAAGCCTTCTGCATAGGAATTGGTTTATTTCCAGGAGGTCTTGAGTTTTTCCCCCAACAACTATTAAAATGTGATGAGTTTTATAATGTCTAGACAAAATTCTTCTCTTACTGTGAAACCAATGCTCCTTAGGTCAGTTTTATCCAGAGGCCAGATGAAAATGCATTTGTGTGATAAGATGTCAGCTCTTTGAAGGATTTGTCATTTTTCTGCATCCATTGAACAAGATCATGATGCGAATTTTTTTTTTTTTCAGATGGCTGTTTTGTTTGTATTTAAAACCATCTGGAGCTTTCTTCTCCTAGTGAATCAATTGCTACGAAGATTAAGCAGATATACCCAGTGGGCAGGAAAATTCTTAGGAGACCTGGCCGCTGGCTCAAGAGCCTCAGTGAACATATACTGATCACCGGCTCTGCTCTGAGGACCTGACATGTCCTTTCATTTAATCAGCTTAACAAATTTGTGAGATCAGTACTATCCCTCAGTTTAGACATGAGAAAACTGAGTCTCAGGAGGGTCCAGTAACTGGACCAAAGTCTCAAAGATAGTAATTGGCATGGCTTAGATTTGAACCAGGCTTTGAGGGAAGGGAGGAAATGAACAGAAAGAATGTATACTTTGCAGTGAGAATGAGCTGAGTTTGAATCTTGGCTTTGCCACTCACCAACACAGTGTCTCAGTTACCTTACACAATCCAGTTTATCCACTTATGATTTATCCATAACGAAGATAATAATGCTAACAATAACAACTAACACTTATGTAGGACTTTTGGGCAGACTTTTTTTTTTTTTAAGATTTATTTATTTGAGAGAGAACGAAAGTAGGATGGAGGGACAGAGGGAGAGGGAGAGAGCCTTAAGCAGACTCTGTGCTGAGCACAGAGGCTGACACAGGGCTCGATCTTACCACCTTGAGATCACGACCTGAGCCAAAACCAAGAGTCGGAGGCTTAATGGACTGTGCCACCCAGGCACCCCTGTGCCACCCAGGCACCCCTGGGCAGGGATTTTTACATAGAGCTTACTGTGTCAAGTTCTCTGGTTGTACCCTATGCATATTAACCCATTTAATCTGTACATTATTATCCTTATTTTACAAAGGACAAAACCGAAATACTCCGTGATTAAGCCACGTGCTCAAGGTCACACAGCTAGTAAGGAGCAGAGCATGAATTCAAACCCAAGCACTCTGGCTACCGAGTCTGAGTCCTTAGCTACCGGCTGTCCTCTGCTCAAGGTAACGATGCTTGGAGGAACAAACGAGAGAACTCTGAAAGTGCAGCGCTTGTTCATGGCAGGGCACCGTTCTCATCATCCCTTTTGCACTCTGCAATACTGAGATGGTACTTCCCAGGGAGTGTCTTCTCTGCGGGAAGGGGCGATCCAGCCCAAGGACGTCTGACCATTGGCTCAACTATGAATGACTCCTCACTCCCTTTATCTGTCCAGAGGCTCCTCTCCTACCCTTTCTGTTATCTTGAATTCTGTCCTTCCATGGAACAGTCATTTGCAATTTCTCTAATTGAAAGGAAATCAAATTTGGGACGAGACTGTCCAGTCTTCATTGGTCTGTAGCGGGTAAATTGTCTACTGTTAGGATGTCTGTGGGTGCTGACATGCAAGGAGATTAGAGTCAAAGCATATGGTTTGAGAAGACCATCCATCAAAGGGTAAGTTAGCGGGATAGTATAATTGCTTAAGGATTTTATCACATATTTGGTTTTTGCTAATGGAGACCTTAACTATAATTCCCTTAATTTGATTAGCTATTTATTCCTGTTGTTAGGCCGAGTTGTTAAGAATGGGTCTCATTTCCTTTCTGTTCATCTTATCACAGAAATCTAAGAGATGAAGAGAAGGTTTATTTTCAGATGAGCAGTTAAATGGTCAGGAACAATGAGAGGAAAGGCCTGAAATCTTTAGATTAGATACGGCATCTAATGAATTCGGAGGAAACACTGCAAGAGGGAAGTTAGTTGCTAGCTGAACAGAAAGATGATGAACTATATTGACTACAGAGAGCAGTCATGGTAAGTTACTACGAAAATATTTTCCAAACCTCCAGGCAAAAGCACAGACTCATTGAAGACAAATAACTCTCAAGAGTCATTTTGTTAGGTGAATCCATAAGGGAGCTACAACTTAACCAACGTTCTCTAATGGCCCCATTTTAATCTTCTTCCTCTCGAACGCTGAATGAAACAAGTAAAAGTCAGGGTGCGAGAAAGCGGTCTTCCAGAATACCTTTGTGTTCATATATCTTTTAACATGTTCTTACCCCAAATTTAACACCTAAAAAAATAGACAGTGCATACATGCTCACGCACGCACACATGCACATGTTTTTAGCATAATTGCATAGCGTATGAATTGCGGGGTGCCCTTGGTAACTTATGGGAACATTACAGGAGTTTAATTCAATATACATCACTGAAGATGTATTATGTTCAAGGCAGTAGGTTAATTACCTCGCTGCATTAAAAAAGATGTCTGCAGCAGTCACCTTGATGCTCTTTCTAAACCCCATCTAATCAGTTACCAAATCCCTTGGACTCTATAAGAGGACCCCCTCCACCACCCGCTGCCCCCCCACTGTCTTCCAGTTGCCACCATCATCCCAGGTCTGCAGCACCCCGCTGACTTCTCACCTGCCTCCCCAAGCCTCATCCCTTCCTTTAAATAGCAGTCTGCCCTTCAAGATGTAAATCTCATCTTGCTGCTCCCCCATTGAGAACTCAGCTGCTCTCAGCCTAATACCCAAACTCACCTCCTACCCCGCAGGGCTCAGCGCCCTGGCCATCATGCCCATGTTCCCTTTTCCAGCTGCACGGTTCTCCAGATCTATTGCTCTTTGTCATTTCCTTCCAGGAGGCCCTGCTTCCTGCCCCGTAGCCTTCCCACATCTGCTGCTTCTGCGTGCCCAGCTTCCCACCCTGGCCGGGTCACCAGGCTAGTGCCTGTACTCTTTTGGAGCACTCTGTACTTTTTCACCTATGACTATCCTTACATACTTAGCTGTGGAAGGAGATTGCAAGTCCCACTAAAGCAAACTCCCAAGCCTTCACGAGGAGGTGGGGATTGCTGTATCCTCCTGTCAAGCACAGTCCTGCCTACACAGAGATGCTAAATATCTATTGAAGGAGTGAATGAAAGAACTTACTATTCTTAGAGAGAAGAATATTTGCAACTAACATAAATCAGAAAGAAAGAAACAATGTGGAGGAGAGATAAGACAGCCATTCATTCCTTATAGTGGGGCTGGAGAAGTCTCCATAGATTGAAATGGATTTTTAAAGATAAGCAAAATTAAGATAGGCAGAATTGAGGGAAAATCCCTCCCATTCAAAGAAGAGCATGAGGCCTAAGACAGACAAGCACATGGCACCTTAAGGAATGGTGAGAAAGGAGTAGAGCTCAAAGCTAAGGGGCTGTGGTGTATATAGAGCAGGAAGGGAGGGTAGAATGGAAGGTGGCCTTGAACGCCACACCAAAAAGTGGGAGCAAGCCTATAGATAAAAGGCTTCACTGTCTTTGCAAAGGAGGACAGCATGACCCCAGATGATTTCAGCAACACTTTATGGGTGGATAAGAAAGATCTAGGCAAAAACATATACGCCTAAATCAGGCAAACGGTGAGAATATCAAAAAGCAGGGAACTGATTCAAGAGATAGTGCAAAAAACCAAGTGTTCATTTCGCATTGAAATCAAATACAAGTTTAATATTAAGCTTTTTTTTTTTTTTTTTAGAACATCTGTAACTTTTCCCCTGTGAATGATTCATTCATTTGAAATGACTCTTCCCAACTTTTACAGGAAATGAGAGAAAGAGAGAGAGAAAGATTGTTTGGGTGATTGATTTGGTTGCAAGAGAGATGAACTTAACCCAACTACTTTAGGCAAAATTGGGGATTTATTGGCTGTAATGCCATATAAAGGCCAGTTCACTGCTGGAGGCTCTCTTTCCTTCTTGTCATCTTTCATGTTGGCTTTACTGTGGGTATGAGTTTTACTTTCTCAGACAGGTACTTTCTGAGATTTTTCTTGCAGAGGTTGTCACCGCGCTAACTGTAGATGCTATTAGGAAACTCCTAGAGACGGGCTCTCAGCAACACGGTTGTGCAGCACTTTCACTCCTGGGGCCTGGAGGGTGTCCTGTGCCAGCTGGTCTCTAGGACGATAGACCTGACATCATCTGCTGGGGTGGACTGCTAATAAAAAGGGGTTCCATTATAGAAAGAAGGAAGAAGTCTGGTGAGACAAAACAATAGATGTCTATTACATACACCATGGATAGTATATAGTATCCAAAGTGCTCAATGTTGACACGTGTCTGGGGACCACATAGAACTGTTCCCATACCTCTTCCTGGTATTCATTGACTTGTCTTCTAATAACCCCAAATATCATCTCCAGCGTGCCCCGCTTGCAGTTGGAAGAAAACAGAAGACTTCTCTTTTTTCCCTCTTATGGGTCTTGGGTTTGGTTAACCGAAAGATTATGCTCTTTTAATGAAGTTGGAGAGAACTCTTTTCATTCCAGAAATAAAAAAATATTCAGGTAGAAAAGGAAATAGCTGAACA
Source organism: Potos flavus (assembly GCA_028534135.1). Lineage (NCBI taxonomy): Eukaryota > Metazoa > Chordata > Mammalia > Carnivora > Procyonidae > Potos > Potos flavus. The sequence goes on from CM052897.1 coordinate 109,319,853, forward strand.
CAGTGTTTCTGCTTCTTCTGATTCTACCTTGTTTCATGGTTGAATAATGTCCTAGCTAGCCAAGGGGAAATAAATATATGGAACCAATATTTCTCTTAAGAAATTTAAACAAAGCAAAACAAATATCCATTACAGTTCTGGGAATCTAATCAGGGACACACCCTAATGGCTTCATTAAGTCCTTGTTCCAAAGAAGTTCAAAATAAACCATTAAAAGAAATAAACAGATGAATATGGACTAACTGCTTAATAGTTCATCTCACGTTTCCTGTAACCACTCTTACATTATTTATTTTATAATAGTAAAATAGGGCTTGACAGCTGTGGATTTGAGCAACAATAACCGACGGCAGATCATTTAAAGCACATTATATTTAAGAGATATCTTGATATTCTTAGGAAATCAAAGCCACTAAAATATGAAATTACAGTGCATTAAGAACGTTCAAATTATATTTTTATGGATTATAAATTGTAAGATTTTTACAAAGCCTCCAGGGAATTTGAGAATTTGCGTTGGAAGCCCCTCTGTGGAATTCCATAAAACATTTTAAAGGTAGGAATTTTCACGGGTCACTAACGACTTCTGTAGAGCCCCATAAAAGCATAATTTTTACAAAATATTATATTAATCCGTTTTAGTTTATTTATCTTTTTGCCTTTCCTCCAGCCATAACCTAACAATCATCTCATCTTTTATTTTTTATGTTACTTTCTTAGGGTTATATTCAGATATAAATCTGTAATTCATTATATTTCATGTGGCCTTTTGAGGACCATGTTATCCAGAAATAATATTTGAAATGGCACTGACAAACATTTTTGTGAAGCTATCAGCCAATAGTGCCATGGGTTGAGAGCAGGTTGAAAGGAGACTTTCAAACATTTCTAAATAAGAAGATTATATAGCAACAAATTTCATGACAGCTTCTATAATTAAAAAAAAAAAAATTGGCAAGCGTTGCAGTCCTCGTTCTCCCTGTGTATACCACAGGTTGGCTGGTAAAAACACACTTTCTCATGTGTTATTACACCTATAACCTATCTCAAAAATAACCCTTACCCTTCTTTTTTTAACATAGTGAATCAAATTAAACGGACCTATTTATGCCCAGAAAAACTATACGATTTGGCAGCGGCTGAGCTAAGATGGTGTATTAGTTTGCTAAAGCCGATATAACAAAGTAGCCCTGACTGGTTGGTATAAACAGCAAGAAATTTACTGGCTCAGCTCTGGATGGTAGAAGTGCAAAATCACGGTGCCAGCATGGTAGGATCCCTCTCAGGGATGTGCCTGAAAGGAGTTTCAGGTCACCCTCCTTGGCTTGCCGGTGGTTGTCGTCGTCTTCTGTTTCTTTGCATTGTCTTCCGATTGTCTGTCTCTGAGTCCAAGTCTCCCCTTATTGTAAGGACACCAGTCATACTGGGTTAAAGGCCCCCCCGCTGGCCTCATTTTAACTTGATTACCTCTGTAAACACTTTATCTCCAAATACAGTCATATTCTGGGGAACCAGGGGTTAAGATTTAAACAGGAATTTGGGGGCACCCAATTCAATTCAGAATAGAGAGGTTGACCTGCCTGACTGACCCTGCTGGTCTCCACTGGTTGAGAATGTTGTGCCAAGAGTATGGGTCCCAGAGTTGCAGGGCTTAGATTGAACTATTGCTTCTGACACTTGTTACCTGTCTGATGGGAACTAATACTTAACCTCACATGATCTCAGGTTCCACATCTGTACCATAGGGGTGAAAAAGAACCTGCCTCATGGGGTGTTCTGAGGCTTACATGATAGAATCCATTAGAGTGCTTAGTAACTAGAATAAATAGCCACTCACATAAATAGACTACCTCCTCTTATGATTTTTATTATCATGTTATCTGTCTATTGTTAACATTGCTCTCCTATTGGAAATTTTCAATGATAACACCTTTTATAATTATGTTAACAAAAGAAGGAGTTCCCTTGGTCTGCTTTCATATTTGTAGCTTGGGTATGCCTCAAAGAACTTTGAACGAAAGGTACTATGTATACTGCCTAAAATCTGACGATATTTAGAAAACTAATGGCTCCCCGGGAAGTACATATAAACAATTCTGATCCCATCTAGGACTTAAAAAATTATTTTGTGCACACAAGACTGGACCAGAAGTTAATTGGGCTGGATATTCTAGTCTAGATTATACTACTTCTCTGTGTATGTGACAAAAGAAGATGCCTGGCTTGAGGTCAAGATTTTGTCGTTTAGGTCTGAAAAACAACGGCTCCCCTTCAAACATGGCTGCTCGTTGCCTGCACCAGACAGAACATACAAGGAGGTGCGTCAAGGCTCAGAGCTTGCCTTGTTTATCCTGAGTATTTTACAGACAAAATTTTATTAAAATGTAAAATTTCTAAAGAGAAAACAGAAAAGATTTTCAGGTCCCAGGTCATGATCTTCTTCATTTAAGTAGTACCTTGAACTACAGTGAAACGTAGATTAGTTGACCTTTTTTGACTTACAACCATTGCAGTTTCATGGTTAAGTGGGATCACTTCTTTTAGTGGCAAAGGGACAAAAATGGTTTCCGCCCCAGCTCCGTGTTAAAGGGGGGGAATACAGGAACGTGAACTCTCACTGTTGTGTTTGAAACTTTCTCAAACTGAGATGTTTAAATACTGTAAAAATTATTTCTGTGATTAGGACCAACCTGAATTAGTAAAGATAAAATGACATACACACATGTTTATAATTTTAGAAGGTCTTTTCAGGAAGAACTTAAACTGTGCCTAGAAGCTTGAGCAAGCATCACGCCTCATCTGGGGAAGAGCCTCTGTGCATGTTGTCTGGGAACACGTGACCTGGAGATGCTGGGGGCTGTGCTTATCTGTGCCTCCTACCTACCTGTGTGTGTGCTCATCGGCACAAACTCTACAAGGTCTCCTGCTCCTAGGTCAGTCAGTGGCAGCAAAATAGAGGTCAGTTTAGTCGTTGTGAATAGAGGACCTTGTGTTCTGAGTGACTTTCCTTGTTTCCAGCTAATTTCCAGCTTAGTGCCTGGGCCTGGATAGCAACCTACAGCTGTGTGTGAAAGAGGCTGGGGTGGCACTGGCGTAGGCAGCCCGCACTCTTCAATATACAGGCATGATTGCATCAGAAACTCACAACGAGGGTGCTTGGGAGGTCTGTGTGGATACAGGGAGCAAAGGAAGAGAGCAAAGGCAATAGTAGCAAGTGGGCTTTTAAAATAACCCACAACTGGGTCACCTGGGTGGCTCAGTTCGTTAAGTGTCCAGCTCTTGATTTTGGCTCAGGTCATGATCTCGGCTCAGGTCATGATCTCAGGGTTGTGGAATTGAGCCCCACATTGGGCTCCTCACTCCGCGAGGAGTCTGCTTGAGAGTCTCTCTCTCCCACTGCCCCTCCCCCCACAAATAATAAATAAGTAAATAAATAAATACATAAAATCTTGTAATCCACACCTAGGCATCTTCAGCACAGTGTAGGTGGGAGTGCTGCCTTCCAGAGCAGCTACAGTTACATAAAACTAAAAATATGTGGGAAGGAAACACCCTGCTTTGTGCCCCCTGGACCTCTGTAGTGTTCATCATCCTGTTACCCTAATGTCTTTAAAAGATGCCCATTCATTTACAGCAAGGGAAGGTAACAGTGCCCTAGTAGTTGACATTGTTCTAATGGCTCATCCTTGACACACCATGATCCTTTCCTAATCTTGGCGTCATGGCGCGTTTTAGCCAACATTGTTCCTAGGACATTGTTAGCGAGCAGCTGGGGAGACCAGCGGCAGCAGAGCTGGCTTCCTGGGCGTGTGACCTGAGCAGTCTTGCAGAGCCTGTGCCTGGTTTAATGCTTTGCT
>CM052897.1:109324209-109388542 GCA_028534135.1 Potos flavus
TAAGTTTTTTTAGAGCATAGAAAAAGAACTACCAATTCTTCTTATAAGGACAAGAACTAAAACCTGTATATACTGTCAAACCCCCAAAAGAAACCTGTGTACCATTTATTTTTAAACATATGAATGTACAGTATGAACTACAATCTTACCAGATGTAAGTCAGTGGTGCATTAAAGAAATAACTGGCTGGCTCTGTGGGTAGAGCATGCGACTCTTGATGTCAGGGTTATGAGTTCAAGCCCTGTGTAGGGTGTAGAGATTACTTAAAAATAAAATCTTAAAAAAAAAAAAAGAAGAAGAAGAAGTACAAACTCACCACAACCAAATGAAATTCATCTCAGAATTGCAAGGATGGTTCAATATTATAAAACCTAAGCAAACAAAACTTAAGTTTTGCCTTTTATTGTATACACGAAAAGGTTGTACAGATTTTTACTGAATTTAAAGAGTATGTTTGGGATTCATATGACTAAACTATAAACTATATAGTTCCAGGGAGCTACCCCAAGGAGAAGGCAGTCATCTTCTAGAATAGTTGTAAAAACAAACAATGGTTTTGAAAATATGCCTCACATCAATGCAGAGGCACGAGAGTGAGAGTTCTGTCTCACAGGGCAACTTTCTCAGGTTCTGCATGGTGAGAAGCTGAAGTTTGTGTAACAGTTGAGGATTTTCCAGAACAACACTGATACTATGCTGGTTTTATGATTAATATAAAATGTAGTGGCATTTTTATCGAAGACAGAAACAATTCAAGAAATTCCACTACTACTACTACTACTTTTATTTAACATCACTTTAGAAAAATGAGCCAGGATAACTAAACAGAAGAACTTAAATATTACATATATATGTATATGTATGTGTACAGTATATAAATATGTATATATGTCATCTATTTTATACAAATTATATATATATTAGGATGGAGAATAATTTTTAATTATTTAATGGATATATAGTATATGACTCTAAAACTTGATTACACAGAAAATCAACAGAAAAACATCAACATCAATAAGGTAATTCAGAAAGAGGACTGGTTGTACATTTAACCTATAAAACATTAGTATGCATGCGATTTCCCCATATTGAGACCAATCATCAGAGGATAAATGTAATGGATAAATGGAAAGGATTTCATTTACGATAACAACAAAAAATTCTTAAGAACAAACTTCAAAAGAAATACACTGGATTAATAGGAAGGAAACCTTACCAATTCTATTGAGGGTTATTTAAGAAAATTTGAATACATGAAAGACACAACTTGTCTTTAGGACAAATCATTATTTAAAAATACCAATTCTTCTTAAATGCCAGTATACCAGCAAAATATTTTTCTGGCCTTAATAGAATGAGTCTGGAGAAATAAACATGTGATCTTAGCTAGGATATCTTTGGAAAAGAATAATGAGAAAAACAATCAAATACTCATATTCGGAAATCAAGTAAGTAAGTAATTAAAATTAAATTTTACTTAATTTACTTAATTTCAAAATATGTAAGTATTAAAGTACGTTAGTGCTGAAAATAAAGTTAGAAAATCGCTGGAATAGAATAGGTGAGAAATAGACCCAAATTTATGGCTTTATGAAATGTTCTTCAGGCTAAAAGCAAAATCTCAAATAATTGAGTTAAGTTGAAGTAGATGTTAAGCATTTTAAAAAATAAATAAAGCTAAATATCCCATTCGTTATCTCACAGCAAATTCCATATGCATCAAAGTTTTAACTGTAAAGAGTAAAACCACAAAGTATCAATATAAAGTTTAGGTTTGTTTATTTCTAATCTTGAAGTGGAGAAGCCATTGTTAAAGAAGATATAAAACTCACAACCATAAAGGAAAAGATCAACAAATGACATCACATGAAGTTTTAGAAATTCATATGGCAGATTACAAAAAAACAAAATGAGTTGTATTTGCAATGCATAATCAGGGAATGCATTAATTTCTTTAATTTTCCATATAAAATTAATTAAAAACTAGAAGTTCACAGAGAAAGAAGTACAGATGGCCAGTAAATAAATGGAATGATGCTTGGACTTTTTCATAACTAAAGAAAATCCATTTAGAACAGAAATATATTAGATTTCACTTATTAGAATTCTAGATAGTATTGGCAAAGATGTAAGGAAATAAGCATTTTCCTCTATTGCTAGTAGGAATGTAGATTGGTTCAATTTTGCGGGACAATTTAGCACTATAATTCCCCTACGAAGAACTTATCTTATGTATATACTTATAAATAGATGCTCCCATATACCAAAATATGTATGTATAAATGTATAAATTAATATGTATAAATTAATATAAATTAATACAAATACATATGCATATATTTACTGCAACATCAAATTCAAGGCTGGAAGCATTCCGTGTCCATGATGAGGAAAATAGTTAAATATATGATGATGCACTTATAGACAAGAATAACAAAGCTGTTTAACAATGAATGAAGCTGGTATATATATGCTTAATGGGGAAGGCTCTCCAAGAGATATGGCTCATTTCCTTTCATTTCTTGGCTCGTGTAGATTGGCCTTATGTAATTTGGCTTCTGGAAAGCACTCAGCACTATCTTCCTTTTTGTCGTTCTTTTTAACGTCTTTATCAAGACATAATACATATGTCATACGACTCACTCATTTAAAGTGTACAATTCAGTGGTTTTTAGTATATTAACAAAATTGTGCAACCATCACCACAATTTTTGTCTCCCTTAAAATAAGCCCCATCGCCATTAACAGTCACTCCCATTACCAACCAGCAGCAATGGATAACCACTAATTGACTTTCTGTCTCCATAGATGTGCTTATTGTGGGCCTTTTATGTAGATGGAGTTATACATACACACCTAAGAGTGGCATTTCTGGGTCACAAAGAAGCTTTGTGTTTTGAGGAACTGGAAAAATGTTTTTTTCCAAAATGGCTCTACCATTTTACATTCTCATCACAATGCATGAGTGTTCTAATTTCTCCACTTCCTCACCAACATTTCCTATTTATTATCCTTTATTTTGATGATCCTTTTGTGTGTGAAAGGATAGCTCCTTGTGGTTTTGACTTGCATTTCCATGATGCATGTTGAACATCTTTTCAGGGGCTTATTGGCCATTTTTATATCTTTTGGAGAAAGGTCTTACTAGAACCTTTGCTCATTTTTCGATTAGATTATTTGTCTTTCTATTATTGGATTATAAGAGTTCTTTATATATTCTGGATACAAGTACCTATCAAGCGTATGATTTTCAAATACTTACTCTTACTTTCTGCATTGTCTTTTCACTTTCTTCATGGAACCATTTGTAGCACAAAAGTTAGTTTTGTCGAACTCCAATTTATCTATTTTTTTCTTTTGTCATTTATGCTTTGATGTTGTATCAAAGAACGTTTAATCCCTGGTCAGAAAGATTTGCTTCTATGTTTTTTTTTAGATTTTATAGTCTTAGCTCTTTAGATCTATGATCCATTTTAAGTCCCAGTTCATTCTTTGCATGTGAATATCTAGTTAATCCCACACCATTTGTTGAAAAAACTATTCTTTTCCTCATTGAATTATCTTGCCAGTATTACCTACTGAATATTGTAGAATCAAATGTTGATTGATGGTTGGTGAATTTTTATGACTTTTTCATTAAACATAATTTTTCTTCTTTGTGAGTGAATTTACATATAATTTACATTACATTTCATGAAAAATTTACCACTTAACTTATTGTTGCCCTCCAGTTTTCAGACACATTTATCAGTTTTAAGGTTCTGTTTGAATTGAAAAGGCTCAATTTGAAAGGCTCTATATTTTTTTTTATTTTTCTCTATTGTAAAATTATGATATTACTTTGTCAGCTGCTGCTGATGACTTAAATGTTTTTTACCTCCTTGTCATTTATATATTGGAGAATTAAGTGGATGGGAAAAAATAGCCCTCGAGAAGGAAAATGGAATTATTGAAGAATTTTATCCTAATTATCATTATCACAGCTACTGTTTATTGAGCACTTACTCTTCCCTGCATATATTATCTGATTTAATCCTCGAAGCAACCTATTTTACAGATTAGGAAACTAAGATTTGAAAGAGTTAATAATAGCCCCGAAAGAGCTGGGCTTCAAAGCCGGGTCTACCCGAATTTCAAGTTCAAAGACAGTTAACTGCCATTCCTGGAACAGTGCCCAGTATCACACATGGCTCATGCTGAAATTCTATAAAATGGCATCATGTCCTAGGGGAATAAATTCATGTATTTGTCCAGATAAGAAACAACTATTTTACCCGATCAATGCAGACCAGTTAGCAAATTCATAACTTGTTAAATATGCTTCAGACAACACCCTTCTCCCTTCTGCAAAGCTTTTTCCTTATCCCAGGCAATCAGAGGTAACGAGAAACTGTGGTTCCTGTGGGCAGCCTATTTGCTTCTCTCAAATCTTAGATTTCACACCAATCTCAGTCGGCAATTTTTTTTTTTCCTATGAGACCAACTTCTGATGAAGACAGAAAGCATGACTTGGAAAAAACTCCTATTTTAACTGTGGAAGGGAATGCAGTCACATTTCCTATTGGCCTTGCATGTTCAACTCTGTGGACCAATCCTAGAATCAGATGTTGATCAAATAGCCTCCAAATGCAGAAGCAATTTTTTTAAAAGTTGAAAATGAGAAAAGATGTGACTGAATATAGAAGGCAGTTTGGGTTAATTCATTGATGAAAAGACAAAAAAAAAAAAGCATTTGCATTGACTGTGTGAATGACCCAGATTGAAAACCACAGATTAGTGTCGGTGCTTAGCCCTTGGCTTTAGGCGTCTCAACGTGAAGCGTACTGCATAGATTGGGTGGAGGGGTAAAAGCGTATGTTCTGAAGGACTGGGCTTGAAGTCTATGTTTAACAATTTCTAAGAGGCTGGCCTTGGAGAAATGACAAAACTCCAAATTTCACTTCCTTGCTAATGAAATGAAGGTGATTTGAACTATTAAATATGTAGTCTGATGCAGAGATCAGGGGTCTGGGCTTCACACTTATTTATATCAGGGTCCAAATCCTAGTTCCTTCCCTTATCAGCTGTGTGATGTTGGATAAACAGGTAGCCTCTCTGAACCTCGGATTTGTCTTCTACGGATGGGGTCATTAATACAAAGGGTTTGTGAAGATGAAGTGAGATAACATGCATAAAGCACATAAAAGTGAACTTGGCTCATCCTCTGTGCTAAAAAATATAGGTACCATTTGTTGTTTATTATTATCGTACCTACTATGTGAGCCACCTACTACAATGCCTACCACGTAGCAGGAATTCCCTACAGATTACTCCTCTCTCCTCACTTTTGGTATGAAAGAATATTTGTATTTAATGATTATCCTTCCTCATGTGGACGGGCATTTCCCCTTTGGCTATAATGTAATTGTAGAAAACTTCTGGCTCCTTTTCATGAGTTCTGGGTGTAGCTATGTTACTACTTTCTCCTTAGAAGTGAACTTCAGTGTTTCAGTTTAATTACTCAAAGCCCACTGCGGAAAGTATGCCTTTCCTGGGTCAGTCATCCACATAGCTGCGAACACACAGAAGTAAAGGAGCTGGGGCAATGGCTCGCTAGCACACCTCCCTACGTGGAAAATGTGCATTTTCAATTAAGAATCTCCATGGAAGCCACTGGCTCCAGAGGCAGCCTATTTTTATCAGGAGAAGTCAGTCCCTAAAACTTTCTTTGCCAGCTGATTTTACAACTTCACTCCTCTCGTCTGGTTCCCCACATCCCTTTCCAACTGGAAATGAGAACTACTTTCAGGGAAATGCTTGGAGGCAGGCAGGCAGGACACGTTTTATAAAAAGCAAGTATCTGAAATTAAGATTTCAACCTGCTGTCCCTGCATCAGCTCCTTCCAGCTTTTACTTTCTACCCCAAAAGGAAATTAGAAATACTGAAAGTTCCCTGGAAAATAAAAGGGAAAAAAATGAAGTACTTCCTCGGTTCTGATTAAAATGCACAGGCTAATGCTTCTTAAACTTCCTTGTATGAGTCAAAAGGAACTCAGATCACTTACCATGGTAGAGGTGACTTGCCATAGAAGATACTGTTGGTGGGAGGAGACGTGAAGGTCAACAATCCTTAGCTAACTTTGTGACTCCCAACGATGATACTCAGAGCCTCACATGTGCAAAGGCCCCCACGCTACCACTGAACAACACATCGTATTGTATCTGAGTTACTGGAGTAAAGAATTTCTGTTTCTTTGGCTTTCCTTCACTTTTGAAAATGTTACAATGGATCCCTGTTAATGTGAATGATGTAGTCTGGAAATAGAGGTGGTTTCACGTGATTGTTAGAATCCCATGCCCAATTCCTTCTTCGATCCATTGCATCCATTGTCCAGACAACTTACCAGAGCCAGCCACGCAGAGTCTGGAAACTCCCCTGTCTGCGAAGGGGCTGCTCCCACTAGCAGTCTGTGCCTGTCTTTTGACTCATCACCCACAGATCCAGAATGACTGCAGAGGCTCCCTGCTTAATGTCAGAAGTTAACCAGATCACTCGGTTGCACCCACTCATTTTTAGATGAAGGATTGGGTTGAGGATTAGGGAGATAAAGCAATTAATATCCACCGTCATCCAAGGAGCTTGTGGCAAATCCGAGACTAGAAATCAAGATCATTTTTCATCATTCCAGACTGTCCCTCTTCCTGTTATGAAGCCTTGGGAGTTTACTGAGTAGCAGCTTAGCTGGACATATTCTTGCTCTACGAGATTATAAATGGTCTATTCTCAGATGAACTGCAACTGTTAAATTGTTAATAACAATTTAGGTATATTAAAATATGATAATTTGTGCCCAAAGGCACAACTCCTATTTTCTAGGCAGATGACACATACATCTATGCCAAAATTCTCCCTCTTGAGTTAGGCTCACATAATATTTTGTATACAAGATAATATTCCTTAATACTCAATCGGTGCATATTTAATGAATATCTCCTGTATGCTCAGCACTCTTCTAGGTGCTGTAGAGATTAGAGGGAAAAAAGTCATCGGCACAGATTTAGAAGACTAAAGATGCCTATGGAAGAAATATATAAGAAGTAAGTCCAAAGGCTTTGGCTCCCAAAGACATGCTGGGTCCTGAGGTATCAATGGCCGCTGGTGGGCCAGTGAGGGGCAGAGATTTGATGTAGAGTCTTACTGAGACAATGTTATATCACACTGCTCGGGTCAAGGGAAAACTCTTGATGTTTCAAGATGAAAAATGCTTTCCATTGCTTAAATCAGGACTGTATGTGTGGGTTTAATTTGTATGAAAGGAGTACGAGAGCTAAGTCATTTGCAGTCAAAGAGCTAATAAAACCCCACGAGACACCACTTTCTTTCTTAGCAGAATAATAGCGAAAAGTTAGAGATGATTATGACTTTTAGTCTGTGAGCTTTTCTGCTGACAGAGATCTTTTTCATGTGTGTGTTATATCTAAATGGAACGATGGATGTCCTTGAAAAAAAATGTTGCCTCTAGAATTAGGTTCTTCTTGGTTCTATAAGGATGATTTGTGACTCGAGGTTTGAAAAGAATTTTGATGTCGTTGTAAGAAGAGAAGCACATCTTGATATGGTTTCCAAGTTTGTCAAACTTCTTTTCTTTAATGAATTAAATGCCGTCTTCCAGCCCTACTCTTAGAATGTTATAAATTTATATAACTCTGAAGTTTATAAAGGACTTGCATTCCCCTGCTGAGAGAGGAAGAGAGGGCCGGTATCATTACGTTCATGTTATAGATGAAGAAACTAAACTTCAGAGAGGTTAGGTGACTTGCCCAAGGTTATACAGCTAATAAATGGCAGAGTTAAATGAGAAGAGAAGTCTTCACTGATTCCAACCAGTGCTCTTTCTGTCACACTCTAATGGCCTAGCATTAGAAGGAAGGAAGGGGAAAGTAAGTAAGATGAAGGCAAGGGTTAGGACTGATGAGATACTTGCTAAGGTAACCCAGCTTCCCCCAAAGTAAAACAGTTGGAAAAGAAAATTGACTCCATTTTTATATGTTTTAAAGCCCTCACCAGTGTTATAGAAAATGAAAAATTAATGAACACCTGTAAAAGATTTCATTGCCCCACTCTCTGGGGCCACAATTTAAAGTTAATGTTATTTTCTGTATTAATAGCTGCTCCCAGGGATGTTTCCTTTTAAATTAATGCAGATGCCAGGCAATTTGGAAGAGACCAACTAGACCAAGAGGAGCAACTCACATTGCTCACTCAGCAGCCCTCTCATTTGAAAAGAGAGCTTCAGGAGCAGTTACTACCTTTGGGACCTCGCTGGCGGTCATTAGCTGCACACAAGCTACTCCTTAAGAATAACATCCTCTATTTCTCATCCTTCGGAAAACCTGTGGGCTCCTAGTAGTTGTAGAATAGAATTCCATTATCACAATACTCCCACTGAGTTTCTCTTCCACTCTTCATTTTTTAAACATTTTCCTTAAACATGACTGCTTGCTCCAGCACCGATAAGGGAGTGGGATGACACGTTCTGCTCATAAAATGATAATGATCATCATCGGGGTGATTGTGGATGAGGAATGGAAATGTCCTCAGTCCGGAGCCTAGGCTTAGGATTCGGAGGCATCCTCAAGATTTTGCACGGTCTCCAAGTCATGTGTTCATTCTGGAAGAACAGAGGCTGCAGTCCATCCTGCTTTAACCTTCAACCTGGCCTCCCTCAAGGGAAGAGGACCTCCTAAATGTTCCCAGGTTCATGGCTGACCCTTTCTCATCAGAGACATAATTATTCTTTCTCATCAGAGACATAATTATTTCTCTGTACAGGAAACAAGGGAAATGTGTGGGTGTCTTTTCTGACACTGGTTTGAAGTTATTCTGATAAATTAGCCTGAGGTAGAGTAGAATTCCTCAAGTGCAGTGAACATTTCATGTTGAATGTATGTCGGGCCTTTGTATGTCCCTGTTAATCTCTAAGTTTGCTTTTGAAGCCCAACGATATGGAGAATTAATGAAGTGGCTATAGAAATAAGACCCCAAGTATTACCGGTAATATATGCACCATATATATATATATAATGTACACATGCTACTGTATAAATATATACTAATACACAAAAATGCATTTTAATTATGCATAGAAAAATGCAAAGCAAAGGCGAGATAACTCTAAATAGGAGTTGTATTTTTCCTTTACTTTAAAGGATCATCTTAAGTCCTTCCTTAACCAAGGTTTTAAAGTCTTTGTGAGGCTATTGGACTAACTGTTGTGTTCTAATCGCCATTTTCTCTCTAGTGACCCTGTTGGAATATGGTAGGGAGAACAATCTTAATGTACTTTATAGACAGTCCCTCACTTAGGGGATGGTTCAACTTACGGTTTTTTGACTTTACATGGTATGAAAGCAATATACGTTCAGTAAAAACTATCCTTCGAATTTTGGATTTGGATCTTTTCCTGGCCTGGTAATGTGTGCTATGACATTTTCTTGTAATGCTGGGCAGTGGCAGGGAGCCTCAGCTCTGTCAGCCGCATGATCACGAGGGTAAACAACCAGTAAGGATGCTCATAACCATTCTATTTTTCACTTTCGGGGCAGTATTCAATAAATCACATGCGATACTCAAACCCTTTTTATAAAATAGTCTCTATGTTAGAAGATTTCTCCGAACTGTAGGCTAATGTAAGTGTTCTGAGCACGTTTAAGGTAGACTAGGCTAGGCTATGATATTCAGTAGGTTAGATGTCTTAAATGCATATTCGACTTAATATTTTCAATTTACAATGGGCTTATTGGGACATAACCCATTGTAAGTCAAGGAAGATCTGTACTGGAATTATTTCTACTTGCTTCTTACCCGAGTAGCAACGGGAGCTGGGCACATGAATGGTTGCAGAGCCTCATGGTCCCAAATACCTGGAGTGTCAGGCAAAGAACAGTGGGATTAAAGACCCAACTTTCTTTCCTTCAAAGGCACATCTCAAATGAATAACTGCATGTTTTGATTAAAATGATTCTATAGGGACGCCTGGGTGGCTCAGTGGGTTAAGCCTCTGCCTTCGGCTCAGGTCATGATCTCAGGGTCCTGGGATCAAGCCCCACATCAGGCTCTCTGCTCAGCGGGGAACCTGCTTCCCCCTCTCTCTCTGCCTCCCTCTCTGCCTACTTGTGATCTCTCTCTCTCTGTTAAATAAATAAATAAAATCTTTAAATAAATAAATAAATAAATAAAATAAAATGCTCCTATATAAAATCAGTTTATACCACAGAAAATAGAAGAGGAGAAAAAATATTATTCTTCCCAACATTCTCTGGAGTTATGGACTCATTTTAATGGAGTCGTAGAAATAATTTTATAGATGTCGTCACTGAGTCCCAGAGAGATGACATGAACATGTCCAAGTTTACATAGACTCCCAGTGGGTGGCAGGTCTTATGCTCACATCCTTCTATGCTCATTCTCATTTAGAAGAATTTATATTTTAAGATGGAGAAGTGTTGGATTCCTAGGGCATGAACAATCTCACATTTTATGCCCCCTTAACTTCTTTTTCTCTTCATGTCTTTCTTAAGGGAAAATATACTGAAATAAAATTTTGTATGTGCCCTTCTGTTTTTCTGATTTAAGATGATTTTTTACCATTTTATTGTAAAATGAAATGTAGATACAGAAAAACCACACCAAAAACAAGAGAGATTTGGGAGCATTCTTGCTGGACCCTCAACAAGTTAGGTGTGCTTGCCCTTCTGTGCTCGACTTCTCCCTCCACACTCCCCTGTCCTCTCCCAACTGATGCTTTCCTGGGAAACCAACTCAGGAGATTGCTATGAACCCCACTGCCTCCTGGGCCCACCCAGCCTCCTGTTTCTTCATAGGCTCTGCAAAGTTCTCCACCTGGGACATTCCTTTGTTCACCTCAACTGATTTCTTATTTTTTAAAAAAATATTCTTTGTTTCTTACTCCTCATCTCTTTGTTCTGCTTTCTGGAAGATTTCTTTAACTTTTTCATCTGATTATCAGTTTTAAAAAAATGTTGACTATTTTAATTTTATTTTCCAGGAATTATTTCTTACTCACTGATGGTTTCTCTTTTATAGTATCCTGTGTTTATTTTATAGACATAGTATTTGCTCTTTCTGTCTGGTGATAAGTTCAAATATATTTCAAGTTTTCCTCCATGCTTTGTGGTTTCTTATTTTCCTATGTGATCTTTCTTCCTGGTGTTTGTCTTGGTCTGTCTCTTTTAGACAGGAGGTTTTGCTCTGTGTCTGATGACCTTTGCTGTCTGTCCTATTTGGGGCAGGGAGGGCGTGCTGCAAACTTGACTGAGGGCTCATGTTGGGAAGGCTGGCTATGCTGACAGGTGATCTGCACTACCAGGTGATGAGGGGACTAATCAAACAAGTGACAGATGGCATTATCTGGAGACTGTCTCTCTGAGGTCTTAAGTTTTCTCAGAGCAGAATCATCCAGCTTAACTGGCTGCCAGCATTCTGGAAGCAGGACAGGGAAGGGGTCCAAGGATTCCACCATTAAACATGTGGAGTTTCACTTCGTCTGTTTTGAGTTCTTCTCTCTCTGACAGTCCTTCAGTCTGCCTGCTGCTTTGAGTCCTGAGTCATCCTGAGAGTATACTTCAGTGTTCGTGTGGGCAGGGTGTGTTGTGGGATGGGTGGAGAGGGAAGGAAGGGGATAGACATGTTGTGAGGCATCAGAGAAACCCACTGTTCTTTCAGCCATCCCCCTGCTGTGGCCTCGTTCCCCTTCTGCACCTCCCCACAACTCCACTTCCGCCCTACCTTCCTGAAGGGTTGCTGGTGCTTCCAAGAGCCTTTCGGTTCTATCGGGAGAATCAGCGGGTTGCTTATTGGCATGCCACTCAGTGGGCTCTTGAGCCATAATTCTGCTCTGCTCAATCTGTTATTACTCCTCCATCCTTTTCCTTTCCATGGTTTGTGTTAAAACTTCTCATCCATTGCTGTATCCTCCAATTTTCTGTGTCCATATGCTTAATGCCTCTTTAGGTGTTGAGAAAGAAGGGAGATAAATGGGTGTAGCTATCTTGCTGTTTTTAAGTCTGCTATCGGTAAGCTACATTTGCCTTCTCAGTATCTCCATAAAGTAACTTCGGTTATGTGGTTCATTGTTCAAGGTTGCTTAAAATTTTTAAGTAAAATTATATTTAAACCAAGGTATAGAGAAATTTTACTTATGCACCAGTGGTTCCTTTAAAAAAAAAAAGCAGAGGATTTATTACTTGCTCAGACAGTAATGATTTGAAACTGGTGAAGACATTTATCAATAACGTTTATATGAGATTTGTTTTGCTGCTTTTTGAAATTATAAGGAAATTTTATTTAACTCAGATAGTCATTTTGAATTATAGTATTTTATATTGTCTTCGTTTTAGGGAATATTTCCTTGAAATAATTTTCTTTGAAGTTTTAACAGCTTCATCTCAGAATTGCAGCCATACCTTTTCTCTTTAGAAAGCCTCCACTAGATTTAGTCAGCCCAGACTTTATCTCATGCTTCTTCTTCCATTGTAAAGTCCCCATGTCCTTATACATAAAGGGGCTATTGGTGACCTTTAATCAGAGGTTAATTTTGATTCTACAGGGCTTTGTCACATCTCTAAGCAGGTGAGGGTCATTTTTAGAACAGATAATAATTTAATAAAGTGAAAAAAAAAACTATGTGTTATTCTCTACAAGGACTGCAATATTCATTTTTTATAATTCAGAGTCGATGCACTTTGTTATTCTGCCTGAATCACCTACATTTTCCTCCTGGAAATTGATGTCTTTCTTTTTATTTTATTTAAAAATTTTATTTATTTCTTTGACAGAGAGAAAGAGAGAGCACAAGCAGGGGGAGTGAAAGAGGGAGAAGCAGGCTCCCCACTGAGCAGGGAGCCTGATGCAGGACTCGATCCCAGGACCCTGAGATCATGACCTAAGCTGAACGCAGTTGCTTAACCAACTGAGCCACCCAGGCGCCCCTGATGTCTTTCTTCACACACCTTAGGACCAGCTCTCCTTGCACGCAATCTGTCCTCTAAGATACTCCCAGACCTCCTAACCCAGCAGAGAACTGTACGTGGCCCTGAACTTTTCATTGCAAGTCATTTCTTGGGTTTGCTCATGCCAGTTAAAATGCAAATATATTAGTAACATTTTCAGCTACTGCCCTCTTGGGATAATAGAGACAACTGAATTCAAAGGGGCCATAGGATAGGGAAGTTGTAATGGGACCAGACCAAAAAACAATGATGGAAAGCACTATCTAGCACTTGCAGAGGTGAGAGGTAGAGAGGAAGTGGGAATCCCTCAAAGCTGCTTGAGATGGAAGGGGCTACTTTTAAGGGTAGTGAGCCATGCTCTGAATTACTCATGCGGGTGCCAGAGAAACACTGGCAGAGATTACTATAGTTTCCCTATAATTATGTAGCACACGACTATTTTCAAAATGTCTTTATATCCATTATCTCCTTTCCTTGACTCTCAATAATCCTCTGAGTCTTGTGAAGTAGAAGTTATAATTTATAGAGAAGGAAACTGGGTACCAGGAAAATGGTGCGACCATTCCCAACATCACACCGTTGAGGATGAATATGTGGAACCAGCATTAGGATCCAAGTTTCCTGACTCTTGGATCAAAGGCTGGGGCTCTTTGCTGGACAGTGTTTTTCAAAAAGATCCCCTAAGATGCCTATAACAACAGAGGAAATGGCCAGGGACCCCGAGGTCTGAAAGTATAGTCTCAAGAGGCCCAAAGTAAGTGTGACATTTTCTCGAAGTCTTGTTTTATCTTAAAATATAGTAAAGGTTTGTGCTTCACTGAGTATTACTGTTTTTTCTTTGTAGTGAGCAACTTCAGTGATCTCAGGGCTTACGACAGATTTCTGTTCTCACATATGGGTCTGTGGGTTGGCCATGACTGTATAGGCTTGGCTAAGATAGGCCCGACTTGACCCTTGGTTGTGTGTTTGGTTCAGTTCTGCTCCATGGGTCTTCTCATTCTCCTTCAACCAGCAATGACCCAAGACAGATCAGAGGAACAAGAGGAAAGAGGACATGCCTCTTAAGGCAGCTGTCACCCCCCAACCTCCTTCTGGGGGCTGAAGCATGTCATGCAGCTGAGCCTAAAATCTATAGGGTAACATGTATATTCTGTTTACTCTACTGTACTGCAAAATCACATGACAAAGGAAATGAAGAACTGAGAAAAGTAATCCAGTCAATCACAGCTGTCCCTCTTGGCTACAGTTATTTACCCTCACCTGTGAAATATATTCACCTCCACCCTAAGACTCCACAGGTCTTCCTGATCCCAACAGTAGACTCAAAATCCTGAATCTCATGATTGACATCTGTCCAGATGCAACTCCATAAGTTATGGAGACTTATGAACGAAAAAGACAAGTCACCTGCCCATATGCACACTACATAATCAGTATATAATGGTGGAAGAGGCGAAGGTTAAATGCCAAAAATATTTGGCAGATCAAGAATGAGAGGCACAAAGAAGTTACTAATTCACTGCAATTCTGAAATACTACTGGGAAAATGTTGCCAGGCCATAGATAAGGGAGTGTTCCTTGATTGGGCTGGGAAGTTCTCCCTGGGAGCAGCCCCCAGTACATTGTTTCCCATTGCCCTTGGCTCTACCTGCCAGAAAGTCCTTCCTTCTTGATCCTCTTTCATGTCCATGTTTGAGGAGGGTTGTGGTGAATATGTTCTTCCTGGCGGCTGAGCAGATTTCTCTGCCTGATTCCTGCCTATGGACTCTTGGTTGCCCTTGAGTCTTTTTATAGCCAATTATATGTTCTTTTAATTAAATCTGACAGTAGTTCTGCCAATATAATTATCTCAAAAGCTTTGCAGTTTTCCATGTGTTTGATTCCAGGCAATCCCATGTGCCTAAGCCACACCCACTGTTCTTTCTGGACATAGATCTTTCTATAGACTTGATTATAAGTCCTTTAAGCTTAATAGATTTCTAGGGGACCAAACCTTTAATCCATGTAGAAACGAACAATTTTCTAGTTAAAACCTTCCGTAGGAGCCATTTAAATCCTTTCAGGTGTCTTTAAAAAGGTGTGACTACCAGAGTCTTGAGTCCTGAGTTAGTGTTTGCCTTGAGGGTGCATTTTAATGACAGTGCCCTGGATCAGGTCTTTTCCTGAGGCAGCGTCTTAATGGCTTCATCTTTAATTTGACAAGAAATGGTTTCATTTTCCACCCCTACAAGTCCTCAAATCTCTGGGCTCTCTATTCTTTTGCAAACCGGCCTTTTCTGAATTCTTATCTTTCTTACAGTACCTTACCAAAGGAGCCAACTCATTCTAGCAATACTTTGCCTCAAACCTCTCACCCGATGCCACAAGTTATTATGGATCTGTTCTGTGTTCTGAGTTTTACCATAGAGGACAATCTGACCGAAAGGTTTGTCAGTTACATATCAGAGGTAACAATTTTTCCGTTCTCCCTATAATGATCTCCTTATTTCCTGTCTCCTGATCTCATAGCCAATGGTGTGGAGATTTGTTACTAGCATTCTACTTGTAGCTACCAGTTTCTGTATTATCAGTGCAAACACTGTAACAAACAAAGTGAAAATCTCAAGGGGTAAAACAGCAAGTGTTTTCTTCCTTATGGCTCTCCAGTTTCGCTTGGTATGGCTCCTGGCTTTAGGCTGGGTTCAAGCCGACTACACATGTCTCCTGGTTTCCTTTGGACCATATGGCAGAAAGAGGGGAAGAATTTAGACAGTCCAATTTATCATGCAATTCATAAAGTATCTTTGTTTTAATGCAGTTATTAAAATATTGTTATCCTGAAGACTTCATGTAAAATCAATATTCTAGGATTATTCCTTCCATTTATTATGGCTTTAAATACTCCTAACACTCTACCAAGTGCCTCTCAGAGGTACATGTTGTCCAATTTGGAAAGCAGAGCTTCGTAAAACTGTGCCTCAAGCATTGGAAGGGACAATGGTCTGATAAGGCTATTCTGATTCTATGACAAGGGATGGAATGGAGGGGTATGAAGGACACTGAATACTTTATTCAATTCATAATTTTCCCTTAGGCTGATCTGAGTCAAATTATGTCAACTCCGAAATGTGGCCTCACATACTCCTTGTCTTCCAGGAACAAAACTGCAAGAAAGACAAAATGAATGCAAGAGAAAGTCTTCCTTTGAAAACATGTACAGATTGTTGCTTACATGTACTAGAAAAAGAACAGTACATGTCCTTTTTACTCTTTCATCCAACAGATACCTTTGGCATATCTATTATGTGTCAGATAATGATGCTTGTGGCTAATGATATGATCATACAATGGTTAACAAAGTGTAGTCTAAGGCTCCTGGGTGGCTCAGTCGGTTAAGCATCTGCCTTCAGCACAGGTCATGATCCCAGGGTCCTGACATCGAGTCCCGCATCGGGCTCCCTGCTCAACGGGGAGCCTGCTTCTCCCTCTACCTGCTGCGCTCTCTCTGACAAATAAATAAATTAAATCTTTAAAAAAAAAAAGTGTGGTCTAGGGACCCTGAGGGTCCTGAGAAATTTCCAGGGGTTCTTCAAGAGCCAAACTATTTCCATGACAATACGAAAAAGTTATTTGTATTTTTTGGTCTTGTATTTAGTATCTTAGTAAAAGATAGAGAAGCTATTGCCTGTTATGCTAGACATTTAATAATATTTTCGAAAATATAAAACAATACCACTCTTGTCACTATTTTTTTAAAAAGTTTCAAAGTAATCTCCATGCCCAAAGTGGGGCTCAAACCCACAACCTTGAGGTGAAGAGTCACATGCTCTACCATCTGAGCCAGCCAGGCATCCCACGGTTTTTTGTTTTATTTTGGAAAAATACGGTCATTTTCCCTAAGAAATATTATATTTAAGTTAATATGTAAGATTTTATTATTGTTACTTTTGAATGAATTAATAAGTCAGCACTGTTAAGTGTTCACAATTTTAATTTCCCTTATGGTGAATATTGATAGATAAACAGAAGTTCCCATTCGTATCCTCAAAAAGTTTTAAGACTGTACAGGATCCTGAGACCATTCGCCATGAGAGCAAATGAAAGCATCATGGCTCCTTCCCATTTGGAGCTTATACCGAATTTTCTGCAGACCGCCCAGCAACACTTACTCCCTCTATGCACCACCTACCATCACGGGGGCCGGAAACCTGAGAACTCATTTCCTAGAACCCCTTGCCAGAGGGTCCCAGATTAGATTCTGCCAATGAGATGCATTCTTACAAAATTTGGAAACTGGAAGCCAAATCCTTACTCCACGGGCAGGTGTCCAGCCTGCAGCAGATGTGAGATTTTTCAGCAGCTCTGGGTATTGCTGTAATCACTGGTTTCAGTTATTCCTGCAGCTATGATCATCACCAGTAGTTTCAGAAACTTCCTGACTTTCTGGAAGCTAGTGGCAAAGTTTAATTGTTCTCCTTCTACCTTTTTGACGTTTTTGTAACCATGAAATTCCCTTATTTATGTCCCTTTCTGCTCAGAACACCTGGAGAGATTTTGTCTTCCCGAGCTAGTTTACTTTGTAGTTAGAAAGCCAAACACAGACCGAATCAACAAGTAAATTACAAAAGACACACAGACTTTGATAAATATCATAAAAGAAATAAACGATTATTGTAATATAGAGTAAGAGTACAGGCTTTACCTTAGGTTACAAAATGTATACGTGAGAACTGTAAAATCTGTTTCATTTATGTTGGTGATTACATACCTTTATCTTCTAAGAAGGCATGCAGGTTTTTTTTTTTAAGTTTCAAGGCATGAGGAAATAAAATCATAAAATTGTATTGGAAAAATGACATTGACTTTAAGAAATTAATACCAGTGTTCCTTGTCACAATGATTTGTGAATGTGTTACAGAATTTTACGGATCTTACCATATGGAAATGTTTTACACAGAAATTCTTGGGAACATAATTTAGAATCTTGTTACATAATAGCTTGATATAAAACATTGATTTGCTGATGTGATTAATGAAAAGCAAAATTTCCATTAATTTTTATTTTCATCTCTGAAAAATATTCTACTTCATTAACTCTTCTAGAAATATCAGCACAATCCAAGTCCTATGAAACACAATTCCTAGTGACTGGGGCAGAAACCTTAGGTTGCAGCAATGAAATATATCCTACCTCAGGTCTGCAGAAACGAGTGGTGTTCACCATCAGTAATCATTTAATTAAAATATTTTACCAAAGTTGTAAAGAAGACATAAAAGTGGCAGTTATATTCATCAGATGAAATGGTTGCATGGATTTCTCTGAGACTTATTAAAGCTGACTTTTAAGGTCTTCAAGACAAAAAAGAATGTGACGCAGAGGTTCACACATTTGTCATTAGAAAGAGCAATAGAAGTCAAATACCAAACCAGTTCATTTTCCAGATTTCAAAAATTGACAGGGACAGTGACGTGACCGATCCAAAACGCAACTACTGCCTTGACTCTAGAGCAGTTACTGGAGCCCAAGACCCACTGGCCATGGAGAATTCCCAGAGCTCAACTCTCTGGAATTTTTCTTATGAAAACAATAGATCTTTGAATCTTTTCCTGAATATAAAGTTTACTTTAACGTTGTATTTTTGAATGACTCTACCTTCTTTCTCAGAGATGGTTGCCAGTTCTTCCCATCCCGGTCTCACCCCTCAAGAGAGCATTTCCCCTACTTGAGACTTTTAGAGCAAACAGTGTTTAAAGAAAGTGAAGATGAAACTTAAAAGTGTTTTTCTTACATGTTTAATTAGAGATTTTTATTTAGGAAGGTCGTAATAGAAGGAAATCTGGTATCAGATCTACCTTCACATAACTGTAATTTACTAAGCAAGTAACTCATACCCAGTTTGTCTTATTGACCTAAGAAGACAGTGCTGGGCTTCAGGGAAATCTAATTGTGTTGTACACACGAGTAACTGCCGGTTACTCAAGCTTCTTGAGCCTCAGCTGCTGCTGCTGCTTCTTTTTTTTTTTTTTTAAAGATTTTATTTATTCATTTGAGAGAGAGTGAAAGCGAGAGAGGTCACAGAGGAAGAAGCAGGCTCCCCGCTGAGTGGAGAGCCTGACATGGGGTTCGATTCCAGGACCCTGAAATTATGACCTGAGCCAAAGGCAGACGTTTAACTGACTGGGCCACCCAGGTGCCCCGAGCCTTGGGTCCTTAATCAATGAGACAAAGATGTCATACCTAACTGCTAGGACTGTAGCAGGGGCTAACCCAGCAATGAATGGTGCATGCCTTGGTCAGTACTGGCACACAGTAGATACATAAAAATAGTAATTCCTTCATACATTCACCTTGGGCACAGGCTCTGAAAGTAAGTTGATTCCATGTTCCCCTTCTCATTCCGCCATATATAATGAGGTTTAGAAGTACTGAGGAGTTGGCATGTTGCATATTTATTTATTGGTATTAATTCATTGGTTATGAGCAATACAAAAAGGAGAGAAGAGCTGTTTGATTAAACATATTGTCTCCTAACCTCAGAAGTGAATCATGGCACATATTTCCCAACTAAGCAGGTTCTATAAAAAGCACCACACAAGTCAAGAGATTGGATTTTCCTCTTTTTATTTTTAAATTCTGCTTAAATCTTTCCCTGTTCACCTTTTTTTCCCATTAAACCCTTAAGAAATCATTTTTCTCTCTTTCCAGTAAATATTAATATAGTATCTTTCACCATTATTAATAACCTTTTTTAAAAATGAGGTGGTCTTTTTGTTTATATCCAATCCACATTCTTTTCTTCGTTTGGTTTCTATGGGTACCTTTCTCCTCTTCTAATGATGAGTCATATCTGTGGGTGCTGAAAAAAGAAGAGGTTATCTAAAATATATTTGAGAAAAGCACATATTTTACTTTTTTCTGAGTTTTCTTTTTCCCCAAAGGAAGCACATTTGTTTAAAGTACCACTAGCTTTGTAAAAATGAAGTTACGGGGGGAAGAACACAGAGCCATGATCAAATGAAAGCTAAGGAAGTCTGTTTTAACTATTTTTAAATTGTTGCTGTATATCTTTTTTACAAGAGGTTCTGACCAATGGATAGGATGACTGCTTTTTTTTTTTTTTCTTTTTTTCGACCTGGTGCAGTGGGTGTTAATGGGTATTAAGTGGTTGTTAATCAGCTTATTAACTGATGAATGGAGTGAAAGCCAGAGAGGAAAGAAGGGGCCCTAGGGAAACAAAGTAGGTTGTAAGGGTGTAGGAAAGGGTGTTATAAAAGTGGAAACAATCTTGGAGAATGACCTAATATTCTAAATCCCTTGCTTTATAAATGAGGAAGTTGCAGGCAGGTGAGATATAGTGACAATGAAACTGAGACCTGTCCCTGAAAATTCAAGATTGCCTATGACTCCATTTACACATGAAAAGCAAAGTGAGACTTGGAAGCCTTCTCTCCGCTTAAATTAGGGTCAGAAGCAGAATTTTCAAGTTGTGCTGTCTGTGTTGATGGGGTTGTTAAACTACTTGGGAATTTTCCTAATTCCTAGCAAAAGCTGTGCTTTGTGAATCCAGTGTGTGTCTACAAGAAAGTGAAGGTCAGGCCCTGCAACCCTGCAGCTCCCTGAACAGATTCTAGCATCATATCCAACTCAGTTTTGTGCTGAGAAATACCTTCCTGCCTTCCCATTTATGTGGGCTTCTCTTGTTTTTCTTAGTCTGCGATCTATTCACTAGGCGTCCAAGAGGTGCATGGCTCCGGGTTCGGGGTTTAATGGGAATATCAAAGTACACAGTGAGGTCCTTTAGGAACTTACCATTTAATTAATTGGGAAATAAAGAGATGGATGGAAAAGGGGGGGGGGGTAGATCATGTGCCTGCTTGTGTGGGAAGCTCTGATCCAGCAGAGGGGATGATGTCATACACTGCCCTGCATTTGAGCTGGACTAGGAAATGTGGATAGGTTCCAGATGTGTGGAGAAGACTGGGAACTGCATTTTAGGGAAGGAACAGCATGTGTACCCGCTTTAAGTTTATAAAAAAAAAAAGTCACATATAACGGGATCAGGAAGGAAAATAATCTGTTGGGGGAGTTGAATACCAGCCTGAAGCACTTTATATTTCTCTCTTTAAATACAACGGTCCTACCTATCACAAGCCTATTAGGAAACAACCTATCTGTGGTGGAAAGTAGAGAAGATAAATTGCCTTGTGATCCATTAACATAGGACACGAAGCCGAGTTGCCTGATTTCCCCCAAACCTGATTTTATGAGCTACTCCTCCAGTAAAAATTCTTTTCTGACTCTGCAACAATACCATAACATTGAGAAAGATGAGTCCTAGTGCTTTGGGTTGTGCTCCTCATGTGAATTTATAAGTCTTTATTGTTATTTCCTTGTGGAAATTGTTGCGGCAAATACATATTCAGAAGTATGTTCGAAAAGCAAAAGCTTAGGAAGGGAAGCAACTAAAACTGTAGTGGGTCTGACAAAAGAACAGAGAAATAGAAATGAAGCGTCTTGAATCTCCAATACGTATGTCAGTATTTTGCGTGACTGGACCAGAGGGAGACACAATACCTTGCCTACCCCCTAGCCACCTCTTGAAGCTCAAAATGAGACCTGAGAAAAACAGGAAAATGGTGGGCGCTGACAAAGGAAGGGAACTGAAGGAAGTCCCTTGGAAGATGCTCACGGCCTGATTGGAGGTTGAGAAGCCACCAGGATAAGGGATGTTCTACAGGAGATAGGTTTATGCAGCAGATGACAAAGGTCAAGGGAACCCAGTTCCATTATTCTTTCTTGGAGGCCCTCTTGCTGGGATAAGAAGGAGGATGTCTGAGCCAGTGGTCTGGAAGGAGTCTTTGATGTCAGGATGTGAGTTGTCACGGGCTCCCATCATGGGGACCCACTGCTAGGCTGGACGTCCCCATTGGCACCTCCAGATGGACCAGAAGAGCCCATTTGGGGGCCACACAGGTTGTCCTACTCCAGGGAGCTCATAACTGCAGAAGCAACACATATAGAGTGCGGAGGGCGGTAGGTCGGGGGAAGAAGGGAGGGCAAACCCACTTAACCAGCCAGACCAACTGAATCTACACTGCTGGACAGCAGGATCTGGAATGTCACAGCCAGCTCCACTTCACCCTGCTTTGTGTGTGTGCCATTTAAGAGCCACTTATAGTCTCTCCTCTTCATGGATTCCGAAAGCTTCGTTTTCATCCGCACCTGTGTAAGTTAGCTAAATAGCAAGCCTCATGGCTTTTTCTCTTTTCTTGTTCTGAGCTGTATCTCCAGCCTCATCACCTTGGTTAGAAGCAGTTAACACCTTCGGGAACTCCTTGTAAAGCTCTGGTTACTAGGTAGCCATCCAGCCATTTCAGCGTCTTGGGGTTCAAGTGTTTGGCTATGTCTAGGCAGCCTTTTCTAAAGAGATGCTGGATGGAGGAGAGTCTTCTGAGTTTACCTGGGTTTCAGCCCAGGCTCCTAGGCATTCAGGAGACCAAAGGAATGGTCCTGAGGTTAAAAGTCCTCCCGCTTTTCTCCATCTGGTGGATGGGGACATACATCGAGGTTAGCAGCTGTGCCCGCTCTAGAGCAGATCTGGGGATACTTACAGGGAAAAGGAGCAGTGTGAGTGGCCTAACCAGTGCCTTTTCGACTAACCTAGTAGTGAGTGTGTTGTGTTCCCAACTCAACCTGGCCTAGACAAACCCGCACCTTGAAAATACTTTTTTGATTTCTGAACCATCAGTTCATGACTGCTGAAGCTAAACCTGACATCAGGGTCTTTCAGCTGCCGTATCATAGCTGGGATGGGAGTGTGGCTATGTGGGAGTCTGAAGAATGAGGGCTCGGGATGACTGATGATAGGAAACTTTGTGTTGATTTTCAGATCGAGGATGGTCCCACTGCTCAATGCCATCTCACACATGGTCTACAAGGGTTGTTGGGTTCTCCATTGGAATCCTCACACCCCCATCATGAGCAGTTTGCCTTCCTCCCTGCTACCCAGGGCAAGCTGCAGAATGGAACAGAGGCAATATATGAAAGTTGAGGAGGGGCCTGAGACTAAATTTAGAAATCCAAGCTCAGAAGTCTTTCCTGGACGTGTTGCTCTGGAAGCCAAAGAGAATGTCCAAGATTCATGAAGTTTGTGGGCACAGCTGAGCGTGACGCCACCAGGGGGCAGTACGAAGCTATGTCCATTACTCACTGTTTCAGTCTTGACCAAAGTCAAATTCAACCTTTCCTGTCCCTGTACAGGAACTTCACCCAAAAAAGCCCTTAGGTGGCATTTAAACTTCAGAGCTGTGGGAATGTTTAGTAAATCTGATAGCATCGTTAAGAGGAGGTTGGATTTTGTCCCTTAAAACCAATACCAAATTCAATTTTACTGGAAGTACGTCGCCCTTCATTTTCTCATCTGAAATGTCCATTTCTCACGGGTTTCACCGTCTGAAATAAGAATGCATTATTTAAAATTATGCAATTCCCTGCCCTAAGCTGTAAGGCAGAAAATTTGTTGTCCTGTGTCTTGTAAAGCCTTGCCTCCAATCCATGTTATTAAAATTGAAAAGTATACAAGGATAGCATGATAGACCGGAGACGATTCATTTTCAGATTAATTTTTGTTCAGCTCTTGGCCTGTGTCAAGCATTGCCCTGAGAACGGCATAGCTCTTGCCCTCAAAGAGCTTATGGTCTCCCAGGGGATCGGACAAAATAACAGAAGGGGCAGTTCCCTAGCGCTCTGTTAGCTTTTAGGGAATAACTGGTCAATTTGGAAAATGGAAAGAAGAAACAATAGAATCATTTCTGGAACCATTACAGCTTAGAGAACCTGACATGTTCATAATCTCAGATTTGGGGGTAATATCCGTGAAGTGCCAAATGTATATTACATATTGTAATAATATATTTTATATATATTATATGTAAATATGTATGTACATACATACTAAACCATTATATATATATATGTGTGTGTGTGTGTGTGTGTATATATATATATATATATATATATATTTATCCAAATTAGGGTAAATGGCTTCCTCCTTACTAAGAGCATTTTTCCTCTTTCCTACAATTTTCATTGCTTCCCAAGCAATGTTTACTTAGGGCAGTTTTGCAAATACGTGATGCATGGGAATAGACACCAGTCGAGTTGATAATCCAGGAACTGTCTCATAAAAGCACTGAGGAGTTTGGAAGAATATGGAGTTTTTAGATCGAAACAGCAATAAAATAATGTCACTGCATTATGAACCAGGTGCTACATTCTTGCCTAATGTGTCTTGATTCTAATTAGTTAAACAGCAAAATGGAGCCTTTATTTTTTGGCAAGGTTAAGTGTATGGTTGAGTGCGCTCAGCACAGGTTAGGGATTTATAAACTCTTAATCCTAGTCCCAGGTCTATTATTGACTTTGGGAAAGTCATTTCACCTCTTGTTTCTTATTTCTCTGGAGTAAAATGGAAGTCATAAAATGGCCCATCTCACTGGGAGGCTGCGATGAAAGTCACAAATGATGAAAATATGCTTTGCAAATTCAGTTGGTATTGCAGTGCTGGTGTGAACCCTTAGCAAAGGGGCATGTGTCTGGTTTCACAGAGAAAGAACCCCTCGGCTTCACTCTTCGGCTCACCTCCACCTTTGAATACGTCCAAAAGGTCATCCAGCCCTTCTTGCCTTTATGTGAAGCAGACACAGTCATTTCAAAGACATTTAGAAAGCATCTTATCTTTATGTTCTTTAGGAAGCAAGGACTGCTGAAGTCAAATTATTATAGTTTTGCTTATACTCCCTTCTTGCCTCAGGGTGATGGCAAAGTTATAGGGTTTGGGGAATGTAGGGACAAAGTGGCTTTATTATGTAGGAAGGAGACGATTTCTTTATGGGAGAAGGAGAGCATTGGGCCAATACTTCTTGCAAGGGGTTTTTCCTCACTAGACAGCATGAAAGCAGGAACCAGACAATTTTCCTTTTTCACTATGTACCCAGAAGCTGGCACAGTCCCTGGCACAAAGTAGCCACGTGATGGTTTGTTAAAGGAAAAGTGGAGGGAAAAAATCAGCTGGTTCACCTGACATGCTAATAGCCACACCACAGTGCTTAGAAGCTGCATTTTCTAGAAAGATCTAAGTAATAAAATAATCACAAAATAATAGAAAGTAATACTAATCAATTTTATCTCAATTTGCACATAAAATAAAAATTTAATAATTAAAAAAACGAATTTTAACTTTCATCTCTGTTGGTTTGTTGGATTTTTTTTTTTTTTTTTTTTTTTTTAGCAGTCAAGTTTTTCTATAAGCCTGAGTGCCCAGAACACACAAAAGTGAAGAGAGATGCTGGTTTAAACTTACGTTGTGGAATTTCCAGCTAAACCTAAGTTGCTCGCATGGAAAAATGTAATTTCGGCTAGATGGACCTTATTCCGTTTACTCCTAAGCATCCAAGTATTTCAAAATGTAAAGGTATAAAGAGTAGATGCAAATGCCTTTCAAACCTACAGTTATTTTGTAGAAAGAAGCTCAGTGTTACTTGAGAACTGAAAACTAGCACAGCTCAGTGGTCCAAGCTTTTCCAAATCTAGAAGGATTTCTGAGGCTCACCTATAGATGGTTTGTACTGGGATTTCAACAGTGCTGTTCTTTCAGTGCTCTGGTGGGAAGAAGCAGCCACATTTCATGATTTTCTACCAACTTTACAGAAAGTTCTAGCATGAAGGAAGAAAAGAAGTTGGTATTCTTTCAGGAGAAGAATTCTATTCTCTCAGATTACATGTCCCCAAAAAGCTATTGTGGAAGAGAGCAGAGATTACTGCTTAGAAGAAAATGTAGGTTTAAAGCCATTTTCAAAAAAAAAAAAAAAAGCTTGACTTGGATCCATTTTCAATAAAGAGCTTTGCTAATCATTTTTCCTAATTACTTTGGCTAACTCATATTTGAAGAAAAAATATATTGTGAAAACTGCAGTGAAGTATAAGTTGCTCTCCCATGTAATTAGTTTGTTCTCGGAGCTCATTTTTATTATGAAAATAATTTGTGGTGGTGAGTTAGAAGGGAGAGGCTCAAGCTGGAAGGCTTCGGGATAATATTTCCTCCATGAAACTTTCTCTACCATGACCATTCATTTTATTCCTTGGAAGTCAAACATATATTTTACATCTAATTCCTGATATACAGACTAAACAAGCCCAGTCCCTTGACCGTCTGACAGCATTTCTGGGACATTCTTTCATGGAGGGAATGAAAGGCTTCAAGCATCTGTGGCCACATACTTCCTTCCAGAGAATTTGCTTCTGGGTCCCTGCTTCTCTTTCCTACCTCTCTCTTCCTCCGCCTGCAAATTCGGTTGCATGGGAGGTACAGGGGCTATTGGAAGAGGGAAGGAGGGGAAAATCGTACCCAGATATGCCTGGAGTGACTGCCCTTTGGGGACATTGACTGGTGTGGTTCATGGTTCATTGACTGGTGTATTTCACTGGGACATTGGCTGGAGTGGTTCATTGTTCCCTGAAGCCAAGAGGAAAAGTGAGGGAATGCTTTCATTTTCTTTTCTAAAATCAGTCTCTCTGCCAGCCCTCTGGATCCTATCCATATCTGTCCCCCAGGAACTTTCTCTCAACTATTTTCAATTTTATCCTCCATTTGACTCTTTCTCCTTTGCCTCTAAACATGATGAGTAAGTTCATTTGTATGAGAAAAAAAGAGGACTTAATCTTACCGAAGTTTTCAAACAAATGTTCTTTCCCTGGTGCTTTTCTTTCTTTGTGATCCACTTCCTGACTTTTATGTACTTTGCTGTCTGGCCCTCTCCTGTAATACCTTTATTTCTAAAATTTTAATTCAATAAAATCAATTTGAAGTCCATACAGCAGAGAGAGTTTCCCAGGTATTTCAGAGGCCTCGGATTTTGGACAGCTCCCCCTGCCGCTCCACGCCTCCCTCCTGCATGCATTACAGAGGGGGAAATGTATTAGAAAACCCTGGCTAATAGAAATTCCACGTGCCCTCTGCTGATTTATTAAGGCTACTATAGATTTCATAACACCGCTGTAAGCATGGTTAATGTATTGTAATAATTTCTAGCATTTTTAAGTCCAACTCAGTAAAGCATTCCTTTATACAGTTGGCATCAGGCACTGAGGAATACAGCTTGCGTGTTGGAGGGGATGACGTCATTTTTTTCAGCTTCAGATCTCTCCCGTGCTTCACATGAAACCAGCAATAACTAGCAAAGGATTTACATGCTAATTTAATAGCAACTAAATTAGAAAAACCTCCTGACCTTTATACTCTTCCAGTGGTATTTCTTTAACTCTGAGTATCATCCACTATTTCATAGTTAGGAGAAATCTCATTTTATATTCTTGTATTCTATCAAGTTATGCAGCCAGTTTGGATTTCCCAAATGAGAAAATTTGAGTGGTAGCCAGTGGACCAGAGGGAGAAATTCTGTTGCAAAAAAGAGGCAGGTTTCACAATTGCTTTTCCCATAAAGATGGTGCTGGCATAGGATGACCACGGATTAGCAAGCCACTCGGAATCACAGGGTGTTTTCCACAATTCTGCCACTAATAGGTATTTGCAGTAGTCAAACAACAAAATTTCACTCAATCAGACTTAGTAGTTTTTATATTCATGTTGTCTCAAAATCTTTAAATTAAATTTTGAAATACTTGGAATTCAGCTGCTTTGAAGTTAATATTCACCTAAGTAAAATCTCTCTTCCCAGATCTTACAAACTAGGCAGGAATATTCAAAATATTTCAGAGGCCTTTTAATCTTACTTGAAGATGAGATTTTTTTCAAGTAACACCAAGTACCTTCAATGCATTCATTTCCTCTTTTAACAACCAAATGATTGCAAATGTTCTTACTCATTCATTACAAGAAAATATTAAAGGCTTCTACTTGGCCATATTTAATAGTGTAGCTGAAGTTACCTTGTGTACAAGTAATAAAACTATATCTATTTAGGGGTGCCTGGGTGGCTTAGTCAGTTAAACATCCAACTCTTGATTTTGACTCAGGTTGTGATCTCAAGGTCGTGAGATCGAGCCCCATGTTGGACTCCATGCTCAGTGGGGAGTCTGCTTGAGATTCTCTCTCTCTCTCTCCCCCTCTGTCCCTCCCTTTCTTAAAAAAAAAGTTCTAGATGGCTGCACGCAAAACTGATAAATGTGGTTCCCTGTTTAAAATATATATATATATGCATATATATCACATATAAGTATTTGAAAATATGCTATAATACACTTTTTAATTACTTTCCCCAGTTAGTCTGAATTCACCACATCTTACTAGAGAACTTTTTTAGAAGGATATCTAAGCAATGGATTATTATTATTATTACTTCCCCACAATCCCCAGTGACCAGCAAATAATTCAGGATGTATGTTCCTGTTCTATTGCAATATCTATACTCTGTTTACACACAATTTGCCTGCCTTCTAATCTATAATGTTTTCATATGACCCTTCTTTCCTTTCGTACGTAGTGGCACGAGTAGAAAGGGGGAAGAAGAATGAAATGGCAGCCACTGGGCCAAAGCTTTTTGGGAGGAGGAGCAGAGAAGACTAATATAAATGTTTGGAATTGGGCAGATCGTGGGGGAAGGTAGGGCTGCAAGCCTTAGAACCAGGGGTGACCTCGAAGCTGGTATGGTGTCAGGGGAGCCAGACTGGGTGGTTGGATGACAAGATGTAAGAAAAATGGAGAGCCTGGCAATTTTTGTTTCCAATAGTAAATATATTCACACAGAATTGCAAACTATGACAAATAAGGAAACAGTAGCCACTGAGAGAAAGGGCTATGGAGTTAGGCTTATGTGAGTTTGAGATCAGGCTCTGCCATTAACAATATGCTTTTTGGACAACTTACTTAACATCTGGTCTCGTGAGCCAATGTGTGGGGACCAGTGCTCGGCACTCAATATAAACTGGTTCTTGTCTTTATTGTAATAAAGCAATCACGTAGCTGTGTTAAAAATGTTTTATCTGGTAAAACAATCACTCCTTGGTGGGCCAGGTCCATGGTGGAAGGATCTCGGATTTTGAAGTCAGACTGACCCGAGTTCACATCCTTGGTCCACTACTCACCAAGAATATAATTTTTAATGTGGAGACTCTTACTCCTTGTGAGAATGGGGAATCCATTCTGCCATTCTCAGATAGTTGTTATCAGGATTAAAAGTGATACTAGTGGGCTTAGTAGAATTCTTTATTAAAGGTAGTTGGCATAGTGATTTTCAATTCTCAGCATTTCATAATTTTTGTCATTCAGTGACTAACAGAGCCTAGTGTGGTAAATGGAACAAGTGTCAAAGGGAAGAACCCAGACTAAGTAAGAATGTCCATAAAGTGTCATGATAAAGTGGTAGTAGACTCAACATTAGAGCCTGGAATGTAGATCAGCAGAAGTGGAAGACTATTCTTCATTATATTAGCATTTATTACTTGAACTCAACACAGGAAATAATCTAAATGGTACGGACATAGGCAATATTTTAGAAGTTTAATAACATGGCTATTTCAGGGTCAAAACTCAACAATGTTTACGATCTATTTTAACTATTCAAATTTTAATAACATAGCTATTTTGGTGTCAACACTAGATCTGTCCGTGACACATTTTAGTTGTGTTCAAAGACTTTTCTCATAGTTTCATCCATGATTTGCTTTCCACTTAGAAGTGTGTTTCTCTGGATCTTAATAAGAGTTGATATGAACAGATTTCCATTTGAGGAAATGTTCTAAAGAGTTGTACTCTCCTGCGTGCACTCATTTCACAGACATCAACTAAACTCACCACAGCTTCTGGAAGCGTAGGAATCTGTTGACTGCAGGGGGAGAGTGCAATGTCAAGTTTGATTTTCTGGGGCTCCTCAGTGATCCTGGAATAGTCCTTCACAAAAGAGGTGCCTCTTGGCCTTGTCCATGATTTCAAAATCTCTACGTAGGGCAACTCATGTTCTTTGTTGGAGTACCCCACCCCCTCTGCCGCCACCACCCCACACCCTCCCACAGTCCCATGGTTATTTCCCACTGGGCACAGCAGGACTAATGGAATTCAAGCATCTCTACATAGTAGGATCTTACGAGGATACAGCAGTCACACCTGACCGTCACCCCCCAACAAAGGGAGCAGAACCGCGTATCAGAGATGGTTCTGCCTTTCATTCAGCCACTCTAATTCTCAGTTGGCTTTCCCTAATTATCTTCTACCCCCAATTACATAAACTTGCTCTTATTTTCATAGTTGACTTAGCTTTACATGTTTACCTTCCTTTGTAGGGTGCAACTAATGTTTTGTGGAAAACCGGAAGTTAAAGCCCCTCATTTGGGATAGATTGCAAAGGGTTATGTGTGATTATAAGGCATTCTGTGCTTCACGTTGTATATGCCTCTTACTCTTTGTTCTTCCTGTATTTTTTAGTCAGCATGGATTTCTAGCTATGAGCAGTTGCTTCGTGGAAACAATGATATTATTATGTGTATTTTTCAGGTGGAGAGACTGAGGTCCTAAATTTGTCCTGATCCCACTGTGGATGCTGTGTCTCGGAGACAGTTGGAGCCCCGATCCAGAACTCCTGGGTTTTGCCCCAAAAGATTGCACTACTTATCTGTTGAAGACTCCTCCTCATTTTCTTTTTAGGTAAGGTCTTTCTTTTTATTAAATCCTGAAATAAACCTTCATCATCTTAACTGTGAATGAGTTATGAACTGAAGACCTGTCTATAAAACTTGGCTTCTTGATTTGTTCCTCCCTGAGCCCACTGGGATAAAAGGTCTGTGTTGAACCTTGTGGTCTCCCTCCAGTGTGTATTTGCTCTGATATGCAGCTGTTTTATTTTTTTAACCATTCTTTCTTTGGGCTGCGGGCAGTGCCTCTGACACACGTGTTGCTTTTCCAGGCATGTTTTGTGTTCACTTAGATACCTGTCTGTGTGTTCAGACTCTGGCTCAAAGCTATCCTAATGACTAAAGAATAAGAGAATAGTCAAAGAACATGAACTTTTTGGCAAATGATACGTGATCCTGGGTAGGTGTCTGATGACTTTGTCTGTGGACTGAATAGAATGAATAAAATGTAAGAGTCCCTTTTAGGCCTGCCCTGTAATATGACTTTAATCAAAGTCAGGCTCCCAGAAAAGTAGCAAAGTCAATTTGCCGATTTCCTTGAGGTCCTTTTGCTTTGCCCAAAACAGCCACCTATAGGTGGACTCGAGTGTCTGGAATGGTGAATGGAATGACCAGATTGAGCCCCAGCTTTGGCTGTAGTTATTTGGTCCGCATTCTGATCATAAATCCGTTAGTTCAATATTCTGCCCTAAGAAAAGCAATTTCCATTTTGAGTTTTCTCCCATTACAGAGGTCCTCATACAGCCCTCCCCATTCTGACACCACCCTGTAAAATTTTGGTATTGGATGCGGAGGGAGTTAGGAAAGAGAATAGATAGATCCTATCCCAGTACAGTCTTTGTTCAACTTGGTTTTCGCTTTATTGAATAGTGTGAATCAATACTCAGCCATATTGCAGAGCACCTAAGAACATCATGATCTGAGAATGACTGACAAGAAGTCATTGAACTTAGCTTCCAATGCCTGAGTGGGAAATTCATGGCTTCTGTTTGCACCAGCTCTGCCACAGAAAGTGCACGGAGTAATGCAGGAGTCTGACTTGCAAAATCGCCTCTGAATTCAAGGAACCAGAGCGGGCATTTCTTTTCTTTCCGCAAAGTGACAGTGTCATTGGAGCACTGTCAGATTAAAGAGGGCGTATGGATGCTGGATTTTGTGCAGCTAGAGAGCTAGTTCGTAGGTCCTGTTTATTCTTGGCCAGAAACTAAACTGGCCTCAGAAAGGGAATTCAGAAGTCCTCTTAGCGCCTGGTGATTTACTCCGATTTCCCACTGTAGGCATATGGATTCGATTTTCTACTGTCTCTATAAATACTGTTGTGTCTGTCTTCCTGCCAAACCAGCTACCTTTCTCACCCCAGAGAGAAGCCAGAGATCAGACATTCCTATACTACAGGCCCATTAGACACCATAAGGGGAGGGAGCAGATCTGGCCGTCAAAATGATGTGTGTATTTGAATTTTGAAAGAGCCAGGCTAAACTTAGAGTCAGTGGGCTCCCATAAATAACCTGTGTCCCCTTCTCTTTGTGTGGTTTGGACTGGAATGCCTTTCTCTTTAGAGTTGTACAAGCAGCCAGAGATCAAAGAGTCAACCGTTTATGGATGCATAGTTCATTACAAAGTCATCGTACTCAGCAGGAGGACTCTGGCTAAAGCACAAATAATTTTCTCCCCTTACTATTTTGTTGCATGGGTTGGGGTTGGAGGGCATGAAAAGACCTTGCAACAACTTTAAATAATGTTAAAAAAAGAGAGAGAGATGAAAATTCACTTTCAAAGGAGGATTAAAACTGAACTGGCATCTTTTTAGGGTATGGTATGTGGTAGGAGGAAAGAGGAAGTAAAGAAATTGACCCATTACCACATGGAATGTGGTTCAAGAAGAATAATAGAAGGCAGAACAGTATCCTGTGTAATTGACTTACCCTTGGGTAAGCATTAGGGAGAGCCTTTGATAATCAGAGCAGAACATATACAGGGATTTTTTTTTTAAGCCCAAACTAGATAATGTATTTGAAAAACAGGCTTTGAACTAGTTTGCTAGAATGTGAAGAATACATGTGTTTTAAATTACAGCATTGGTGGTGTTAACAATCCCAGGACTATGAATAATCACAATGATACAAAATAATAACTACTATTTATTCAGTATCTACTGTGTGTCGCGTGCTGTGCAGTGTGTGCCGTAATCTTCCATCCTCCCAACCACGCACAGAAAGGCGTTGTTATCCCCATTTACACACAAGGAAATGGGACTCCACAAAGTCTAAGTGCTTTGCTGAAAGTTATGCAGTCATTAAGTGGTGAGTCCAAGATTTGAACTGAACTCTGGAATAAAGCAGAAACTTAGCTTATAGTTAGTGTGTCTGGTTCCTAACCCCTGTCCTGGCCTCTGCTGCAGGAGTTGTTGGAGCTCCTCTGATATCCAAGCTTGGGACTTTTGTTCACAAAAGAGCTATCTCAATCCGTGATGGCCGCTCTTCCGGCCAGGGTAGATCACCACCAAGTCCTGCTTTCCCGTGTCCCTATTCCCCTTATCCCCACCGTCCTACTCTGGCTTCTAGAATTGCCACTGACCATACCTAGGCCTTCTGCCAGGAACGTGATGAAGAAATTGCTTAGAGGAACTACTTTGTCAGGTCTTTCACCCGTTTCAAGGGCAATAAAGGACCCTTACTGGACTTCTTGTTTAACTTGTATAGAATGTGAAAAATACTTTATTTAAAAAGAAAACTCAAGGCACTGAATGAGTTTGTTCATTTGAGGGCCCTGTCACTGTGCTGTCGTCCATAGGTAGTCCGGCTTGCTCGCTGACGCCTCACTGCCCCCCACCCCCATACTGTATCAGTAGGAACCTGGTTAGGGTCTGTGTGTCTTGTAAAAGATCTGTCACATGCCTGATCAGTTACTGTGATAACTGAAGAACATTTCCTCAAATGTATTATTTTAACAGATATCATGTTCTACTTTATGTTACTTTAACTTTAATCAAAGCGGAGTTGTGTGAATCTTAAAGAGAAAAAAAAAGGTGTGGGATATAATGCAAGGAACTTGATGCTTAGAGTCAGTAAAATCCCAGTGGCTAAAGTCTCAGTGGCTATGTAATCCCTGGGAGCCTCTGTCCTTGTCACTGATAAAACCTGCCTCCCAAGGAGGCCACAACATCAAATAAGTAAGATGAATGGAAAACCACAATGCTCTACAAATGCTACCTTTTTTCTGTTCTTCTCAGTGATACTACCTTTTGTTCAACCCATCTCTTCATGCTGCTTTCAGCAATAGTAGTTCAAAAGGGTCAGAGGGGCACCTGGGTGGCTAGTAGTTGAGTATCCAACTCTTGATTTCAGCTCAGGTCACAATCTCAGGGTCCTGGAATCGAGCCTCACATCAGGCTCCATGCTCAGGGTGGAGTCTGCTTAGGATTCTCTGTCTCCCTCTCCCTCTACCCTTCCTCCCCCACCAGCTCACTCTCCCTATAAATAAGTCAGAAATAGAAGCAAATAATCAATGAATTCTTTTTTACCAATTTAATTGAAAAGCCATTGAGAGTATCATCCAAAATCCTGTGGCTCTTCCCCCCTCCACATTTTCTTGAAAGCTTTCACACGTGCAGTGTAAGAAATTATGAGTCAGCCTTCTCCAATCCTGACTTTAAGAGTTGCAGAAATCAGCTGCCAGGCAGCACATATGCTCTGAGTTCCATGAGAGGAAGAAAACACATTTGCTGAAAAGAAAGGAAACCTTAAAACAGTTGAGTCGTAATAAAGACACTTCACATTTTGCTAACTTCTTTTCCCCCTCTGGTCCCTGGTTGCCTTTCTGTCCCTGGACAAGTCCTTCTGCTCCTCAGGCATCTGTCACCCCAAGCACTCCCTCCCTGGGGTGTGGGCTCCAACTGGCCATGGCTGATGGGGGAAGGCACAAGAAGTGCAGAATGACCGAAAGAGGGGATTATGATGCAGAAATAATATATCAACAGTGAGTACTTCTTGAATGCAAGGCACTCAAAGGCTATAAATCCATTCTCTTATTAAGATAGTAACAATTAAATGTAGTAATAAACTTTGGTAATAAATTCCAGTCTGTGGTCGAAGAGACAACTTAAAAGGCTAAGTCACTTGGTCAAGGTCACAGAGCCAGTGAGCCAGGCAGAGGTGAATAGTAAAGCCTCTTAGCAGCATTACATATGGGATCTCCAGACGCTGGAAAGGTATTTTCTTCTGGGCAGTTGTCTTCAACAAGCATGCCAAGGAGCCGCCAAACATCCAAAGGGGAGGTGCTTGCTAGGAAGTACTCTGCCTCTAGGCTAACATAGTAGAAACCAGATTCAAAGAGGTTGTGGGTTCCTCTTGGAGCAAAAGAAATCAATTACAAGGAAAATGAAACTCTCAATGCAGTACCTGCTTAAGACACTCTAAACTCATTTCATGATGTTTTTGCCCTTCTTCACCTCTCACTGAAGCAGTTCTGTTCTTAGCCATTGGTATTCTTTTGTTCTTGTGGATTGTTGGTCAGTGTGTTTTTATTCATCAAACTGCGTGAGTAAAAATTGATGTGATGGAAGAATCATGGCAGCCTCAGCCACAGAACAAAGACTTTTCTAAACGAGCATTTCTCCCATAACATCTGAGTAAGTGTTTCATGTGGGTTTCCTTTCCCCAAGTATCCCATGGCATGACTCTGTGTTCAGAAAGAATTGACAGTGACATTTTCATTTGACCAAAAAAGCGTAAAGAAAAAAGAAAGAAACATTTCTACATTTAACAAAACCCAAAGGCAACCTGAAAAACACTTTGAAAGCTTATTTTCATTTTGCGATCTAAAGACCTCAGGTGTTTCTGCAGCCTGGTGGTGCTGGTTGTAGTTCTTCTGAATCCTTGTGAAAAAGATCATGTTGACTTTCTGAGAATATTCTAGGATTCGTCATCACAATGGACTTTGAAACATGGTTTTAAACTCTCTTTGAAATGGGTCACAGCGTAAATCCTAAAGAAAAAAAACCAATCCAGGTAAACCCAGGACTTTGGTTCCACGTCAGACCTCACAATCTGAAACCCCAGCTCATACCTCTAGAAGTTCTCCATAGCAACACTTACCTATGCGCATGCTTGCCAAAGACACTAGCCCTGTGGTTTCCTTGACCCCGCTAAAACTCAGCCAAGAAGCAAAAGCTCAAAGAATACCATTTTGCATTCATCTCTCAGGATGAAGAGAAGTCCACCTACGAGAAAGCTATTCCTCAGTCACAGAAAACCATGGTGTTTGATGGTAAGATAGTCGTCTCTTCCTTCAGGATTACTGAAAAGAATTCTACCTTGTGCCTTTGAATGAGGGATTTCCCTACAGACAATACTGACCTCTATGTTTAGGTGCTGGAACCCTGCAGGCCGGGATATAAAGAAAGGTCAGGGCTCTCAGAGGAAGCTGGAATATAATGCCCGTTAGGATGAATTATAACTTAGAAGCACTCTGTAGAGACAAGAGAGTTCAAGGCTTTTTAAACGCGGTTTTAACAAAAATTTCCATTCTGGTTGGGTTGAGCTGTCACTGATGTAAAAAAAAAAAAAAAAAATGTACCTTTTAAAAATGGAACTTTTTCTGGGGTCACTGAGAGCATCCTAGCCCATAACATTTGTATGATTTAAGTATAGTCGATCTTCATAGATTCTGTATTTGCAAATTCTCTAACTCACTAACATTTATTTGTACTCTCGGCATCAGTACTTAGAGTGTTTTCGTGGACATTCACAGAAAGCACAGAGTGACAAATGATTTGAATTGTCCCCAGCTGAGGTCAAACAAGATGATACTGCCTCCTTGTTTCAGCTCATACTATGTACTAGTGTCCTTTTCATGGTCTATTTAGTACCACATTTTTCTCATTTTTGTGCTGTTTGTTGGTTTCACTGTTTCAAATAGCCCCAAGCATAGGGCAAAAGTGCTCTGTTGTGTTCCAAAGCACAGAAAGGCTGTGGTGTGCCTTCCAGAGAAAAGATGGGTATTAGATACCGTTCATTCAGGCATGAGTTATGGCGCCGTTGGCTCTGCATTCTGTGTTAATCAGTCAGCAATCTATATTAAATAAGATGTCCTTAAACAGAAACACACATAAAACAAGGTCATATATTGATCGGTTGATGAAAATGTGACCAGATATTATAGACTATAACTATCATAAATAATGAAAAGTGGTTGTATTTGACTGAAAGCTCTGTACCATCGGCTGACTTGAGTGGCTTTGTGGTTCGTAGAGAGTATCCACTTCTCGTCTCAAATGTGACTCAGAAATGTCCTGCTGTGTTTAGAATGCAGTTTCAGATAGGTTCAGGAGTTATGTAGACTGGATGAACATCTGGTGAATTTTACACATGGGACAAAGCTAGGGAAGCTGGTTCTGGAACATAGGACGAGAAGGGAAATTTGGCCATAGGCACAGCAAGGGAAGGGGAGGGAGGTGGAGGTTGAGGAATAGGCTGAAGAGAGACATCTGAAGCTAGAGGAGAACGTGAGTGTGCTCATAGTGAAACTGAGAGTCGGCACCCAAGATAATGCTGCTAATCGTTCGATATGTTCCAGTCGGAGAGTATTCAACATACGTCTCCCACTGAAGTATTGAACAGGCAAATTCATGTGCATAAAATGTCATTTGTTATATACATACATATATACACGCACATTGGAGAAGAGCAGGTGAGATACCACCACAGTCTGCAGAGCTTAATGACATCATTTTTAATGAAATCATTGAGTTTTGTTTCTTTGTTTTTCCTTCTTCATGTAAGGTCTTGGCTCTTTGTTTCATGGCTACCCAGAAATGACAATTTTGATCTTGGATAAATCGCATCTGTGGAAATGTTTTTCTTAAGCCAGAGGCACTTGCATGCACTTAAGTTAATGGA
Source organism: Potos flavus (assembly GCA_028534135.1). Taxonomy (NCBI): domain Eukaryota; kingdom Metazoa; phylum Chordata; class Mammalia; order Carnivora; family Procyonidae; genus Potos; species Potos flavus. The sequence continues at coordinate 109,361,746 of CM052897.1, forward strand.
ATTTAATAACTTATTTAATACACTAAAGCAAGAGAGAGATTTTCACCAGCTAACTTAGAGAAACTATGTGTTCTCATATTCATGCAAAAGGTAATTTGTTTTATAGGCAGAAAATAGAGTTTACAGTTTGAAATAAACAAATCATTGCTTTAAACATTGCAGGAAAAAGTACACTACTTCGAAAATAATTGCTTGTTTACATGTATTTGCTTGTTGGAAACAAAAGACTGAAATGAGAACTCCTCTATCATCAGTCTGTTATGTAAAGAAATGAGAAAATATATACAGGGACCCAAAGCAGTAGAGAGAATTTCCCATAGTGCCATGTGAACATGATAAATTGTACTATTTTTGCCACTTAATGGTATATTAGATCAACACAGCATCTAACTCATGAGCTTCAGTTACAAATCTCAAGTCTGATAGAAAAGTATTTTTTTTTTTTAGTATTTCAGGAAAGATTCTCAGAACTTTAGCAAAAATCAGTGCTGATGAAATATGGCCAAGTTATATCTTCACACATGAAAAATGTACTACATTTTTTTTCTAGAAGTTTGAAAATCATTTTGAGTACTGAGTTTTTTTAAACAGTGTTAAAACCACACTGAACTGCTGCTAAAGAGTAATAGTCATGCCCATCTTATATTTTTTTTGAAAATTGAACAACATAAGGCACATAAAATACATAGAACATCAATTAATACAAATTGTTCAATGAGTATTCACTGTTATAATAATACGTTGTTATAGTAAATGTTAACCCTGAAATAGTGTTGCCTTAAACCAAGTATTTTCTTTTAACTATCATATGTTCAGTGTCACTCTTGAAAATCCCCAGAACCAACAAAGGAAAAGATAGGAAGCAATGAGGCAAAAGAAAATTTTGAGGGCTACCAACACACTTTCCTGAATCATCCAAGACATTTCCTATAAGGGACTGTGTGATGATTTTGGGGATCACCATTCATATGTGTCATTAGTCAGGGTAATTAAAACTAACTGCTATAACGAGCAACCTCCAAATCTAGGTAGTGCAAAACAATAAAGATTTCTTTCTTTCTCATGTCATAGTTACATAACAGTCAGGTGGCTGTTCTGGTGTTCTCTTTCTAAAGAGTTTCTTTCATCTTATATTCTCACCAGTCTCAATGGAAGGGAAAGAATTTATGTATTTGGGAGGTTTATGGCCAGGTGTAGAAATTGCAACATAACTTTCACTCACGTTCTTTAGACCAGAATGTAATCCCAAGGTCACAATGTAACTTCAGGATGTTCTGGGAAGTGTTGTCTTCCTGTTTACATGGGGAAAAGAAAGAGGATATGCTTTCTTGACTCTTCAGAGATAAAAAGGTTTAAACCTTCCAGTATGCTCAGTTTATTTCTTAGCATGCCATTAAATGGGGTTACCAATTCATTAAAAGAGAAAAAAGGCATAATTGGATACCGTAATTTATGTATCTCAGCACACATGATTGAGGTTAGTCTTAAGGACAGCTTGAGTTCCAAGTCTTCCAGAAGCTTCCCTGACCATCTCACCACACCCTGTTATTGTGAAATTTAGCAAATATTTCTCCATATTCTTTATTCTTTCTTTTTTATGTATTGCATCTGTTATCTTATTAAACTCTAAGCTTTCTCTCTATGAAAGCTAGTATACTGTAGTGTAGTGCAACATTACATAGTATCATATCATATAGTATGGACATGGGCTCTGCAGTCAGATTGCAAGGATTCACACCTTGTTTTCATTACTAGTATCTAAGTTATCTAATTGTTTAACCTTGTTTAATGACCCAGTTTTGTCATTTAAAAATAAACATAGTAACTAAAGAACCTATCTCATATATTGGTTATGAGGATTAACATGCTAAAATCTATAAAGCTTTGAGAACAGTAAGCATTTAAGACACATGTAATGAGTCCTTGGGAAATGTTTAATGTAATTAACATTAATTGTAATTAATGTTATGTAATTATGTAAATGTAATTCCTAATACAATCAAGAACTATAACTTTGTTTTGTTGAATTTTCTACTGCAGCTAGTATATAGGCTTGCCCACAGTAGGTCACAACAAATGTTTACTAAAAGAAGTAATGAATATTTTTGATTAATGAAGTAGAGACTCTTCTGCTACAATGTAAAAGTCTTTCCCAATATATTTCCTCCAGTTCCACACAGATAGCAACATTTATTAAGATAATAATCTTGGAGCGCCTGGGTGGCATAGTCAGTTAAGTATCTGACTCTTGGTTTCCTCTCAGGTCATGATCTTGGGTGGTGGGATCGAGTCCCATATCGGGCTCTGCACTCAGTGCAGTCTGCTTACGACTCTCTCTCCCTCTGCCCCTCTGCACCCCATGCTCTCTCTCTCTTTCTCAAATGAATAAATAAATATTTTTTTAAAAAGATACATTCTCAAGGGGCACTTGAGTGGCTCAGTCAGTAGAGCATCCAACCCTTGATCTCAGGATTGTGAATTCAAGCCTTTGTGTTGGGTGTAGAACCTACTTCAAAAAAAAGAGAACGATATAATCTCAATACAGAAATAGAAATTATTTTTGGAAGAAACAATTATTTATGTAGAAAATCCCAAAGAAGGAACAAAAAACTTGGAACTAATAAGCAATTACAGCAAGGTCACAGGATACAAGATTAATATAAAAAAGTCAGCTTCTTTCCTATATACCAGCAATGAACAAATGGAATTTGTAATTAAGAACACAACACCATTTACATTAGCATCAAAAAACTGAAATACTTGGTATAAATCTAACAAAATATGTACAGGATCTATATGAGGAAAAACTGTAAACTCTGATGAAAGAAATCAAAGAAGATCCAAATAAAGGAAGAGGGGTTCCATATTCATGGATGGAAAGATTCGATATTATTAAGATGTCAGTTCTTTTCAAATTGATCTATAGATTCGATGTGATCCGAATCAAAATCCTAGTAAATTATCTTATGGATATGAACAAACCAATTCTAATGCTTACATGAAAAGGTGAAAGACCAAAAAGAGTCAACACAATATTGAAGGAGAAGAACAAAACTGGAGGACTGACACTACCCATCTTTATGACTTATTATAAAACTTCAGTAATCAAGACAGTGTGGTGTTACTGAAAGAACAGAAAAATAAATCAATGAAACAGAATGAATGGCCCAGAATTAGACCCACACAAATAGTCAACTCATCATTGACAAAGGCAATTCAATGGAGAAAGAATAGTCTTTTCAACTCCTGGACATCCATATAACAAAAAATGAATCTAGACCCTAACCTCACAGCTTTCACAAATATTAACTCAAATTGGATCATAATCCTAAATCTAAAACCCAAAACTATAAAACTTCTAGAAGGTAACACAGGAGAAAATCTTCTAATTATTTAAGATTAGTAGCAGCACTATCAATAATAGCCAAATTACGGAAAGAGCCCAAATGTCCATTGATGAATGGGTAAAGAAGATGTGGTATATATAATATGGAATAAAAAAGAATGAAATCTCACCATTTGCAATGACGTGGCTGGAACCAGACTGTATTATACTGAGTGATATAAGTCAGTCAGATAAAGACAAATGCCGTATCATTTTACTCATATGTGAAACTTAAGAAACAAAACAGATGAACATAGGGGAAGAGGAAGAAAAATAAAATAAGTTAAAAAAAAAAAAAACAGAGGCAAACCATGAGAGACTCTTAACTATAGAGAACTAACTGAGGGTTGCTGGAGGTGAGGTGGGTAGGGGGATGGGCTAAATGTTTGATGGACATTAAGGAAGGCATGTGTTGTGATGAGTACTGAGTGTTATATATAAGTGAGGAATCACTAAATTCTACTCCTGAAATTAATACTACACTATATGTTAACTAACTTGAATTTATATAAAATCTTGGAAGAAAGATAAATAAATAAATATTTTTTAAAATAAAAAAAAATAAAATATGAGTTTTCCACACATAATTTTCAATCCAGGTGAAGAAAAATATCTCAAGCAAAGATTTCTTTTCTAATAAGAGAAATTCATATTAAGGCACTCTAGGATACTATCCTAAGTCTCAGCTCTTCGCAATTATACTTGGTTTTATTGGGGAGGGTGGGGAAACAGTTTCATTCATTGGTTTACCTTCTATTTTTTTTTTTTTTGTAAAGATTTTATTTATTTATTTGTCAGAGAGAGAGAGTACAAGCAGGCAGAGTGGCAGGCAGAGGCAGAGGGAGAAGCAGGCTCCCCACTGAGCAAAGAGCCCGATGTGGGACTTGATCCCAGGACCCCGGGATCATGACCTGAGCCGAAGGCAGACGTTTAACTGACTGAGCCACCCAGGCGTCCCGGTTTACCTTCTATTATTTTTTAAATAAAGCTTGGCTTTGCATACATCTCTTTAAAAAAAGATTTAATGTTAATTAAATCATTTAAGATATAGCACTAAAAGCATGGTCCATGAAGAAAAAAAATCATAATTTATACTTCATTAAAATTAAAACTTATGCTCAGTGAAAGACACTGTCAATGAGAAGAAAATCCACACACTGGGAGAAAATATTTGCACAACATATATGTGATAAAAAACTTGCCTCTACAATATACAAAGAATACTTAAAACTTGAGAAGAATACAAACAACCCGATTAAGAAATGAGCAAAAGAGGGACACCTGGGTGGCTCAGTTGGTTAAGCATCTGCCTTTAGCTCAGGTCATGATCCCGGGGTCCTGGGATAGAGTCCCACATCAGGCTCCTTGCTCAGCAGGGAGCCTGCTTCTTCCTCTGCCTGCTCTGCCTGTTCTGCCTGCAGCTTTCCATGTTTCTGCTCTCTGACAAATAAATAAATAAAATCTTAGAAAAAAGAGCAAAAAATATGAACATACACCTCATGAAAGAAGGTACATAGATGGCAAATAAGCACATGAAGTGATTTTCAACATCATTTGTTATTAGGGAATTACAAATTAGAACAATAATAGGATACTAGTACATGCCTATCAGAATGGCTAAAATTAAAAATACTGACAATACCAAATGATGGCAAGGATGTGGAGGAACAGGAGCTCTTATCCATTGATGGCAGGAGCATGAATGGTACATCCACTTTTGAAGACAATTTTCCAATTCTTTAGAAAATTAAACATAGTATTATGATGTGATCTAGTAGTCACACTTAGAAGTATTTTCCCAAATGAGCTGTAGATTTATGTCCACACAAAAATATTCACATTAATTTTTAATTACCTTTCTTTCTCATAATTGTCAAAAATTGGAAGGAACCAAGATGTTCTTCAACAGGTGAACGGATCCACAAATTGTGGTATATCTATAAAATGGCATATTATTCAGCAATAAGAAGAAATCAACTATAGGGCGCCTGGGTGGCTCAGTCATTAAGTGTCTGCCTTCAGCTCAGGTTATGATCCCAGGGTCCTGGGATCGAGCCCCACATCAGGCTCCCTGCTCAGCTCAGCGGGGAGTCTGCATCTCCTTCTCCCACTCCCCCTGCTTGTGTTCCCTCTCACACTGTCTCCATCTCTGTTGAATAAATAAATAAGATCTTTAAAAAAAAGAAGAAGAAATCAACTATAAAGACATGGAAGATACATATTAATAAGTGAAATAAGACTGTTTGAAAAGACTGTATGATTCCAGTTGTATGACATTTTATAAAAGGCAAAACTACAAAAACATTAAAAAGATCAGTAATTGCCAGGTTCAAGAAGGGAAAGAAGAGGAGACTCAGGATGAATAGGTGGAGCACAGGGAATTTTTAGAGCAGTGAATTATTCTGTATAATACTGTGATGTCATATATGACATGCATTTGACAAAACCCGTAGAACTGCACAACATAAAGAGTGAATCCTAATGTAAATTGCAGACTTCAACTAATAATAATGTATCAGTACTGGTTCATCAACTTTAACAAATGTACCACACTAATGCAAGATATTAAAAATAGAGAAAAATTTAGAAAAATAATAGAGAAAATTGTGTGCAAGAGACAAGGGGTATATAGGGAGTCTCTGTAGTTTCTAATTTTTCTGTAAACTTAAAAATTATCTAAAAATAAAGTCTTCTAAAATGTTTTTTAAATACTCAAATGAAAATTCTAGATTTGAAAAGTAATCAAAATGAAAAATATTCTGAGTGGTTTCAAAAGCAGGTTTGAGGTGGTAGAGAAAAGAATCAGTAAATTTGAAAATAGGGCAATAGAAATAATTCAATCTAAACAGCAGGTAAAAAATATATATTTAAGAAAAACAAAACCTCAGTAACCTGTTATACTGACATACATGTAATGCAAATCCCAGGGAGAGACAGGAGAGTGAAAAAGGTAGAAAATTAAAGGTCAGTATTTCCCAAATTTTATGAAAACTATTAACCTACAGATCTAAGAAGTTAAATGAACTCCAAGTAGATGAGAGAGAGAGAGAGAGAGATCAATCCACACCTTGACCTATCATAGTCACACTGCTGAAAAAGCCAAAGTTGAGGAAAAAATTTTGAAAGCAGCAAAAGAAAAATAACTTATCACATACAGTAGGACTGACAAAATGATTGAGATATAACATCTTATCAGAAAAAATTGAGACCAGAAAGTAGTGGAATGACCTTCAAAGTATTGAAAGAAAAAAATTATTAGGCAAGAATTCTAGCAGCAAAGTTATCCTCCAAAATGTTGGGAAAATAAAGACTATCAGATGATAAAAGACAAAAAATTTATTGCTCACAAACATCCATTTATAAGAAATAGTAAAAACAAATTTTTCTCTTCTGAAAAGAAATGACACCTGATAGTAATTTAAATTCAAAGGAAAAAATGAAGAGATTGAATATGCTTAATATGTAGATAAATATAAAAGCAGTTAAAATGTCTCCTTTTTTCTCTTGATTTATGTAAGAATCATAAAATTATATGAAACAATAATTTAATGCTCTATAGTTGGGACTATAATCCATATACAGGCAATATGTATGACAATAATGGCTCAAAGTCACTAGGGAGGATAAAGCTATATTATATATATAAAGCAAAATTGCTGTATTTTTCCTGGAACTTAATCAGTATTAACCTTGTGATAAATTAGAATGAATATTATAATCCCTAGAACAGTCCCTAAGAAAATAACTTGGAAATAAAGTTTAAAAATAATCAAGGAATTAATAGTGGTGCACTAATATTTCTTAAACAGTAAAGATAGTAAAGGAGGAAAATAGGAAGAAAAAAGACATGAAACATTTTGAAAATAAATAATGGCAGACATAAACCTAACCCTATTAATAAATACATTAAATATGAATAGGCTAGACACTCAATCACAAAGTAAAAAAAGTAAGGATCCAACTATATTCTGTACTTAAGAGACTCACTTTAGATTCTAAGACATAAATAGACTGAAAGAAAAAAAATGGAGAAAGACCATAAAGACAGTAATCATAAGAGATTTGAAGTTACCATAGTCATAAAACACAAAGAAATGCTACTAGAGAAAAGGATGGTTATTTCATAATAATAGAAGAGTTGATCAGGAAGATCTAACAATTATAAATGCACAGGTTTCTAACACTCAAAACCAAAAATATGTGAAGCAAAAAATGGCAGATTAAAAGGAAAAAGAGACAATTTAACAATTATGTTGACACACTTCAAAAAGAAATATAGTGGCATATTTAATGGAAAAGAGACAGATCACCCCCAAAAAATTTGACTATGCCTGATATCTCAACAATGGGAGCCATAAACAGTGGAACAATATCTTTAAAGATCTGAGAAAAAATAACTGTCATTCTAGGATTTTGTACTCAGAAGTAAATCTTTCAAGAATGAGAGTAAAAGCACTAAGTTAAAAAAAGAGAGGACTCAAATAAATAAAATTAGAAATGAAAGAGAAGACACTGCAACCAATACCACGGAAATACAAAGGATCATAAGACACTAGTATAAACACTTATATGTCAACAAACTGGACAACCTAGAAGAAATGAATAAATTTTTAACAACCTTCCAAGACTGAATCATGAAGAAATAGAAAATCTGAAGATCGCAATTACTTGTAAAGAGATTGAATCAGTAATTAAAAACCTCCTTACAAATAAAAGTGCAGGAACAGATGGCTTCCTAGGTGAATTCAACCAAACATTAAAAGAAAAATTAATACCAGTCCTTCTCAAACTCTTCCAAAAAATAGACAAGGAGGGAACACTCCCAAACTCACTTTATGACGCCAACATTACTGTGATATCAAAAGCAGACAAGGTTACCATAAGAAAAGAAAATTATAGGACCATGTCCCTGATGAACATAGATGCAAAAATCCTTGATACAATATTAGCAAACTGAATTTGAAAACACATTAGAAGATGCATACACTATGATAAAGTGGAATTTATCCCAAGGATCCACAAATCAGTCAATGTGATACACCACATTAACAAAATGAAGGATGAAAATCATATAACCTCAATAGATCTAGAAAAAGCGTTTGACAGATTTCAACATCCTTTCATGATAAAAATTCTCAACAAACGGGGTATAGATAGAACACACCTCAACATATAAAGGCTGTATATGACAAAGCCATGGCCATGACCATATTTAATAGTGAAAAGCTGAAAGCTTTTCCTCCAAGATCAAAAATAAAACAAGAATGTCCACTCACTCTACTTTCATTCAACGTAGTACTGGAAATCCTAGACAACGATTAGAAAAGAAATAGAAAAGACATCCAAATTGGAAAGAAAGAAGTAAAATTCTATTTCAGATGACATGATATTACATACAGAAAACCCGAAAGACCACCAAGAAACACTACTAGAACTAATCAATGAGTTCAGTGGTTACAGTATGCAAAATCCATTAAAAAATCTGTTGTGTTTTTATACACTAACAATGAACAATCAGAAAAAGAAATTAAGAAAATAATCCCACTTACAATAGCATAAAAAAGAACATTATCAAAAATAACATCAAAAAGTTATTCCATGTTCATGGATTAGAAGAATTAATATTGTTAAAATATCCAAACTACCCAAAGCAATCTGCAGTTGCAATGCAATCCCTATCAAAATTCCAGTGGCGTTTTTCACACACACACACACACACACACACAAAATCCTAAAATTTGTATGGAGCCACAAAAAAACCCAAATAGGCAAAGGAATCTTAAGAAAGAAGAACAAAGCTGGAGGCATCATGCTTTTTGATTTCAAACTATATTACAAAGCTACAGTATTCAAAACAGTATGGTATTGACATAAAACAGACACATAAATCAGAAGAACCGAATAGAGAGCCCAGAATTAAACCCACACATAAGTGGGTTTAGTTCTGATAACTAAATCTGATAACTAAATACAGTGCATCAAAAACTAATGATGTATTTTATGGTGACTAACATAATGCAATAAAAATTTTAAAAAAATAAAAAATAAATGGTCCGTTGATTTATGATCAAGGAGCCAAGAATATACAATGGGGAAAGGACTGTCTCTTCAATAAATGATGCTGGGAAAACTGGACAGCCATATGCAAAAGAATGAAATTGGACCGCTGTCTTTCACAATACATAAAAATCAATTGAAAATGGATTAACAATGTAAATGCAAGACCTGAAACACCATAAACACTGTAGAAGAAAACATGGGGTAAATTCTTTGACATTGATCTCGGCGATAATTTTTTGGATTTGATACCAAAAGCAAAGGCAGCAAAAAGCAAAAATAAACAACTGGGATTACATCAAAATGAAAAGCTTCTGCATAGCAAACAGAACCACCACAAAAAGAAAAGGCAGCATGCTAAATGAGAGAAAATATCTGCAAATCATATATTTGATAAGGGATATTACTATCCAAAATATACTAAGACCTCATGCAACTCAATAACACACAAAAAAAATCTAATTTAAAAATGGGCAGATCATCTAAATAGACATTTTCCAAAGAAGACATACAAATGACCAACATATGAAAATATGTTGCAAATCAACATGCAAATCATGCAAATCAACACCACAATGAGGTTTCACTTTACATTTGTTAGAATTATCAAAAAGATAAAAAATAGCAGGCATAGACAAGAATGGGGGAAAAGAAAACACTTGTATACTGTTGGTAGGAATGTAAATTGGTGCTTTCTCTGTGGAAAATAATATGGAGATTCTTCAGACACTTAAAAATAGAACTACCATGTGATCCAACAGTTTCAATCCCGGCTATTTATCCAATAGAATGAAAAGATTAACTCAAAAACATATTTACCCCCATATTCATTGCAGCATTATTTACAACAGCCAACATAGGGAAACAATGTCAGTGTCCATCAGTGGAGAAGGAATAAAGATGTATATATAACTACAGTGGAATATAATTCAGCCATAAAAAATGAAATTATGCCATTTGCAACAACACAGATGATGCTAAGTGAAATGAGTCAGACAGGAAATGACAAATACCATATGATCTCACCTGTATGTGGAGTTTTAAAAACTTAAACACAAAAAAACAAGTTCATAGATACAGAGAAAAAATTGGTGGGTATCAGAGGTGGTGGGGGAGGATAAGGATGGGCAAAATTGGTGAAAGTTGTCAAATGCCATGAACTTCTAATTAAAAAATAAGTCATGGGATGTAATTTACAGTGTAGTGACTATAGCTAATAATACTGTATGCATATTTGAAAGTTGCTAAGAGAGTAAATCTTAAAAGTTCTTACCATCAGGGAAAAAAATCCATAATTATGTAGGGTGACAGATATTAGCTAGATTTACTATGGTATTCATTTTATAATATCTACAAATATTAAATTATTATGTCATATACCTGAAGCTAATATAGTGTTTTATGTCCATTACATTGCAATTTTAAAAAATAGTTGCAGTGGTAAATTTTATGTAACATATATTACGTGAGAATTAAAAATAAGTAATTTTTAAAAAACGAAAACAAACAAAAAGAATGAGAGTAAAAGAAAGACTTTGTTTCAAAATAATAAAAAATTCAAAACATATTCTATCAACAGGACCTCACTAAAGGGATGCACTTTGCATATCTCAGAATGACAATGCGCGATATGATAATTAAGATTTGCTTCTTTTATTTTGTGTGGTTGACTTCAGGAAGTTTGAAAGTCAATTGCATTTCTGTATAACACTAAAAATTATATAAAAATGATATCATTCTCTATAGTACATTTAATATAGGAGATCTATAAATATAACAAATGATGCATAATATAAAACATGATTAACAGACTCTAAGTCTTAAATTAACGTGGACGTCATCTAAAAAAAAGAGCTGTAAACTGTTGAACATTACAATGACAGTGATGTTTGACTAAGTTTTTTTTTAAAGGTGAAGGGATAATTAAGTCTTTGACCTCACTAGCATATGAGTAAGGAAGGGATGATTGAAATGATATTTTCTGGAGCTTTGTACTTGTTCTAAATAAAGGGGAGGGGAAAACATTGATTATTTTTAGAATTTTTAGGGATAAACATTAATATCAAATGTATAAGGTAAACAAAGAATAGAATGCATTTTCCTAAACTAATGGAAGGAAAAGTTACAAGAATGGAGAAGAAAAACCTTAAGCAATGAAAAAGGAACAAGACCAAATATCGCCATTTGTTTTAAGCATTGCACTACTGGTGAGCTTAGCTATCACAGTAAGATAGGTGCAAGGGTATCCAGAGGGAGAAACAAAAATGCCATTATTTGCTTGTTATCTACCTAAAACATCCAAATGAATCCGTAAGTTAAAAGCGTTAATAAGGCAGTTTAGTAAAATTGCTACATGTGAGATCAAGTTGCAAAGTTAACTTTCAATACCAAATACAGCTGAGCGGGTAAAGAAACTGGCATTCACATACTTTGCTAAGTAAAGAATAAAATTTTACAACCACTCGGGCAAACTAATTGTCAGCATTTGTGAAGGTAAATAACAATAGTCTTTCAGCATGAATGTGTTCGCTGTAATATTTTTTATCAATGTCTTTGATCAGACTGAAGAAGTTCTCTTTGATTCTTAGTTTATTAAAATATGTTATTAGTAAATGTTGACTTTAGTCAAATGCTTTTTTTCTGCTTCTATGGAGATGATTACATGGTTTTTCTTTGTTAGTCTGTTAAAACCATGATAATTACATTGATTGATTTTCAAATGTCAAGAGTACCTTTGCGTTTCTGGGATACATCTTTCTTAGCCATAATGTATTATCATTTTATATATTGCGAGATTTAAACTGCTAAAATTTTCTTAGAGACTTCTACATGTATGTTCATGATTAATTTTGATGTATAGTTTTCTTATAGAACCTTCTGGTTTTGGTATCAGAGTGATTATGGCCTCATAGAATGAGTTATGCAATATTCCCTCTGCTTCCATCTTCTGGAAGACTGTGGGTAGAATTTGTGCTCTATTTTCCTTAAATGTTTGGTATAATGGTAAAGCCGTCCCCAGCTGGAGTTTTCATCATGGTAACGTTTTTAATCACCAATTCAATTTTTTATATGTATATGAGAACACTGCCCTGTATCTCTCTTTTTTTAAAGATTTTTATTATTTATTTGACAGAGAAACAGCGAGAGAGGGAATACAAGCAGGGGGAGTGGGAGAGGGAGAAACAGGCTTCCCGCTGAGCGGGGAGCCCGATGCGGGGCTCGATCCCAAGACCCTGGAATCATGACCTTAGCCGAAGGCAGACACTTAAAGACTGAGCCACCCAGGCGCCCCATGCCTTTATCTCTTTGAATGTGTTCTGGTAGTTTGTGTCTTTAAAGCAATTTGTACATTTCATCTAGGGAGTTGAATTTGTTGGTATAAAGTTACTCATAACAGTTCCTTTTTATGGTGATGCCCTCTCATTTCTGATATTGATAATCTATGTAATTCTCATTTTTTCTTGATTAGGCTGGCTAGACTATAATAAATTTTATTGATCTTTTCATAGAACTAACTTTTGCTTGCATTGATTTTTCTCTATTGCTTTTATCTCATTGATTTTTGTTATCTATTGCTTTTCTCCTTGTTCTTATGTTTTATTTAACTTTTTTGAAGGTGAAGGTTTATCATTCTTTTCTTATTTTCTGGCAAAATACCTATAATATAAGCCTATATAAATTCTATAATACTATAACATTCCCTTTAAGCTTGCTTTAGCAACATCACTCAGATTTTTATGCCATGTTTTCATTTCTATTCAGTTCAAAAATTTGTATAATTTTCCTCATTATTTCTTCTGTAACTCATAGATTATTTAGATGTTTATTTAATTTCCAATTGTTTGGGGATTTTTCAAATATCTTTCTGCTGTCGATTTCTAATTTAATTCTGTTGTGATCAGAGAAAATACTCCATGTGTTTCCAGAACGCTGAGTAGCACCCTCCTGTGATTTTTTTTGCCCTGAAAATTATGCCTTTGCCTCCCTAAGCTCTGAACTGTGTTTCTTAAACTCAGAGACACCCGGCCTCTGTGTGAATGTCCATTCTTTTCACTGCAGACTGGAAATGCCCCCAGACTATACCCTGGGTCATTTGTTGTGCTCACCACATTTGTTTTTATTGTCTTAAAAAAAAAAATCACTGTCTTGTGATGTCTGTTGTATATGTTTAAAAACCACCAGTTTGGGGCGCCTGGGTGGCTCAGTGGGTTAAAGCCTCTGCCTTCGGCTCAGGTCATGATCTCAGGGTCCTGGGATCGAGCCCCGAATCAGGCTTTCTGCTCAGCAGGGAGCCTGCTTCCCCCTCTCTCTCTGCCTGCCTCTTTGCCTATTTGTGATCTCTCTCTCTCTTTGTCAAATAAATAAATAAAAATTAAAAAATAAAATAAAATAAATAAAAACCACCAGTTCATAATTTTGTCTGTTTCCTAATTGTTTGGAAAGGAAAGGTAAATCCAATACCTTTTACTCAGTGATTGCCAGAAGCAAGCCAATAACTGTTTAAAGTCAATTCTGTTGCCACACAAAGCAACAAAAAAAAAAAGTAACTTTGAAATGATACTTTAGTAGCAGAAACAAGATAAGGTGCCTAGGAATATATTTAACAAAAGGTGTGCAATTTGTAGACTATAATAAAACATGATAAAATACATTATTTAATACCTAAATAAGGGGAGAAAAATATCGTGTTAACGAATATGGAAACTCAATGGCATAGATTTATCTGTAGATTGAATATGCAATACAAAGGAAAGAAATTTTTTCCAGCTTTACTAAGACAAAATTGACACATAGCATTGTGTAAGTTGTGTATACAACATGTTCATTTGACAAATATTGCAGAAAGATTACCACCATTGCATTTCCTTTGTTGTGCAGAAGCTTTGCAGCCTGTAGTCCCGCTTGCTTATTTTTGCTTTGTTGCCTTTGCTTTTGGGGTCAAATCCAAGACCCATGTCAAGGAGCTTATACTCTGTTTTTTTCTAGGAGGTTTATGGTTAAAGGGCTTACGTTCAGATCTTTAATCTACTTTGAGTTGATTTTTGTGCATGTCGTAACAGTGGTCCAGTTTCATTCTTTGGCCTATAGCTGTCCAGTTTCCCCAACACCATTTATTGAAGGGACGGTCCTTTCTCCATCATATATTCTTGGCTCCTTTGTCATAAATTAATTGACTGTGTATGTGTGGGTTTATTTCTGGGCTTTCTGCTCTGTTCCATTAATCCATGTGTCTGTTTTTTATAGCAATACCATATTGTTTCCATTATTCTAACTTTGTAATACAGTTCGCAATCTGGGCTCATGACGCCTCCAGATTTGTTCTTTCTTAAGATTGCTTTGTATTAAGATGCCATTGTAAATGGGATTATTTTCTTAATTTCTCTTTCTGGTAGTTTATTGTCAGCGCGTACAAATGCAATGGATTTTTAAACTGATTTTGTATAATGCGACTTTACTGAATATATTAATTAGTTTTAACCGTTTTTGACACAGTCTTCAGAATTTCTCATATATATAAAATCACGTTGTCTAAGATAGAGACAATTTTACTTCTTTCTTTCCAATTTGGATGCCTTGTAGTTCTTTTTCTTTTCTAATTGCTCTGTTTAGGACTTCTAGGACATGTTGAATAAAAGTGCATGGAGTAGACATTCTTGTTTTATTTTCTGATCTGAGAAGAAACTCTTTTAGCTTTTCACTGTTGAGTACGGTAGTAGATGTGACTTTCTCATGTATGACCTTTATTATGTTGAGGTATATTCTGTCTATATCCAGTTTACCGAAAATTTTTTATCAAGAAAGGGTGTTGAATTTTGTCAAATGCCTTTTCGGTATCTCTTGAGATGATCACATGATTTTTATCCTTTATTTTGTTAATGTGGTGTGTCACATGATTGATTTGTAAATGTTGAACCATCTTTGCATCACATGAATGCGTCCCACTTGATCGTGGCATATGATCCCTTTAATGTGTTACTGAATCTGGTTTGCTAATTTTTGCCTCTATGTTTATGAAGATATTGGCCTATAGTTTTCTTTTCTTGCAGTGTCTTTGTCTGATTTTAGTATTAGGATAATATGGCCTTGTCAAATAAGTTTGGGAGTGTTCTCTCCTCCTCTTTTTGGAAGAGTATGAGTTGAATTGGTATTAAATCTTTTTCAAAAGTTTGGTAGAATTTACCTACGAAGCCCTCTGGTCCTGAAATTTTCTTTGTTATAACCAATGAAAAATGTCATGGTTTTTGCTTTGTGTGGAACTTAGCAAGATGTTTATATAATTTGCATATTAGAGCAAAGGTCTAAGAATACCCAAGGCACACCTTAAGAAGACCCATTGTCCTAAATGAAGTAAGTCAGGTGGAGAAAAACAAGTTACATTTATGTGTGGAATCTAAAAAACAAAACAAATGAATAAACCAACAAACAGAAGGCAAAATCAGACGTAGAAATAAAGAGAACAAACCAGAAGTTGCCATAAGGGAAGGCAGTGGGGAGATGGTCAAAATTGGTGAAGGCGAGTAGGAGATACAGGCTTCACTTACGGAATAAATAAGCGAGGAGAATAAAAGGTAAAGCATAGGGAACATAGTCAGTGGTATTATTATAGCATTGCATGGTGACAGATGGTAGCTACGCTTTTGGTGAGCATAGCATAGCAGAGTTGTTGAATCACTGTCTTGTACATTTGAAACTAATGTAACATTGTGCGTCAACTACACTCGAGTTTAAAAGAAGAAAAGACTTGTCGCTCAGTGAGATATCATGATCTATAATGAGTCTGATTTGAACAATCTCTGTGGATAGATTGGGTTTCTCAACCTACCTAGATACCTATAATTTATTTCTCCGAGTCTCAGTTTTCTCATTCGCGTAATGACAGTGCCCACTTCACAAGGTAATGATGAAGAATACATTGGTTACCATGTGAAAAGTGCTTAGAACAGTGTCTGGCATGTCAGCATGTATTAGTAGTTATTTTTATTATGATTTAGCTCTGATTATTAAGACAGCCCAGCACGGAGATGGACAAATAGATTTTTAAAAAATGTTCAAGAACCCATTAAAGACTCACAAAAATAAAAACTAATAAATGACAAAGCTGATTCTTCAGATCCATGGGAAAAAGTGGATTGTGGTGTAATATAATTGATGGATTGATTATCCATATGGAAGAAGGGAAAACAGATCCTTTCCTCACACTAAAACAAACAAACAAACAAATATTAACTGCAGAATGTGATACGTTCATTCATTGTAATATGTTCACGTGATGGACCACTATCCAAAGTGAAGGTGAATCAATTACAGTATATCTGATACATGCATATATAAATCTCAAGAAGGGTGATGCTGAGCCTCAAAGTAAGTCACAGAAGGGCAAATTCTATTCGAAGTCTTTCACATAAACTAAAAGCAAAACTAAGCAATATATTGTTTAGACATCTGGACGTGTTTGTAAAACTACGAAGAAAAACAAAGGAATCATTGAAACTAAGTCCAGAGAAACTGTCGCTTCAGGGTTCAAGGGGCATGTGGCCAATCGGGAGCAAGCAGAAGACTTCAGATTTTTCAAAGGTAACATTTTATTTCCAGAGCCTGGCAATGGGTACATGTGTGTTCTTGTGCTGTTTTGATCTACACACTTTAGTATATATCCACTTTATACTTGCTGAACTTATAATTTGTTTTCAATTATCTGAGGAATACCAAAAAAATCTAGATATCGTTTTTGGCATATCAGTAGTTTGCTGCTTCCATCATTAAGTGTTATGTTTGTTATTTTGAAATTTCCTTCACCTAAAAAAGTATTCTAAGTTATAAATTTCCCATGAAGAGCCTTTCCAGAAAGCAGGCTTTCGGTGGGTTAAAATTAGGGGTCTCCTGAGGACATAAAAAGAGATGTCAAGGAAGAAGCAGGAAGTGAAGGGAGCCCAGGGCTACAAAGTGACATAAAATATAATGGAAAGTAAACTTGTGTTTCACAGTTTTCTTAACTGCCCATAAGTGAATACATTTTTTTTTTTTTTTGGTCTATGAGTTGTTTTAGAGAGGAAAAGAATCATATGAGCAATCCTTCCTTCAAATGAAGATGGAAGACACTTCCAAAAGAAATCTTTAGAGCCTCATCTGGTTTTGTAAATTAGAAATGTTAAAAGAGGATAAATACCAAACTTCTCTTTAAGATAGATGCTGCTCTGTTTTCCTACATAAATATCTGTATTGCCTTGTTTGTGAGCACGAGTCTGCAGAAATATGAAGGTTATAGACTATTCTCACACAGCATGGAGTAAATTCTTCCTTTCATTCACTCTAAAGAGTATTCAGTGTCTGGTGTGAACTTCTTTTGCCCCACAAAAACAAGTGCAGGGCGCTCAGTGGGTCTTTATTTACTTAGAAAAAATGGAAACACTCTACTGCAGGAGTTTCTATAGAATAATTCACTGCAAATTTTGGGAAATAGGGGCCAAAGTATTTGCTAGGAAGGATTCTGAAGCCATGGGGGTACTCTCTCTCCCATTTTGAGGAGAGTTTGCTATGCCTCCCAAGAAAAACAGATGCTCTCCAGGGAAAGCTAAAGGCCAGTGCCAGAGAACCAAAGAGCCAGGAGACGAGTTCTGGAAAGGTGGCTTTAGAGTCTTATTGAGACCAATTCATGTTTACCTTTCTCACTCATTGCTATTAGAGTGGTGTTTGCATTTGTCTTTTCAAGACTATTGGGAAGAGAGAATGGAATTAAGTTCCCTTTCAAGAGTTTGTATCATCTGCTTTGCAATGTGGCTGCTGTGATAGTATAAGGGGGTAATGTTGGGTCCACGAGGCAGCCATGGTTAGGCCACAGTGAGAAAATCATGTCTGCCCTCTGGTAGCAGGACGACTCTGGACATCTCCTTAAACCCAGCTTGTGAAAGAAGAATTTGCATTGCCCGGACTACAGAAAGTTGAAGAGATGGACAAAGTAGACCATTATCTAGCCCTAGGTTCACGAGGGGGAAGTAGAGTATCAAATGTGTGCAAATAGGAATTCGAATTATTTTTTCTTGCAAGAAAATATACATAATATTAAATTTGCCATTTGGGCCATTTTTTATTTTGTATTTATTTTGAAAGATTTATTTATTTACTTGAGAGAGAGCATTCATGAGCGGGGGAGGGGGAGGGCGTGATGGAGGGGGTGAGAGAGAGAGAGAGAGAATCTCCAGCAGACTCTCCACTGAGCATGGAGCCCGGCATGGGGCTTGATCCCATGACCCTGAGATCATGACCTGAGCCAAAATCAAGAGTCAGACACTTAACTGACTGAGCCACACAAGCGCCCCCATTTTGGCCATTTTTAAATGTATAGTTCTGTGGCATTAAAGTGCATTTGCATTTTTGTGGAACCATCCGCACCAGCCATCTCCAGAACTTTCTCGCTTCCTCTGTTGAAACTCTCTACTCACAAAATGCTCACCCTCCCATCTGCCCATCCTCCAGCTCCAGTGTTCTTTCTTTCTCTAAGTATTTGACTACTCTAGGTACCTCATGTAAATGGGATCATGTAATATTTGTCCTTTTATGACTGGCTTATTTTACTTAGCATAGTGTCCTCGGTGTTCACTCGTGTTGTTGTAGTATATGCCAGAATTTCCTTCATAGTGTCCTCGGTGTTCACTCGTGTTGTTGTAGTATATGCCAGAATTTCCTTCATAGTGTCCTCGGTGTTCACTCGTGTTGTTGTAGTATATGCCAGAATTTCTTTCCTTTTTGAAGGTTGAATAATATTCCATTATTATTACACGCATGTACCATACTTTGTTTATCCACTCAACCATCGATGGACACTTGGGTTGCTTCCACCTTTTGGCTACTGTGAATAATAATGGGTGTACAAATATCTGCCCAAGTTCCTGCGTTCATTTCTTTTGGATGTATACTCAGAAATGGAATTACTGGATCGTATGGTAAATCTGTGTTTAATTCTTTGAGGAACCACCAAAACCATTTTCCATAATTGGCTGCACAATTTTATATTCCCACCAATATTGCACAAGGATTTCAGTTTCTCCACATCTTTGCCAACATTTATTGTTTTCTGATTTTTGGGGTCATAATTATCCTAATATTTGTGAAGTGGTATCTCGTTGTGGTTTTGATTTTACATTTCCCTAATGATCTGTGATGTTGCATCTTTTAATTTTTAAAGCTATGTGATCTAATATTCAAAGAAAAGATCCATTTCTTAATTTTACTACTTTTTTTGATGCCTGGTTTCTTTATTACTTTTCTGTAAAATTTACCAAGGTTTTAATAAAGAGAAAGAGGAAGTGTAATCTTTAAACACATTTAAAGCCAACAATGTGTGTTGTCTTTGCCGGCGGATCACATGACTTTCATGTTTAATGGATGCACTTTCTCTTAACTCACCCTTCATCAAAACTTAATTGTACATCGGGCGCTTGGGTGGCTCAGTAGATTAAGCATCCAACTCTTGATTTCAGCTCAGGTTAAATGATCTCAGGGTCGTGAGATTGAGCCCCATATCCAGCTCTGTGCTCAACGCAGAGTCTGCCTAAGACTCTCTCTTTCTCCCTCTGCTCCTCCTCCCACTTGTACTCTCTGTCTCTAAAATAAATAAAATCTTTTTTAAAAAGTTAATTGCACAGAACACTACGATGTTATTTTATCTTCATATTTTGATTAAAAGTTAAGAAATTTTTTAAAAAGTTAATTGAACATGTAGAATTTCCCCAGAAGGTTTAGCACATTGTTAATTTTATTCATTTTGCTCTTTCATATCATGATTAGTTCTACCCCCTACAGCCACTAAATGAAAGCCTACGGGAACCAGAAAGGTATCTCAGAAAAGCATCACACGTCTGTTGAGTTAAATGTCATTCCATTTTTTTTTTTTAAGATTTTACTTATTTATTTGACAGAGAGAGATCACAAGTAGGCAGAGAGGTAGGCAGAGAGAGAGGGGAAAGCAGGCTCCCTGCTGAGCAGAGAGCCCGATGTGGGGCTTGATCCCAGGACACTGAGATCATGACCTGAGCCGAAAGCAGAGGCTTTAATCCACTGAGCCACCCAGGCACCCCTGTCATTCCATATTTGCACAAATTCTGAAATAACCTCTTCTTACTTTTTTTTTGGCTTTGATTAACCTCGAAAATTCACTACCTTGAATGTTTCACAATAATTAAGAACCCGAGCAAGATAATTTGAAATTATACAAATGAAGACTTGTCACCTTTTTAAGTTATAGCAAGAGACTTCATAAGCTCATCCACTTGTCAAATAATCATTGTGTTGCTGCTTCACTCCTTAAAGTCTTCAGTTTTCTCTGTTGTTTTCCTCCTCAGAACTACGTAGTTCTAATTAGAATTCTTTTCAGAGGAAAGGGGTGTCGTTTTCTATCAGCATTGCCTTGTTTGCAGTTTGGTGTGCATAAAGGGCAATACTCATTAGAATTACAAATATTTAAAACCTTGCAGGTACATCCGAGTACACTATTATTACTAAGTTACTCATAAGAATGACTTTTGGATAGTCCGAGATTTTTTGGTGGTTTCGTACCTTCAATAATATCACCAAAGGCCAGCCTAATAAGAAATGCTTCTCTTTACTTCAGGATTCTACTCTTAAATATAAAATTTTAACTTGCACTTAGAGCTGATACAACTCTTAAAATAGAACATGGAAAACCTTCTGTGACTACAAAATTCCAGCCTCCGTCACACACAACCTGGCTGTCTAACACATTTTTGTACAACTTTTCTAAGCTGCTTCCAAATCTACTGTTGTTTCAGATAAGTCATTCAATCTTCTATGTATGGGAGCCTTTTGCAATAAAAACCAGAGTTCTTCTTGGCATTGACAGTCTTATAATTTTGAGACCCTTTTACAATATAGAAGTACAGATGGGTGACATCATGGTGTAAAGCAACTTTTATTGGACTCATAAGAAATGCCTTTTAAAGGATTCTTAGAAATTAGAGTTGTTAAATCAAGAAACCTTTGTAGCATTTAACCAGGAAGTTGAGGAGTCTCAACTTAGAAGTCTTTGTCTTGAATCTATGAAGCAAGGAAAATTTTACAAGTCAAGTTCAGACTACAGATTGGGTTACCCTTGCACTCAAACCATGCCTCCCTCCTTGTGGCAATGTATGGACATTGACTATTGGTACAAAATGGCAAAACGTCATATATTCCAGCTCGCCAAAGAGGTGGGTGCTATTCCTGTTTGCCTGCATTTTGTCATTAAGTGAGAGTCAATATTGGGTGTTCATGAAGTCCATCTGAGACTCTCCTCAAGTCTCTGAATGTGATGTAAAGTCTAAATAGTAGAAGGAGGCAATTCGAGAAATCGTTCACATCTATTTTTGGAGACAGAACACAAAGTGCGCTCATCTAGACATAGAGGGGGGCAAGGGATCCTTACAGCAGGTTTTAATCAAGGAGACAGGAGTCAGAATGACATTGTCATTCACAAATGGTTAATTAACTGCTAGAGAGCAGGGATCAACAAATTATGCTTCACTTTCTCTGGCCAGCTGTTTTTGTAAATAAAGTTTTATTGGAACATAGCCTTGCCCAGTCATCTCTGCTTTCACACTCTGAGAGCAAAATTGAATAGTAGCAACACAGACCATATGGCCCACCAAACTGAAAATATTTACTGGCTGGCCTCTTACAGAAAAAGTTTGCTGATCACAGCTATGGAAAGGTTTTGCTAGGATACCACAGCAATGTTTAGTCAAGTCAAAGAGGAAAAATTGGTCATTTACAAATTTAGGCTCATTAAGCCTAATATAGGCTATTACCTTTGATTCATGTGTTATTTTACAATTGTCCATGCGCTTTCATATTTATTATCTCACTTGATTGTTGCAGTCAACAGAGCAGATACTATGACACCTTAATGATTTAGTCTTGAGAGGTGAAATGACTTCTCTGTGGTTCCACAACAAATTAGGGTATCCGTTCCCAGGCGTAGGAACAGGGTGAACTTAGAAGTCAGACAGATCTTGCCAAGTTGTTTTGCTTGACACCTGGCCAGAAAGCCAGATCAGGAGACAGGGATGGGAAAGGGCAAGAGGCCTGGGCGAAGCTGAGGCTGAGCCCCCTGTAGACCCCAGGGGAGCATTGCTGCCACTGACCTTGACCGCCACGAGCTAGTAGGCTCCACGTGAAGCTGCTCGCTCGCACCCTCCAGACTGCCGCTCTCTCCACCTACCCCCCAACACAGGATGCTGTGCTTCTTCTAGATTGGAGCCGCTTGATCTCCAGGACACTAAACTCGGGCAGACGTCCTATCCCCAGCTCGTGTGGCCGCAGGGTTGCCGCGCATTTGGGCGGCTGGCCTGTGACATCTGAGAGGGCAGAGGCACTTTTCCCACGTACCCCTGTGACTGAACAGTCACTGACTGTCCACACTCAGTGTGTGGTATGGATTGCAGCCAGACTTTTTGATGACTGGAGAAGAGGGCAGAGCATGGGGTCAGATTAACTGAGTTCAAAGCCCAGCTTCGGTATGAATTATATGTGAGCTCCTGGGTGACTTTCTAGGCCTGTGAGTCCTTCAGTTTATTCACCTGTAAAATGGGATAATAATAGTACCTACCTCGTAGGGCGGCTGCGAGGGTGACTTAGAAGAGTTCGGGTGTGTGATGAATACACAGTGAGTGTTAAGCATTGCTAGTAACGATCATTAATGTTGCAAGGAGAGCTGGGGCCCTGTAGCAGCCTATAGTTTTCATCTGGAGCGGCATCTTTATTGTCTTTCTGGTACTTGTTGCCTTTACATCCTCTATTGCATGTGAATTGTCATGGGCATCTTCTAAGTCACCCCAAGGATATCCTGCAGGTTGGAAAGAAGATAGAACTTAGGAAGACCCACCCTCTGTCTGCAACACCAAGGTGCTGACCCTGGGAAGATACTGATCACTCTAGTTTCTAAGGCAGAGTGTGGTCGACTGTGAGTCTTTCGGGGGGCAGGGTAAGGAAATTCACATTTATTGAGCGCTGTCATGTGCCAGACAAGGCACCGATTTGTCACTTCAGTTGAATCACTGTCTCAATTTTATTAATGAGAAAAGAACTGGCCCAACGCTCAGCCCAATTTAGGATTTAGAAGTAACTTCACGTCCAATTGATTCTAAAATGTATACTCTTTCCAGCACATAATTCTGCCTTTGATAAAGCACTAAGTAGCTGTGCATTTATCGACTGTAAATGGGAAATGGCATGGTATTTACACTTGGAGTGGTGTCGTATGATCACATACTCACAGAACCTTTTTATAGTTCAGAGAGAGTTTGTGTAGACTCTCCCTAAGGGAACACAGAATAATTGAGGTCGGAAACAGCTTAACCCTAAGTCATAAAAACCACTGACAGGGGAAGCCAAGAGGAAAATGGTTACCCTTAGTGGGGAAGGGGTTGTGTGCTCCTGGTAAATGGCTTTGGTGAAAGGAATGTTTTCATCCTAGAAAATATGACCTCCTGAACGCTTTATTTTTACATCACTATGGGTCTTTTAGAAAGCATGGTCATTACACGTATTCATTTGTTCATTAGAATTAAGTCTGAGCTCTTTAAAAAGTAAAATAATTTATGGGGTGCCTACGTGGCGCAGTGGGTTAAGTGTTGGACTCTTGGTTTCAGCTCAGGTCATGATCTCAAGGTCATGATCTCAGGGTGGTGAGATCAATCCCCACATCAGGCTCTGAGCTCAGTGGGGAGTCTGCTGGAAATTCTCTCTCTCCCTCTTCCTTTGCCCCTCCTTCTGCAATCTCTCTCTAAAATAATTTTTAAAATCGTGTTAAAAAAAAAGGGAAAATGATTTCTATCTCTTCCCAGACGCCCCCACCTCACCATACACACACATCCACACAACTCACACACACACACACACACACACACACACGTGTCCAATGTCACAAGGACACACAACTCTTATCAATCTGTAGGTACACCTAGTAGCCCAGACAGGTATGGAAATTATATTCTTCTGTTTCCTTCTTTTCCATGGTGCTATGCATGTTCTATAAACAGCCGGAGAAGTAATTATGTAGGTGGGCATTTGCTCCACGGTCAACTTTTGGAGTATAACATAAGAATGTGCTAAGGCGAGGAAATATTTGCTTGAACTAATGCCTGGAAACCCAATGTGGTATGTACTTCATAGGAATATAAACCGCACATCTGGTTCATTTGTGTATATTGTACCTGAGTGGGTGGGGTAATATTTACATTCATTTTCCACTTCTAGGCTGTCCATCCGGTGTCTAGCCTGTGCACGCGAGAGAGTTCCATGTGTGCGTGTGTCTTTTACGTTGCATATTCTAGCATCTGCCGTTCACTCCGACTTGGAGCATTTCCCATTGCAAAACTGTCACCATGGTCTTCGAAACACACATTTACATTCCACAGGTCTAGTAAATGGGCTGTGTGGCTGCATGATGCCTTTTGTTTAAAAGAAATCCGGTGGCAGCCCAGCACTTTCTATACGGCTGTACTTTCCGCTGTAACTGTGGCTGTTGAAGAGAGAAGCTCAAAGGAATTTTTAGAATCTGCTGCCCCAGCAGGTAACATTCTGGGGTTGGTTCTTTTTATTGTTGTTGTTGTTGTTTTTTTTTTTTTCTCTGCTGTTTAAAATGTCCAAACCTTCTCGCTTGGCTAGACCTTTCTTGGCTAATGCAGCTTCCAAGCTGCCATCACCTCGAAGGGACGATTTGAACAGCAAACAGAAGAAAATCAGCGTAGGTGAGAAGATTTTGAAAACTGGAAGTGAAGGAAATTTGGCTAAACAGCAGCAGGTGCAAACAGCAGCCTCTCCTCAGCGGAAGGCTTCACCACACAAAGGTAATGTTGTAAATCCACTGCTTTTGTCAGTTTATGCTTAGAAACTTCTTTCTTAATACTGCCAGGTAACTGAAACAAACAAGACTTTTTACCATTTCGGAAACTTACCTGATTGCGTGAGGTTTTCTAAAATCCTGGAGAATGTTGCTGACATAACCGGTAATGAGGGAGAGGGAGGTAATCGAACTTTCCTTCATTGCTTAAGGAGCGATAAAAGAAAAACGGAGTGTTTTTACTTCTTTTTTGAGGATGACAGATTTTATTCTTGGTTGTGTTTCATGGTCTGTCATCGTCCAGTTAGACTCCTGTGAAGTTTCTTTTTTTATTGCTTAGCTGTATGAAGGGACATGTCCTCAAACCACATCATTAACTGGCCAGAGAATTTTCGCATGCTTAATTTTTTGCAGCCTGTTTTAAAAAGGAATTTGTGTCTGAAATGATAATCTAGCAACATGATTCCCTGCCAAGTATGACAAAAATCTCTGCTAGCGTTGTTACCTGGGACATGTAAGTGAGGGTTCTGAGGTGCCTATCACTTAGCAAGAATATTGTTGACTATTTGACCTGGAACTGAGAAATATGGTGACCAAACTATTATAATTTTAGGGTCCATAATCACAGAGAGCCGTGAAACCACAGCTCAAAATATAATAATTCTTTTCTCCATTATACCAAGAACTACATATTAAATCACCAAGCAGCATTTATATTAGTTATTTTTTAAATTACATTTTGAACTCTCCATCAGAAATGTAATTTCTGACACGGTGATTTTATAGTAAAATAAAAAATTGTTTTAATATTCTCATTCTTATAACTGGAAGGTTTTACTTTACAGAAAAAAATAAGTTCATTTTATAATTTTTATCCTGACCTCTTCTCTATTAAAAACTATACAAATGAATGTGCAGTGGTACATTTTTGTGCCGTGGACTAGTTCAAAGATGCAAATTTATGTCTGGAAAATTTTAACTTTTTTCTTAACTTGGCTTATTATTGTTTTATCCACTTTGATCAATGGAATGCTTGGACAATAACTATATTAACCAAAATACTTTATAAGAGATACATATAATGAACACTGAAGGACTTTAGAAATATTGATGATAGTTGCTTAATAGAGTGAATTTTGACGACTTAAAAGGAAAGTTCTCTTGATATTGTAATATGTGTTAAAGTTTGAAAAACTTCTTGTAAGAAAGGAATTTCAGCCACCTCAAGTTGAAAAGTATCCATTTAATGGTGTATATATCTGTGTCTGAGTAAGGTGTGCCCAGGAAGGCACTTTTTAAGCAAACCATCCAAAACCAGATGCTATTCCAAAGATTTTTTAAAATACCTTCTTTTGACAACCTGTGAGGATATCTTTGAATAGACTTAGTGGATGAAAATAGTATTTCTTTGAAAACAGATTCGTTTTGGGGGTTAGTTAAAAGTCATTTGAAACCAAGGATGATTATTGAGTTGAAAGGTCAGTATAGATAATGCATATTTTTGTAAAAAAAAAAAAAAA
>CM052897.1:109389042-109487721 GCA_028534135.1 Potos flavus
TTTTATAGCCACATCCTACTTCTTAAACCAACCAGAAATACAATAGTTAAAACTCTCAATGTGAAGTTTAATAGCTATTATCTGTTTTCCCATGAGGAGAGAAGGAGGAATATCAGTGCTCATTTGTTCAATTTTTGCTGAAAATGTTCAGCTCACTTCCATTAGCATATCAGTTGAGAGAAAAGTTGAAGAAAAAGGAATAATTATTTAGAGACTGATACTCAAATAGACATTAGAAAATAGAATTCTAGGAGATCATTGTTTAATATTTAGAGTATGTGCAATGGTCCCTGTTATCCATGGGGGATATATTCCAAGACCCCCAGTGGACATCTGAAGCTGTAGATAGTACCAAACTCTCTATATACTATTTTTTTCCTATACATAAATACCCCTGATAAAGTTTAATTTACAAATTAGTCACGGTAAGAGATTAACAGCAACCAACAATAAATAGAACAGTTATAACAAGATACTGTAATAAAAGCTATGTAAGTGGGATCTCTCTTTCAAAATATCTTACTTTGATAATATCTGTACTCACTCACTCTTCTTGTAATGATGTGAAATGATAAAATGCCTACATGATGAGCTCAAGTGACATGAATGACATAGGCTTGGTGATGCAGTGTTAGCTCGTATCGTCAGAAGGAAGATCATTTGCTTTTGGACCACAACTGGCCACAGTTGTGAATCCACAGAAAGGAACACTGCAGATAAGAGAGGGACTACTGCATATGTACCACTGATAGTGTGTCTTTCAGGACTCAACCAGTATTCATGTTGCTTGGATGACATTGTAATCTTACTACTATTTTCAAGGATATCTCCATAATCATCATTTCCTGAATGTTCAAGAAAGTAGGTACTGTATCTACTAAGTAAATCACTGTATCTGTTAGCATGCCTAATGAAACCAATTAAAAGGAACATTGTGCCATCATCAAGGGAGTTAGAACTTCCCTCAGTTGATAATCTTCAATTACTGAAGATAATATAAAACTTGTTTCTTTCCCAGTTATCTATTTAAACAGCTAGAAAATCTAAAATCTGTGCAGATAGTTACATAATCCTCTTCTTTATGAGTGAATGAGGAGTGGAAAAAATAATGTAAGTTTTGTTTATAAAACTTTCATCAGGGAAAATACAGTGGTTTGAGAAGTACCTTTGCACTAACTAATTCATTTACCTATTTAAAGCTTTATCCGCTAAACCTAACGCACTTAACATTGGCTATCCTAGGACTAGTTTTTCTCTTTCCACTTATACACAGATAATCTTAGTATTTCTCCAGGTCAGAGTCTTAATTGCTCAGTGAAATCAGCAAAGAAAGAGAAGAGAGCTAGTATTTTTAAGTCTGTCTTCATAACTTAATATTTAATTAGACACTATACTTAATGATTTCTGATTTTGAAGCGTGTTTAAGGAAGTCTCATTTCTGCTCAGTTGATCTTTGAATGCCAAATGGTGGGTGAAAAATCAAGTCCAGCCTGGTGTGGGCTTACATAAGATGAAGAGTATATTTGCACCACGCTGAACGCTTAACTAAATGTCATCGGTTACCAGATGACAATAAACATGAACTATGACTGCAACAATGACCCTGAAAACGCATTATTGGCCATCATTGTCAGAAAGTAGGAGAAAAATATAGCGAGTGTTGAGAAAGGAATGGGGAGTATGTCACAGAGCTAGAAAGAGAAGAGAGATGAGAAAAATAGATTTGGAAAATGACAAAAATAATGGAATATTACTCTGCTTATTATTTCACCACCTTTTTAAGTCAGTCTACAGAATCCTCGATTAGGAAGGACTTCCTCAGCATTCTTTTTTAATGAATGTTACTGAAAAGCAAAAAGGGAAAGTGTTTATCATGTTTTAATAATAAAGACCCAGTTCCAAAGGAGAGGTATCTTGGAAAGCCCTAATTTAGTGCAGATATTTTCAATGGAAGCTTGGGCAATCAATCAGGAAAGAAGAAATAAATATTGTTCTTTCCTAAGTGGATGAGGTAAACATAAAAATAATCGCATGATCATTTTTGTGCTACTATTTAGAAGTTTAAACTCAGGTTCTCAATTATGTTTTGACTTAATAGGATCCATAGAGGGGCCTGGTGTGTGCCTGACAGATGTGGTCAAAAAACTTCAAGGGTCATTAAATAGCAAGAGTCATGAGTGGGCAGCTACCAGCTCAGAAGCCTAAACTAGGCCGAGAACACTGGTAATCCAGCAAGACTTTGGGGAATATCGAGTAGGCAGTGAGTGACACGATCACATTTACACTGTCAAGGCATCTTGGTTGCAAGAAAGGGGATGGAGATTTAAGAACACAGGCAGAGAGGAAGTGAACCTAAGAAAGAAAGACAGAATCCCAGCGAAAGAAGATTGTTCCTCAGAGGTTCAGCAGCCTGGGGCAAGCAAAATCCAGCACTCCATAAACGTTCAGCAGAGGCCTGAATGACTGAACAAGCTGCAGGTGGGAGAAGAGAACTACAAAGGAGACATAGTTGATGACCTTCCACCATGGGAGATGGGATACAGGAGGGGACTGCCTGGGGCAACCAAGTAGGGGGTGAACCATTCCCGCAGCCATGGAATAGGAAGGACCTAGCAGCTCTGTGGAGGAAGGTGCTAGAAATAGTCAGGGCATATTGAGTTGGAGGTGTCTTGAGGGGCACCCAAGTAGATGCCTAGGAGCCAGCTGAATATATGGAGCTGAAATGTGAGGGTTCTGGGCTCCATCTACAAATCTGGGAGTTGTCAGCTTATTTGCATTTTTGGATATGGACACAATTGCCTTGCAAACATGTCAAGGGCTGAGGGCTGGAGGCTGGGGATTTGAGATGGTCTTATTCTGGCTGCTGCACTTTGGAAGAGGCAGTGATAACCTGGAGCAACTTTGTGATAGGGGAAGCGGTTGGGAGGACACGCTACCCCAACACGAGCGTGATCCATAAAGGCTGGGCTCCCCCACTTCCGGGGCAGAGCTGGGGCCAACCAGGACGAGTGTAATGGTGGGCGCTTTGAGCTTAATAGGAAAGAAGCCAAGTAAGTAACTGGATTGCCACAACAAGCAAGCGGCCTCACCCAGCAGCGAGCCTCGGGTCCCTCCGCCAAATGGGGGACAAGGCAGAGAAGAGTTTAGCTGAGAAGCGGAATTACGTGGGTTTTCCTGCTTCTTTCTACTCTCAGGTTCTGGGATAGATGGTGTCCTCTTAACAGAAAAGAATACAGCACGATTTCAGCGTAACACAAAATAAGTGAACTGTCCCTATTAAGGAGGGTTTGAGGTTATTTTTTTAAAAAACAGATTTTTACAAACCTTCTGTTTTTCAATTTTCATTTTCTGTCTATATTTTCTTCCATTACCCCATTCCTCTCTGATTTCTCCTCTGTCTTCCTACGGCTCTCCATAAGAGCCTGTCAGTAACAAACTCAGTTTTTGTCACATAAAAAATGTCAAAGAAACCAAATAACAAAGAGAAGAGCAAGGAGAGGCAGGTTATACGACATTTCTTTGAGCCCTAATGTCTTTTTTTTCTGTTCATATGATCCGATATTCTCATTTCATCTCCCGCACTGCCTCTTGGTTAGCTCTCTTCATGGCCCCCTCTGCTGTCTCTGAGCTGCCTGTCCTTCCTGTGGGCCCCAGGAAGCTGAGAGTGCCCTTCCTCATCTCCTAACACACACACACACACACACACACACACACACACACACACACCTTCTTTGTGTGTTGAGCACAGCCTGAAATCTCAAAAGTAGGCACTTCATTAAGGCAGTCCTCCTGCTAAAACACACGCCATCTTGGATGACACGTCATTCCAAATTATTACTGGTCTTTTATGCCTTGTGTGAATGAATGTTACATCTCTTTAAGAACTGTGTTGTTGTTGTTGTTGTTGTTGTTGGTTTACGTGGGAGATAATCCAAGGAGGGGGGAAGTTTAAGGAGGGGGTATAGGCTTGGAGCCTTTCTGCCCCTTTATTGTTGGTCTTCAAATGCCACTGCTGCATGTCTCCTAGGACTTTTGCCTCTGGTAAGAAGATATGTTGCTAACATTTTTCCAACTTATTTTGAGTGTATCCTGTCTAGTTTCTCCTTCCTCTCCTTAATTGTCACCATGGTGATTCACTTCAGTCAGAGATATATTATTTATATTTGTTGAACAATGTAAGTCCTCAATCTGATTATTTTATGCTCGTATTTTATTTTTAAGAAACCATGTCTCTTTCATGGTTTCCCTAGTGATCCAAAAATTTGCTTCTGTCCCAAATCTTAAGGCATTCTATCCATTCTCATTACTATGCTTATTGACCAACTTAAGTTTTTTTGAAAATTCTGAGAGGTCATTACTAAAAATGGTCTACCCTCTAAGAGAAGCCTGGGAATTCTGTTCTTCCAAGAGACATTTTCCATGGGGAACCACCTGTGGGAAGCAGGGCCCTGGAGGGCAAGACTGACAGTGAGTGGGATCTTATCCATATACTGGGGTCATCAAGACCTGAGACAAAGATTGGTAGCCAGCTTGTGATAATGACTCCAGACTAGCACGGCTGACCCATGAGTCAGGACCAGGCTATGTGCTTATTTTCCTGCTGAGCTCATCTGAAGATTGATACTGAGTAATTATGCCATGTTTAGTCCTGAACACGCAGCATCTACTGCTTAGAGAACTTACTGATATTCAGCAGAGTAGAAACCTAGGGGCTGCCCCATTACTTGGTGCGGCTAACAGATATACTGATACCTTTAAATTGTGGCCATAAAGAAATAGCACTTACCCTAAGGATTTTCATCTGGGCCTCTTCCCGGAGCACAGCCAGCTCATCCTTGTGTTTCTGGAACTGAGGGTCCAAGAACCTTGGGATGGTGGTAGGCGAACCTCTCTTTTTCTCTCTTAGGGAACTGTTTCTGCCTCCTGACCACTCCTGACCATTCTAGGAATATTCGCTTCCTTGTGTCCAGAGTAGCTTTTTCCATCCCCGCAACAACCCCATGTACAACTGAAGCTTAGGAAAGTTAAATGCCTTATCTAAGGGTCTCAAAACTGGAGAATTGTGACCCAGACTCAGGGACCTTTGTCTCCAGCATCCATGCACTCCCCTGCCCTGATCGATAACATAAAATAAAAGCCTGTTCTCTTTACTAGACACTAGAGAATACTAGAAAAAGAAGAGAGAGTTGACGTCTTGTGCATTCAGAGATTTTTAAAAGAAAAGGATGCTGTTATGCTCTCAGACCTAATAAGCTAAAACCATTATTTAAAAACTAATTGCAAAAATACTATTGAAAGAAGATTCAGATGTAAAGTACTAGAAGAGTTAAAGGAGAAAATGTCATTTAGGGAAGATGTGGCTCAAGGGATTTGAATTGACCTTGGGGTTTGGGGGCTGGCAACTATGACAGAGGAGGAGCCCAGATGGCATGGTGCTCTGGGGACCCTGAGAAGTCATGGGAGAGGAAGGAACAATCAAGTGGGAAATCTTCTCACAACATAACCCGAACTTAGACCAACAACTTTCTAGGATTTCTCTGCAGCAGATCCATTCACTTTAGACGGCATTATTTCTCTCTCAAGAAAATTTTCACATCGGATATTCACCAGTGATGCTGATGTGTGGGCAAGTGCTTGGGCCCTAATCTCAGTGTTTCCCCTGACCAGCTGAGTGAGCGTGAGGTTTGGAGTCAAGGCACAGTTTAGGGGCAAAGGGAGAGCAGCAGTCACCCTGGATCCCATGGGGCGGGGCGGGGGGAGGGGGTGGCGTATGAAGCTATAATAAGGCCATAGGGCAACTCTGAGCACTAGGGTTGGATTTGGGCGCTCTCTGTCCACACCATGAAACTCTCCTGGCACACTGTTTATCAAATGGCCACCTCTTATCATTTTCTCTCTCTATGAGCAGGATAACAATCTCCATTTCCCTTAGAAAATAAATGGAATAATACCATCCACTCCCCCGGGGTATTATATCATCATTAAAAGGAAGTAAGATAAGCCTATTTAAATACAAATAAGGTATCTGATTATTCCCAGTTCTTTGAAATACTGACACATGCTTCCTGTAAAAGATCTGTGGTCGATCTTGGAGAAGAAATTACCTATTGCACGACAGAACGTTTCTTTGTACTTAGAAAATCAGTCATTGGCGAAGAGGAGTGTGGCCCCCGACACAGGCTGTAGATAACATTTGGGACAGTGGCGCAACCACATCTGTATATCCCCATCACCCACAGACACGACCCCCTGTAGCCGTGTTTGCATCTGCAAAGTCGGGGCCCAACTACAACGAAATGCTCATAGAACAGATCCTCTCTTCTGAAAAGTGAGGCTTGGATCTAAAAGATGGTACGAAGTTTCCGTTGGTACTTAAGCCGGAACATCCTGGCATATCCCCATTTGGCTCAGTGTATAGGGAATTGGATGATGTAGTTTGCAGGGAGAAAACATTAAGAGACGGGCAGAGAGGGGGAGTAGGGCAGACAGATGAGGCTGCCGAGTCCAGACAGTCACATGGCCCTTCGTACTTCCTGCCTGTGTCTTGGACGCCATACCACCACATCCTGTACATTCTCCTTTTTGCTTAAACAATGGTGAGTGGATTTCTGTCACTTAAAATCAAAAGGTCCCTAATGAAATGTCCTGATTTCCAAGACTTCTTTCCCTTGCTGATTTGTGTTTAAGGCTTCCTGTAAGTGTGTCAGATCTGGTGAAATTTTAGCGGAATGGGCGATGAAAGCAGGTTCATTTCACTAGTAATGGCTAGTGGAACCGAGCCAGCTCCTTCCAACCCTGATGATACTGTAAGCTGTTCAGTTGTTTATCTGGTCCTCCTTGGTCAGTGTTTAGCCTCGGTTTTTTTTTAAGAGGATGGAGGAGGAAGAAGGAACATTCTGTCCTTGGCATGACTAGTATTGCTCAGTGGCACATCTGTTTACCTAAGTCATTAAAGGGCCTTCCAGAAGCAGCCAATCCTTTCTCAAGCGTTAGGTCAGCAGTCTTGATTAGAATCAGCATCAACCACCCATGAAACTAGAAGCTTCCCCTGTGATTTACTGTTACAATAAAACCTCACTAATTAACCATAATTGGGAAGAAAAGCTCATCTCAATTTTAAGATTCTAAAAGAAGCAACATTTTCATTTCTTTCAACTTTGCATAGTGATTTAAATTAGGTTAACCAGGTATACTTGACTTAATGTATAAATAAAAATTATTTCTAGATAGCACATCAATTTAATATGTGCATTTTTGGTATGTAAATGGTCTTTCGAACAGCTTGTTCTTTTAGGCAGGCAATTTAAGCATTCTACTTCTGCGCCTACAGTATTAATAGTTTAGAACGTGCTTTTCCCCATTGAAAAAACAATGATTAACTTAATCTTAACACTTGTCAAAATTACTTTTAAACAAGTGGGGTCTGAATTGCAGATATTATTGTTATTTTTGGATCAATATGACAATGATTGCGGGAGCAAATGGTATGAGTTAGAGTGTCATGAAAACCGGTTTTACAGCTTCCTACGTCTTTCCTACGGATTTACGCTGAGGCTGAAAACGAAATGATTTAAGAGTCTAGTGGAACGATTGTGTGGTGGGTATACTGAAAATGATTTCTCCTGCGTGTTTGATAATGCTGTGATCTTTAGGCCCTGGTTTCCAACTTATAAAGAGATGGGGGTACATGCAAATAAGCCTGTGACAGGATGTTCGGTGCCCCAGATCATTTCTCCTGGTTGTCGATTTGCTGTTTGTGAAATCTGAAGAAAATGAGCTTGGAAGCCAAAGCTGGTGTTGTGAATAGAGATATCTTATACAGCTACACTAATTTCAAGCCTACGGAAATATCTTTTTAGATCGCGTCACATGTGCTGCGTTGGGCTATGGAAGCACAGAGTTTTTGTTTTCTAGGGGGAAATGGAGAGGGTCTGACTCACACTGGCCATTCATCTTCGGAGAATCCCCCTCCCACCTGGTTCCTCTCCCTTCCTGTTGCCTGGATGCTTTCAGCTTCCTGCCTTAATTTAACGAGTCCATGAAGTCATGTGCACTGTCTAGTAGGATGGAGTGTGCCCGAAAACTAAGGCAAGTTTTTGGAACCCCTTGGAAACTGTGTGCGTTCCTGTGTTCCTTCCTGCAGAAGTAGACGCTGCAGCCTCGCCTAGCTGGGCCCGGAAGTACATCTTTGACTTCCTGGGGTCAAGTCTCCTAGAAGCCCGCCCTTGGCAGATCTCCCAGGCGTTCAAGATGGGACCAAACACCATGGCATTAACATTGTCGGCTAGTAAAGGAAGATAGATGAAAAGAAGCTTTCTGTCGTTGAAGGCTGTGGTGCTTTGTTCCCACTTGTAGTTCAGCCTCTGGACAGGAATGACTGATGGGCGTGGGTAACTTCACCCCCGGGAATCCGTCGTGCTGGCCCAGGGCACCAGCCTCTGTCCCAATTCTCATGGGCTTCAACATTGTCGAGTGTGTCTGTCATTTGTTTGGCACCTTTGCTTCCTTTTTGCAGTCTTTCATCTTACATAAAAATAAAGCATGTGTGAGATACCGAAATCAAGTTTTTCTAAAGAAAGATGGGAAAGAAGCAGGAGCTGGGGGGGCCCCCCTGTCTGGTGCCGCTGCAGTTCCTGTGGTGCCACAGTCTGTCTCTGTGCTTCCCTCCAGTGGTGGCCTCCTGATTAGTGGGCATGTGGCCCTACAGAGCGCTGGGTTTCACTCTGCCTCAGTTCTCATCCAGACCCCATTATTGACTGTTGGAACACCCTCAGGAAAATTACTACATCTCTCTCAGCCTCGGTTTTATGAAAAATAAAATTACATAAGAGGAAGCACTCAATAATCACTAGCTGGCTTCGTGACATTAGCTTTGGGGCGACGTATGGGCCTCTGTGTATCCCGGCAGAGAATCAGTCTCCGAGTCTGTCTAGCACGTCTTCGCAAAAGAAGAATAACGCTTTACGTTTTGAAGTATGTGGACGCAAATCTCTCAGTATTTTATCCATTGAATGTTACTCAAATGATGCTTGCTTAATAGGTGAGGTGATAAAGTAAGGTGACAGCCAAATGTAAATCTAAAATGACTAGCAGTTGCGACAGGAAGAAGTTGCAGCTAGCTAGATACGGGGGAGAGGAGGCGAGTGGAGTTGGAGCTACCGTGAGCTTCTGCCTCATGCAGTGGGTGGATGGCAGTGCTGTTCACCAGGCAGGGGTCACAGTGAAAGGCTCAGCACAGTGCTCTGTGATCAGTGTACAGGCATACTTCATTTTATTGTGTTTTGCCTTATCACACTTTGCAGAGTCTGTGTTTTTTTTTACAAATTAAAGTTTTGTGGCAGTCCTGCATCAAGCAAGTCTGTTGCTGCCATTTTCCAACAGCATTTGCTCAATTCATGTCTCGGTGTCACATTTGGCTAATTCCTTCAATATTTCAAACTTTCTCATTATTATATTTGTTATGATAACCTATGATCAGTGATCTTTGATGTTACTGCTGTAATTGTTTCACCAAAATGAAATGATTAAGTTAAGCATGGAAGGCAAGTCAAAAGCCTGGATAAGCTGAAACCCAGACCTCTTGCACTGGTTAGCCAAGTTGTGGATGCAAAGGAAAAGTTCTTGAAGGGAATTAAAAGTGCTACTCCAGTGAACACATGAATGGTAAGAGAGCAAAACAGCCTCGTTGCTGATAGGAAGAGAGTTCGAGCGGCCTGGAGTTTAAAAGATCAAACCAGCCACACATTCCCTTTAGCCAAAGCCTCTTCCAGAGTAAGGCCCTGCCACTCTTCAAATCTTCAATTCTGTGGAGGCTAAGAGAGGTAGGGAAGCTGCAGAAGAAAAATTGGAAGCTAGCAGAGGTTGGTTCATGAGGCTTAAGGAAAGAAGTCGTCTTCATAACATGAAAGTGTAAGGGGAAGCAGCAGGTGCTGATGGAGAAGCTGTGGCAAATTATCTAGAAGATGTAGCTAAGATCGTTCATGAAGGAGCCTACAGTAAAGAACAGATTTTCAATGTAGACAAAACAGCGGAAGAAGATGCCATCTAGGACTCTCATAGCTAGAGAGAAGTCAGTGCTTGCCTTTGAAACCTCAAAGGAGAGGCTGACCCTCTTGTTAGTAGCTAATGCAGCTGGTGACTTGAAGTTGAAGCCAATGCTTATTTACCATTCTGAAAATCCTAAGAGCTCTTAAGAATTATGCTAAATCTACTCTACTTGTGCTCTGGAAATGAAACAATGCCTGAATGACAGCACATCTGTCCACAATGTGGTTCGCTAAATACTTTAAGCCCACTTTTGAGATGTACTGCTCAGAGAAAGAATTCTTTCAAAACATGACTACTCGTTGACAATGCACCTGGTCACCCAAGGGCTCGGATGGAGATGCACAATGAGATCAATGTTGTTTTCATGCCTACTAATACAACATCCATTTTGCAGCCCACAGATCAAGGGGGTAAATTTTAATTTCAAGTCTTATTATTTATTTTAAGAAGAGTTATTATAGAAATAGATTTTTCTATAATATTTCCTATAGAAATATATTTTGTAAGGCTTTAGCTGTTATAGATAATTCCTTTGATGGATCTGGGCAAAGTGAGTTGAAAAGCCCCTGGAAAGGATTCACCATTCTAGATGCCATTAAGAACATTTGTGATTCATGGTAAGAGGTCAGAAGATCAACATGAACAGGAGTCTGGAAGACGTTGGTTCCAATCCTCATGGACGACTTTGAGTAATTCAAGATTTCATTAGAGGAAGTAACTACAGATGGGGTAGAAATAGCAGGAGAACTAGTATTAGAAGTGGATCCTGGGGGTGCCTGGGTGGCTCAGTCAGTTAAGTATCCAACTCTTGATTTCAGCTCAGGTCATGGCCTCAGGGTCATGGGATGGGCCCCGCGTCACTCTGCACTCAGTGAAGAGTCTGCTTCTCTCCTCCCTCTCTCCCTCTCCCGCTCCTACCCCCAACTTGCATGATCTTGCTCTCTCTCTCTCTCTCTCTGAAATGAATAAATAAATCTTTAAGGAAAAGTGGAGCCTGAAGAAGGGACTGAATGCTGCAATCTCATGATAAAACTCGAGCAGATGAGGAGCTGCTTCTTACGGATGAGCAAAGAAAGTAGTTTCTTGAGATGGAACCTACTCCTGATGAAGATGCTGTGAAGATTGTTGGAATGACACAAAGGATTTCAAATATTATATAAACTTCGTTGATAAAGAAGCAGCTGGGTTTGAGAGGACTGACTCCAATTTTGAAAGAAGTTCTGCCGTGGGTCAAATGCTATCGAACAGCTCTGCATACTACAGAGAAATCCTCTGTGAAAGGAAGAGTCTATTGATGTGGCAAACTTCGTTGTTGTCTTATTTTAAGTAATTGCCACAGCCATCCCAAAGGTCCATAACCACCACCATGATCAGTCAGCAGCCATCCACATCAAGGCAAGACCCTCCATCAACAAAGAGAGTATGACTTGCTCAAAGCTCAGATGATGGTTAGCATTTTTTTAGCAATAAAGTATTTTTAAATAAGGTACGTGCATTGTTCTTTTAGACACAGTGCTATTACACTATAATATCATGTAACATAACTTTTCTATGCACTGGGAAACCAAAGAATTTGTTTGACTTGCTTTATTGTGATATTGGCTTTATTGTGGTGGTCTAGGACCGAACGCACAATGTTTCCGGGGTGTGCCTGTTTTTGAGGACCCGTTGAGTGTCCTTTGTCCACAGAACATCTAAGAGAGATGTGTAATTTGAGGCTGGGCCTCGGGAGAGAAATCTAAGAGCTAATAGGTTATAGTTAAGAATTGTCAGGTCTTTACACCTGCCATCCGTCCTGTCCAAAACACTCTCCAGCTACCTTCACGCTTCACTCCCCATCTCCCTAAGATCTTGGCTCAAATGTCAGCTTTGCAGGAAGACTTTCCTGGCCACCTAATTTTAAGTGGCAAATGCCTCCTACCGAAGCACTTCTTGTCTACCTTGTCTTTATCATATTTGTCCCATGATACGTAACATTATCTGAACTACTATATATTTTACTTACTTTTATGTTTTTATTTCACTTCTGATGTTCTGCCTATTAGCATGTAGGTATGCTCCGTGTGGTCAGGGACTTTGGTCTGTTTTGCTTACTTCTGTATCCCCAGCTGCTAGACTGGGGCCTGGCACATAGAAGCACTCAACAAATAGTTTCCAAGTGAGAAGATGAGCCCTTATGTATGCCTGACGCTAAGTACTTCACATGTAGCATCGCAATTGATCTAGGTGAGAAAACTAAATTTAGGAGATGTAGCTGTGTTGTTAGTAACAGAGCCAGGAAAATGAATGAGATCTGCGGGGAGAGTGGTTAATGAAAAAGAGAAGAGGACCTAGGACAAAGAGCTAAAGCTCGTCATCCTTTTAGACACAGGCAATTGTGGAAAGGGACCCCATAGAGGAAAACAAGAAAAGCCAATCAGAGCAGGAGGAAAAACAGGCTGCTGTAGGGCAGACAGACCAAGAGGGAGAAGTGTCCAAACCTGTTGGATACTACAGAGAAGTCAGCTTAGGTAAGGAGCCCAAAGTGATTGAGGGAGATCGTATGTGTGGTCTGGCCACCCTTGTCTGCTGCACCTGGTCCAGGTTCACTGCTGACAAGCCTCTTACCAAAATAAGTATTGTTCTAGAATAACGAATTATACCATAATAACTATTTGTATTTCGAGCTGCTCAGACAAAGCATATTGCAAGGATGTAAGTGGCACAGTTTACTTTTAAGCAGAAAGTAGATGATCGGTATACAGTTCAGTGGTGCCCAGACTTTGTTATCATGAACTGATAACATTTGAGGGGGAAGAATGGGTCACTGAAATATTAGACTTCTCGCAATCATCTAGCTATTGTGCTCAATTCAGAGAGGGCAGTCCAAGCACTGGGAATGAATAAATTAAGAATCACTTAGGAGAGGGGTGCCTGGGTGGCTCAGTCGGTTAAGCATCTGCCTTTGGTTCAGATCATGATCTCAGGGTCCTGGGATCCAGCCCTGACCCCCGCATTGGGCGTGCTGCTCAGTGGGGAGCCTGCTTCTGCCTCTCCCTCGGCCTGCCGCTCCCCCTGCTTGTGCTCGCTCCCACTCACTCTCTCTCAAATAAAAAAAAATTTTTTTTAAAGGATCGTTTAGGAGACATGAAACCCAGACAACAAGATCACTTGTGTTGGTTTGTTTTGTGGTCCTCAGTGCAAGTCAGACATCTTTTTGGAAAAGATATGACTTCAGTCCTTTGCCACCAACAACTTGCCCCATTGTGGACACTGTGATTTGCCCTGCCGCTCTGTTTGCCATGATTCACTTTTCTGAAAGTCTGGTTTGAAGCAGAGAAAACAGCTCTCCCAGTGGTGCCAAGGAGTAGTCTGAAAAGTTTTTAGCGCCTTTGGTAATCATCAACCTCCCCATCTCACGCCACGAAAAAATATACAGTCATACAATTGCAATTTTAAAACATGGTTGTTCGGTTACTTTCTGGCAAATCCCTTGGCTGCCCTCACGGCTCCCTCCCTTACCCCCCCACCCCACCACGCCCCCAGGACACACACACCTGACACCGGACACCGGGCAGGTGAGTCTCTCAGATACGGTGCCTGGTGTTGGTTGTTAATAAAGTAAAGCTTTCAAGGGAGGAGATTACTAAAAACAGGATGGAAGTAACTTTAAAAAGGAGCTTCAACAAAGGAGGCTTTTTTCCCAGGGCCAACTCTGCCTTCGGCGGTGGAGCAAATTAGGCATTTCTTTTGCTTCTGACAGTATTTCAAAACTGGAGAGCCTTCCTCGGTTATGGAGGGTACAGAAACTCATTCATTATCAGACTGACATTAGCCAGAATATTTTAATGTCAACAAAGACATTTGAATGATTGTTAGCCTAATTATTTCTTATATTCCCTTTGGAAGTTCCCATGTGTACAAGATTTTAAATAAGGAGCATGTCCAGATTGATTCTTTTTTTGTTCCCGGAAGAATCCTGAATTTTATCAAGGATACAGTCTAATTGAACTTGGAATAAAGCTTTAGTTTCATATTTTCTGGCTAATGTTCCATAAATGTCATAACTTTGCTGTTTAATGGGGAGTGTGTTTTTATGTAATAGATATGCCAAACATTAATGAAGGGAAGAAGAGAGAGAATGAGTGAGAAATGCCAGCTCAAGCTTAAAAACATCAAAATTAGCAATAAAAATGGAAGTTTCTTTTCCCCGGGAACGGGAGGGAGATAGTCACAGATGTAAGAGCAGACGCAGCCTGATCCTCTCTTCCGATTTCCCATGAGGGACTCGCGGTGCCCTTGACCCAGCTATTCAACTGCCTCATGCCTGGTCCCTTTGTGGGTTCCCTGGGGACTGTGGTCTTCCTCGCCTAAGTGGCAGTGAGGCCTCCTGTGGGTGCGGGACCCACGGGCCTCGGTCTTCCTCATCACCCACTGTTCCCTAAGGCTTAGGATAGAGGCCTTCATCCAATTTGGAGATTGGTGCGGGATATTCATGGTATCCAAACTCAGCAAATCTGTTCATCTCTAGATGAAAAGGTTTAATATCGACTGTCACTTGGGTGGCAGAAAGAGTCAGCCTGATTTAGTTGGAAGTATGAGTCATAGAAAATTTTCAAGAAATGTAGTTTTCTTGATTGGAAAGATGTTTAGTAACTAGGATCATGTTAAATCTGTGCCCAATGGCCAGTCTGTAAGAAGCTACTTGGAGGGGTGCTCAGTGGGTTAAAGCCTCTGCCTTCGGCTCAGGTCATGATTCCTGAGTCCCGGGATCGAGCCCCGCATCGGGCTCTCTGCTTGGCAGGGAGCCTGCTTCCTCCTCTCTCTCTGCCTGCCTCTCTGCCTACTTGTGATCTCTCTCTCTGTCAAATAAATAAATAAAATCTTAAAAAAAAAAAAAGAAAAAAAAAAGAAGCTACTTGGACACATCTTTAAGAATAGTCTGTTTTTAATGTATTGTTCATATGCTTTTCGAAAGGCATATCTAAGGTGGGGATTCTTGGGAAGTACTGTCTTACAGTTTGAGCATTCCTCTACAACTGTATGTTCTTCATTGATTTATTAGGTATTTATTTCAGTCGTAAATTTTACATACTTTTTAAGTGATTCTCAAATTCCTTACTAAAGGAGTCCAAATATATGACATTTTCTGATTGCTACATTTGACCCCAAGTTCTCCCTGCCCATTCGCTGGTTGGCAAGCATAACACGTGTTTGAATGAATGAATTAGTAAATGAATGAATGACCAAAGCCCAGAGATTCAGTCCTCATTCCGTTTAGTTGGCCTCACTTTATTCCATGTGCAGAGACAGAATTTCGATTTCTGACCATCTCCTTAATACCACCTGCAGAGGCCCATTTGTACAATCTCAGCCCCTGTCTTAGTTCAGGATCCTATAACAAAATATGAGAAATAACAGAAATCACTTCTCACAGTTCTGGAGGCTGGAAGTCTGAGATCAGGCTCTAGCAAGGTCGATTTCTGGTGAGATCCCTCTTCTAGGGTGCAGACCACCTCTTTCTCATGATGTATGTTTCACGTGGCACAAAGTGTCCTTTAGAAGGACACAAGTCCCATTCATGAGGACCTCACTCTTTTTTTTTTAATTTTATTTATTTATTTGACAGAGAGAGAGAGATCATAAGTAGGCAGAGAGGCAGGCAGAGAGAGAGGAGGAAGCAGGCTCCCTGCGGAGGAGAGAGCCTGATGCGGGGCTCGATCCCAGGACCCTCAGATCATGACCTGAGCCGAAGGCAGAGGCTTTAACCCACTGAGCCACCCAGGCGCCCTGAGGACCTCACTCTTATGACTGAGTCACCTCCCAAAGGCCTTGCCTTCTCTAATACCATCACCCTGGAGCTTAGGATTTCCACGTATGAATTTTGGAGCGATGCACACATTCAGGTCCTAAGAGCCACAAAGGAAAGCATATTTTGCTTTGTGCAAGGGGTTTGTTCCGTCCTGGCAGAGTCCTGTTGCTCACGGAGACAGATGTCAGTGCTTTTTTCACATCTACACATTTAGAAGTGAGAAGGTGACGAGCTTCCTGGCTGCACGGGGGTTAGAAACAGTATGTTGTGATTTTGTGGTTTTCTCTTTCTATCAAGCCAGAGCCATGTCCAAGCTCCCGGGGCTTCCCATGATGGGATGAAAATGGAGCAGGGCAGCTACTGGGTTCCTGAGCCAAGGAAAGGGACAGTCCACTTCTAACAAGGTGGCCCCAATGTCCTTTTCCTGGGCTCACTGATCCATTTCCCATTCCGCATCCCTCAGGAGCCCTGCGGCTGTGTGGCACCAGATGAACTCCAAGGGTTAGGTAGAGAGTGGTTTTTCCCCCTGGAGAAGAGGCTTCTGGCTTTGAGAAGTCAAGGATGCCAGGCTTGAGGAGTCATTTCCCAGCCCGTGTTCTTGGCTTCTGAGTGTCTGAGCACCGTCTTGGCCGCTCTGTCTCTGCCTTGTTCTCTGTCTCTTCCATCAGCGAGACCCTCCTCCTCCTCTGAGATCCAGTAGACTGAGAAGGCTCTCTTAAACAGGTCTTCTCTAGATTTTCCAAACAGAGCTAATCTTCCTTCTCCTCTGCCCCCAGTGCCACAAATCACACTGGATTCTCGTCTCTGCTTTCCGATCTCTCCCAGAGAGAATGTGTGGGTAAGGGTTCCCAGGGGACGGATATCTCTGATCCACACCGGGTCCCTAGCCCCCTGCGTAGAGTGGCTGCTCTCAAGAAGTCTGTGAGTGACTCAAAATCAGGCAGCAACTTTGCAATCACAGAACCACTTCCTAGCATTCTTAGCCCTGCTTTAAAGATGCTAAGTATCCTAGAAGGAATTTCTTAACAGTACAAGAAAATTTATTTATAGAATGACAGCCCCGTGATGTATAACATTGTGGCTGAAAAAATCAAAACAATAAGCAGAAGTTATTAAAACGCTCGTCACTTGGATAGATTATTTCTGGATTCGCAGCCCGACATGCCACCTGCAGAGTATTTCCCTGATTATATGAGACTGATGACTGTCTCCAAACCTTTTTCCAAAACCAAGAAATTACGTTTCCTGACTTTAAACTCCCGGCTGTTTCAGGTACACTGAGATGAGATTACCATAGCAAGTCCTTTTGTATGGAACTGTTCCATAAAACATTTATTGGTTCCTGCGAGTTTTTAAGGCATTAAATCTGATATCCAACAACTGACGGTGTGATTATCAGTCTTGGCTCACAAATTGCTCCGCCGCATATCAGAACGAGGCCTTCTAGAATCCAAACGATTGGCTGAAGTCATTTCAGATAGTCCCTGGAGGTCTTACAACCATAATTTCCTCAACAACATGCTCAGCAAACTCGCATTGTAATCATTGAAACAAACACAACTGCTATTTTTCTTATTGTGTCATTATTGTTACCACGATTTTCTTTTTCTAAGAGTAGGAAAAAAAAATCTGTCCTCCTCTACTCGAGAATGAGCGAGAAGTCACCAGAACTTCTAATGATCAGGGGTCAGCGTTAGGGGCCATAGAAAGGAAACGCGTTTATGTTATCTAGAAGGCTGGCTAATATGCCAGATTGTACCAAGTAAGGGGAATTTTCACGACCGTGTCACCTGTCCCCAAGTCCTGTGCATACTCAGGTGTTGTGACGTCAGGGTATTTGGTGAGCCGGTGGTTATTTGTGACATGGAGATCATACTTTGCAAATAAGTGTGTTTTGGTAGAAAATGAAGCAAAAATACGGCTGTAGACAAATACTAACAGTCTGCTGAACTGGGAGCTTGACTTCTCGTTCTGAGCACCTGCCCCATCACGGCTGGACGGGCAGAGGTGAGGACTGCCTCCTCAGCACACTGACGGTCCCTTAGAGAACAGCTCGAGCCTGGTGTCATCAGGAGACTGGCTGGTGGGGTCAAGGGCTTATGCAGGCAGGTGCTCTGAACGTTCTGAACTTGTCTTCCACTGTCCCCTATGAGGTCACGTTAAGGTCAGACTAGGGCTTCAAGAGGCTCACTGCCTTCCTGCTCTCTCAGAAAAACGGAGGGGCTACTTCCTTGTAATCAAAAGCCAGTCCCTCCTGCCCTCTCAGAAGCCTGA
The DNA here is from genome assembly GCA_028534135.1 of Potos flavus. NCBI lineage: Eukaryota > Metazoa > Chordata > Mammalia > Carnivora > Procyonidae > Potos > Potos flavus. Next base: position 109,407,155 of record CM052897.1, read on the forward strand.
TTACCCCTCCCTCCCCTACATGCTGCCCTTTCCTTTATCTTCAGCCTCTCCCCGTCTGCTTTCTCCTTCCTGCCCTCATTAACCATGAGCCAGTCTTTTTTTTTTTTTAATCTTTGCCAAACCCTCCCTCCCTTAACCTGGGGCCACCTCCAACCGCAGCCCTGTTCACTTTCTGCATGTCAGCCAGAATCTTCCAAAGCCCTGCTTTCACATATGCATGCACCTCCTTACCTTTAAGATTTATTTATTTATTTGAGAGAAAAAGAGAGAGAGAATGTGAGCAGGGGGGAAGGGGCAGAGGGAGAGAGAGAGATGAGCAGACTCCCCACTGAGTAGCGAGCCCCACTTGGGGCTCGATGCCAGGACCCTGAGATCATGACCTGAGCCGAGAGCAAAAGTCAGACACTTAACCAACTGAGCCACCCAGGCACCCCCACCTCCCTCTTACTTTTAACCCTCTCCAATCCTGTTTTGATCCTACCACCGCACCAAAACCACAAAATCAGTAAGACATTGGTGATTGGAAAGTTACACAGGGCCTTCCTGTGCAACCCAGAAATTGCACTCCCAAGAGAAATGAAAGCTTTTGTTCAGACAGCGCCTGCGTGCAAATGTGTGTGACGGCTCTGTGCATTATCAGCAAACCCTGAAAGGAACCAGCATGTCCTTCCGCCACTGAATGGATAAACAGATTGTGGTTATAGCTGCACAGTGGAATACTACTTAGCAGTGAACAGGAATGAGGCTTGATTCACGTAGGAATTGATAATAACATGAATGATCCCTAAATATAGTTTGCCAGGCCCCAAAGTCTGCATAACGTGTGATTCTATGTATGGCATTTTGAAAAAGACAAAACTCTCAGAATAGAGACAGGTCAGTGGTTTCCTAGGAGTTGGGGAGGAAGGCTGAGCTAATGGGACAGCATGAGGAAATTTGGGGGGACGGGGGCGATGGAACTAGTCTGTATCATGACTGTGGTGGTGGGCGCATAACTCTATGCATTTGTCAAAACGCAGAGAATTCTAAAGCACAGAGTGTCTTTTACTATATAGAAACTTCTTTGAAAAGCACCTAGGATAGAGGAGATTCCCCCAATTGGAATCCAGACTAACCCATGGAGACATGAAATGGACGCATGATTTCCCCAGCTCCATGGGGACTCAGTAGTCCTTAGCGTGCTGCCTTCAACAGCATTTAACACCGCGGTCCTTTGGCCCACTTTCTTCCCTTAGCTCCCCAGCTAACACCTCCTCCACCTTTCTCCTACTTAATTAGCTTCCCTTTCTCACACGCCCCGGCAAGGTCATCCTTCTCTACTCACCATTCCACCTCCCAAGTTCTCCCTGTCAGCCTCATCGCCTCCCATGGTCACGATTACCAATTATTCCAGTGAATCTCCAATTTGTGTTTCCCACAAGGACCTCTCTTCTGAGCTCCAGACTGTCATATGCTCCCGCCCACTAGGGGTATCCACTGTGGACTGAACTATCCCAAACTCAGCTTAGCATCCAGGGCCTTCCCCACAACCACAGCTGCTTCCTCTCCTGGGCCCCCAGCTCACTAAAGACCGAGAACTTGGCCATCATCCTTAACCTCCCTCTGTCTCTCCTCTCTCTCCCTCACTGTCGCATCTCATGCTCTCTTGAATCCTTATGTTTGCTCCTTTTCCCACTCACTTCCATGACACCACATTGGTCCAAGCCACCATCAATCTGTTATCTATCCCAACACTTCTATTTGGTCATTGGCAGCATCTTCTTCCAAACTTCTTGCCGTGCAGCTGGGGTGATCTTCCTAAAACACAGTAAGTTGCATTCCTGTGCTTCAAACCTGCCTGTGGTTTCCCATTGCTTTTATACTGAAGCGCAAATTCCTCAGCGCATCCTACCAGGCTCTTCATGGTTTGGCCCCGGGTGACCTTCGGCCTTTACTCCCCACTGTGCTTCCCCATTCTCTGCATCCAGCTCCGCTAGCCTTCTTTCTTCCCACGGATGCATCAGGCTCTTTCCCACTTCAGGCCCTTTGCATATGCTGTCCCCTTCCCCTGCACTTCACTAGCTAATCAGCATTCACCCTTCAGGCCCCAGGACCCCAGAGAGTAAGTTTGCTTCTCTCATTACATGTTTTCATAGTTTTTCTTTCTGAGCATTCATCTGCAATATCAACCCCCTTCTCTAAAAAAGCAAGCAGGAAATGGGCCTGGCTAGTTCATGGCTGTCTCCCCAGAGCTAAGGATGATGTGGAACACATTGCAGGTACTCGGTCAGTATCTGTTGGAAGGAAATAAAAACCAAGTTAATAAGTGTAGTAAAACACAGCACAATACATTGTATATAGGTAATAGGGAGCGACTGGAGGCGTCCGTGCATGCAAAGTCAAGGAGAAAGTGTGTTAAATGGTACTAATTTGGTAGTCATGTGCAGGGCGGGTTGGGGAAACCTAAGTGGAATAGGCCAGGCATGGAGTCATAAGCATCAGGATTAGAATGGTGACAGTAGGAATGGGGAGAAAAAAATATATATAGGATTTGATGACCAGTTGTATTTGGAAATGAGAAGGAAAAAAAGCCAATTCAGAAGTTAGGGCCTGCTGATCTGCAAAATAAAAATAAATTAAGAAAAGTGAACTGGGTTGCAGAGGAAGCTAATGATGTCAAGTCAATAAGTTGTCATGAGGACCATGAGGCTTACACAGAAGAATTCCAAGTGGCCGACAACACAGAAGTCATATTTCGAAGACTGTGTGCATACCTTTTCCAAATCAGGACCATCTGCAAGGGAAGCTGAAGTGAAGTCGTTGTTTATGTAGATCATTTTCTCTGCAGGTGGTCTCCTTGTCTTGGGGAGGAGTTGTGTGAAGCCAGACCACATTTCATACACAGTCATGGCCATAGTGCCATTGGGGGACTGCCTGGGATTGTAAGCTGTGGATTGTCTTATCCCAGGGGCGTCATATGTTTTCTGCTTGCACTCCCTCGAGCTGCCACCCATCTTTGGCAGAGGTGACCCCAATGAAGGACAGTTAGCCCCAGACAATAATACAGTGACGCGTGAGTGTGTGGCTCACAGACCTGGTAAACCCTGCTTTTCTGAGCAGCTGTCAGCAAGGCACGTGGGATTCTAGGGGCACAGGGAAGCGGGGACTGCAGGAGAAGTTCCAGAGACGTGTCCCGCTTAGGGGCCAAGATCTCACCCAAGTGTGGAGGAGATGGAACTGTTTTTGCCTAACTTAAACTGAGCAGAAACGTAAAGAGGGGTTAAAGGAAAGAAGATGGTTTGAAATACGGGTCTGAGAAGAGGGGGATCGCAGCTGCTGGCACTCTCCCAGAGAGGGGTCATGGGGACAGCCCTTGCCCCTGTCCTCTCCTTGACTGCCTCAAGCCAGCAGCCAACCTGCCAGGTCTCTGTGTCTTATTTCAGTGGTCTTCAAACCTTTTAGGGTGTCTTCATCACCCCACCAGGATTCAGGGGTATGAGGCTGCTGTTGTGGTAGTTACATTGGTAACAAGCCCAAAGTTGTTACTCTACTTGGCCAATAACTTCTGAGGGCGGCAGGGTGCGCGTCTGTCTCAGGGCTGCACACGGCAGCCTTCTGGGTGAATGTTTGGATGGTACCCTGGGAGAACTCTCTGTAACTAGCAGTGCTAAGCTGGGGAGGCAGCCATAGTGCACTCATAATTTGGACAAAATTCACTTCCCCCCAATATATGCCATGCTTTGGGCCCAAAAATTATCCAGAAAAATACTGAAAACAAAATAAACATAACTTGATGTTGCCGAAGTATAATGTAATCCTTCTCTAGTCTACAGATGCTTGACTTTTACTGTGAATAGGATGCCTTTTCAACTCAGAGTCTTACATAAGGCTAACACTTAATGTATAAAGTGAATATTGCTCTTAGCAAGACTGTCATTTAGTTTGTGTCCTGGCCCAGTTAAGAAAGTTGCCTTAAAGGGAAGAAATACCATTAACTGTTCTCTTCCCAAACTATTTTTTAAATATATTAATTCTTGGGCGCCTGGGTGGCTCAGTGGATTAAGCATCTGTCTTCAGCTCAGGTCATGATCCCAGGGTCCTAGGATTGAGCCCCTCGTTGGCTCCTTGTCAGCGGGGAGTCTGCCTCTCCCTCTACCCCTCCCCCTCATTCTGCTCTCTCTTTCTTTCTCTCTCAGATAAATAAATAAAAATCTTTTAAAAATATATTAATTCTGGTAACAAAGGATAGATTTCTAGCAAAGCGAAGTTTATATTATTCAGATGTCAATTATCCCAGATAGTTTGCTTTTTCATTTTCTCCCTTTTAGTGTCAGTTTTAAGCCAACTGTTTTTCTGACATTTTCTTCAAGAAATGGCCTAGGAAAAGAACATTTCAGCTAGGTGGCCCTGTTATTCACTGCTCTAAGAAAACACATGCAAAGAACATATCCAAGGGACCGGGTGAATGTTTAGTATCAAGGAACTTCCGGGCCATTTCGTTGGACATTTTAGCCCTTCTGACAAGCATTCTTTAAGCTTTTATGGTTTTTCTTTTCTTTAAAAAAAAAAAAAATCTACACAATAACTATTGCTCAAAAGAACTAAAACAAACAAAAAAATGCAGTCTGTCCAAACAAATCACAATAATAGCCAAGGTTAGAATACAGTCACGACTTGGCGAAAACAGCCCCCTTGTTTTAATAGCATCCACTGCTGCAGAAACGCAGTGGACAGGACTCCGGAGGGGAGACGCCTAGCCGTGGGCACACGGTCCTGGCTCAGGTCCCACGCTGCTTTTCCCTAATGGTGATTAGTGGGGTTTTAGAATGTATTTGTGAGTTATTCATGAAATTCTGACAAGTGTAAGTACTGTACAAAGGTTTTGTTAAAATTAGTTGTAAGTAGGGTTTTGGGTGGCTCAGTCGTTTGAGAGCTTGCCTTGGGCTCAAGTCATGATCTCGGGGTCCTGGGATCGAGCCCCGCGTGGGGCTCCCTGCTCAGCGGGGAGTCTGCTTCTCCCTCTCCCTCTGCCCTTCCCCCCGTTCATGTTTTCTGTCTCAAATAAATAAATAAAATCTTTACATACATACATACATACGTACATACATACATACATAAAATGAGTTGTAAGTATTTGGATCCCTTTCTGTGCATGTTTAGGAAACTGTCCAAGGCATCTATTCTCATAGAAATAGGTCAGAATCACTGGTGGATACTTAAATCCAGGATTTGAATGTGATTTTTAGAACGTTTGCAATTTTCATTTATTTATGTTTTGCTTACACGTTATTGTCGCTGTGCTTGGCAGCTAAGTTAGATGAAGACTATAGTAGTCAAGGTATTGTGAGACAATTTAGTGATTCAAGTGTACCGATGCAAATATTAGGTTGAGTCATATGAAATTGCCACCAGTAGGCGATTTTAGTTTATAAAAATGACAATTTCATAATGTTTAGCCTAGCGTTTTTCACTTGGAAATTGGTCATATTGTGCTTTGAATTGTACTTTGTTTGCTTTTTCCTTTTGTGCTTTTAAATTTTGTCACAATAGTTTATTTATCTTGGATGTTGGATTCCTTGTCTAAAATGTGATTCATTCAGGTAGCAAGGAATGAGGTGATTATTAATGAGTATGGGATTTCTTTTGGGTGATGAAAATGGTCTGGAATTAAATAGAGATGATGGTTGCCCGCTTTGTGAATATATTAAAACCTACTGAATTGTACAGTCGAAGAGGGTCAACTTTATGATACATGAATTATGTCTTCATTTTTAAAAATTATCCAAAGGCGGGCGCTTGGGTGGCTCAGTGGGTTAAGCCTCTGCCTTCGGCTCAGGTCATGATCTCGGGGTCCTCAGATCGAGCCCCGCATCAGGCTCTCTGCTCAGCAGGGAGCCAACTTCCCCCTCTCCCTCTACCTGCCTCTCTGCCTACTTGTAATCTCTTTCTCTCTGTCAAATAAATAAATAAAATCTTAAAAAAATAATAAAAATTTAAAAAGTTTTAAAAAATAAAAATTATCCCAAGGTATACAGATTGCGAAGGAAGAAATAAAACTCTTTGTTTGCAGATGGCATGATCTTCTACACAGAAAACCCAAAAGAACTAACAATAAGTCTTGGAACTAATAAGCAATTATAGCAAAAATGTAGAATACAAGGTTGATGTATAAAAGTCTATTGCTTTCCTCTATACCAGCAACAAACAATTGGAATTTGAAATAAAAAAAAAAAAACACAATACCACTTACCATTACCCCAAAAATGAAATTCTCAGGTATAAACCTAACAAAATATATACAAGGTCCATACGAGGAAAATAACAAACTCTGATGAAAGAAATCAAAAAAGATAAATAAAGAGATATCCTGTATCTACAGATAAGGAGATTCAATACCTTTAAGATGTCGGTTCTTATCAATTGATCTATAGATTCGATGCAATCCAAACCAAAATCCCAGCAGATTATGTTATGGATAAAAACTTATATGGAGAGGCAAAAGACCCAGAAACGCCAACACGTTATTGAGGAACAACATTGGAGGACTGATACAGCCTACGCTCAGGACTTACTAGAAGGCTACAGTAATCAAGCAGTGTGGTACTGGCAAAAGAATAGACAAATAGATCAGTGGAACAGAATAGAGAGCCTGGAAAGAAACCCATGTACATAAACCAACAGATCTTTGACAAAGGAACAAAGGTAATACAATAAAGAAAACATATGGTGTTAGAACAACCAGATATCCACATGCAAAAAATAAATCTAGATGCAACCTTACACCCTTCACAAAAACTAACTCAAAATGGATCATAGACCTAAATTTAAACTGCAAAACTATAAACCTCATAGACTATAACATAGGAGAAAATCCAGATGACCTTATGTTTGGCAATGGCTTTTTAGCTACAACACCAAAGGTGCAATCCACGCAAGAAATAATTGATAAGTTGGGCTTTATTAAAATTAAAAACTGCTCTATGAAAGACAATGTCAAGAGAATGAAAAGACAAACCGCAGACTGAGCGAAAATATTTGCGAAAGACACACCTGATAGAGAACCATTCTCCGAAATATACAAAAACTCTTAAACTCAATAATAAGAAGATAAACAACCCAGTTTAAAAATGGACAAAATATCTGAGCAGACATCTCACCAAAGAAGATATACAAATGGTAAGAAGTGTATGAAAAGATGCTCAACATCGTATGTTATTAGGGAATTGCAAAGTAAAACAATGCGATGCCTAGCCATACCTATTAGGATAGTTAAAATCCAAAACACTGACAACATCAGATGTTGGGGAAGATGTAGAACCAGGAACTCTCGTTCACTGCTGGTGGGAATGCAAAATGGTACAGCCACTTTGGAAGACAGTTTGACAGCTTCTTACAAAACTAAGTATATTCTTACCATACAGTCCGACAACTGAACTACTCAGTGTTTTCTCCAATGAGTTGAAAGGTTTTATCTACACAAAAGCCAGATGCTTATAACAGCTTGGTTAATAATAACCACAACTCGGAAAAAAACAAGATGCCCTTTAGTAGGTAAGTGGATAAACAGTGATATAGCCATGCAGTGGAATATTATGTAGCAGTAAAAAGAAGAAATGCACTATCAAGTGGTGAAAAGACATGGAGGAAACTTAAATTTTACTAAGTATAAGAAATCAATATAAAAAGGCTGCCTAGTATATGATAACAATTATATGACATTTTGGAAAGGGCAGAACTGTGAAGACAGTGAAAAGATCAGTAGTTTTCAGGAGCTGAAAAAGGGAGGGATGAAGAGGCAGAGCACAGAGGATTTTTAGGGCATTGACACTATTCTGTATGATACGATAGCAATGGGTAATCATACGTCTGTCCAAACCCATAGAATGTACAACACCAAGAGTAAACCTGAACTTAAACTGTGGACTTTGAGTGATAATGATGTGTCAATGTCGGGTCATCAGTTGTAACAAGTGCACATTCTGATGTCACTGTTGACAGTGGAAGAGGCCATGCATATGGTGGCAGGAGATATATGGAACCTCTGTACTTTATGTTCAGTTTTGCTGTGAACCCCACTACTCTAAAAATAAAGTCTATGAAAAATCGATCCATACCCAGACAGAAAATGGTAAGCTTGATTTTTTTTAAACATTTTGTTGAGGGTGCTGTGTCTCTCACCTTACCCACTGCAGAGTCTTGCCTACACTAATCAGAGGGGCTCCCCCTAAGACACATTCCTATCTGTTTAAATTTTTGGAATAGTTTTCTACTTGGAATGTTATGAAGACACCAAAGAAAGTGTTGACAATATCTCACCTCCTGCTACCATAGGATGACAATTACACACATTTTATTTTATAGTTGTGTAAAAACAAATACACAAATACACATGGCCAACTAACCAGAATACATCTATGAAGTTGTAGGTTTGGGTCCAGGTTGAAATTCTAGGGGCTCACAGAAGCAAAAAAAAAAAAAAAAATTAGCAAGAGGAAACCCAAGACAGAGTTCCAGAAAAACAAGCTCAGGGAACACCAGGGTTGTACAAAGTATCACGTCCCAGAGGACACTAGTGGATCGCCAAAGTAGAAAATGGCCATGTAGGGGTCAGCCAGACAGAGTGGGTTCGGGAGACGGGAGGGCAGGTGGAGCAGGGGTTTGTGCTCGGAGACATTCATGCGCCAAAGATGGCAGCTTTTGAATGAGCCCTTTCTTCAGCTTATCCCATAGGTGAGGACAGAGCCCTTAAGAGCAGCGAGCTGGGCCAGATGGAGATAGGCTTCCAGTTTCCTTCTGCCCGAGAAACCAGTAGTGTCTGCTCTCATCGAGGACCGAAGCTTTTTCCATTCCAGCCCCACTGAAATCTGTGCTCGCGGCAAACGCAGGTCTGCCTGTTGCCCCCTCAGGGCTGCATTTCCTCAGTGCAGAAGGGTCTGATTTCATTCTTCAGCAAGTCTCTCTGGAATACCTGCTATGTTGCAGGTGCTCTTCTAGGATATGACAGTGAAGAAACAAACGAGAAGACTAAATCCTGCCTTCGTGGGGCTTTTAACCTAGAGCAGAAGACATGGCGGCCATCAGGCCACGAAGCGCATGCGCATGTGGCAAACTAGCGCTGGGCAGAGCCGGGGGCGGGGCAGCGGGAGAGGTGCACGGGCTTTGCAGTGCAGAAGGAGGACCTCCGTCCAGGCAGAGAAGACCTTCCCAGGAAAGCGGTGCGGGACTGAGGCCTGAATGAAGAGTAGGAGTCACTAGGAAACTGGAGACCAATTCTTGGCCCAGGGAACATGGTGATGGGATGGAGCTTCGTGCCACAGTTTTAACAACATCCTCGTCACCCATCAGGCGATGGCAGTTTGTATAACATGCTCTTTGTAACCACTTCCAGTACATGAGGGTGTCAGAGGTGTTAGTGATCCATCATTGCATTTTGCCTCCTTGGTAACAGAACTCTGGCTCTTGGCTGAGCATCGTGGCATCCGGAGAAGAGATCCCACTTTTTTTAGCCTTCTTCAAAATGAGTTATGGCTATACCACTATACCCTAACCAATGAGATATACATGGTCTATTGCAGAGGACTTCAGGAAAGCATCTTTAAAGCCCATGGCCGGGTGGGGGGGGAGCCAAGAACATCTTCCTCCCTCTCTCCTTCCTCCTGCCTAGAATTCAGATCTAATGGTTGGAGCTCCAGCTCCATTTTGGACCATGAGATATTTGGAGGCCGAAAGCCCACTCTCAAGATACTAAATTATAAAGATAAGGTGCGACTGTGTCCCTGATTGTGTGGCTCTCCCATTCAAGCCCCAAATTGCCTATGAGCTGACACCTTTTATATGCCAAAATTAAAGTCTTGTGTGTTTATGCTCCAACTATGGGGGTGAGGAATCTCAGTTACTTTTAGCTTAATGAGAAGCAAGGAAATAGATTGTCAATGAGTATTCCGGCTTGTCTTGCCTTTCTATTAGCAGGTACTCTATGCCAGATGAACAAAAGCCTTCCCAACCTCTTGTGACCAGTTTACATATTTTTCTGCCTTGATGTAGAGAATAAAGCCAAATCCTCTTAAAGGGTCCACACAGCTATTTCATCTGTTCTTGAACAGTATATTTTGCAAGCGAACATCTCGCCACATCAAATCTCCCAGCAGTAGTGAGCAACATCCCAGGTTTTTGTCCTTCCAACTCATACAAGGAGGGAAGAGTATTGCTTAGTGTTTCAAAGGGGAAGGGAAGTACTGGTAAGGTGCTGGCTGGGATAACAGTCTATAAGTTGCTTTCTGCTAGTCGTGGAGCTAAATGTAAAAGAGAAAAAAGACAAACAAAAAATTAATGGCCTGATCACATATTCCACGACATAGGAGGTGGTGAAATGGAGTTGTCCAAGCAACGATGAGTCTGGGGCTTGTCTAGGAGCAGGTTCAGAGTCTCGACATATCTCACATATCAAGGCAGGGAAGTGGGAAGAAGAAAGAGAAGAAGAGATCAACAGCCAGGAAGCCTGCAGGTGTCAGATTTGGCCTCTCGTCCTAAGGCAGGCAGGGTATTTTAATTCATCTACTGAGTGTGAGCAACTATGTAACCAGAGAAATATATATATAAAGGAAATCACACATCTTCAGAAAAATACTAACCTTGATTGAGGCAGGGCTGGAAATGCTAGGATTACCTCACGGCCAAAAATATTTAGGTGGCAAAAACAGATAAGGACATCTGACAGTCATGTTATTAACTAGAATTCAATGACTGAAGGGCTCTTGAGATTAAAAAGACACAGCGTTTGGATAGTAAATAAGAACTAGAGGGAAAAGAAAAAGTGTGGTATTTTTAGTTTTAATAGATGTTAGCAAAATACATCTTAGAATTTACTGCCCAGAGAGTGTAGCTTAAATCCATTGTGAAATAGTTGAACGAATATTAAGAGAAGAGTAACCTTTAAGCCAACTAAAGGTTAGAAAAATGAGCAGAAATCATGTTTTACTAACTCAATTGCTTTTTTATGGAATGATAAAATTAATGGACAAAGAGAATGCAGTGGATGTAATATATCTGAACTTTCGAGAAGCCATTATTGCCATGTCACTGAATTTTACTCGATAAGTCCATTCAGACTTGCCACGATCTAAATACGTTCCCTAGATTAAAAAGTAGATGAAAATCTAAGCAACACCTATTGAGGAATGATGTGGGAGGCTTGAGAGAAAGTGAAGTGCTCTCAAAACTGGCTGTAGCTTGAATTTCACTTTGAAACTCTTGCCATTAATGATCAGAGAGGTGGCTCAACAGAAGGAGAAACAACAAAGTAAACAAACAAAATTCTACTATGAGTGTTTAAAGTGGTCAATGTCACAAAAAGAAAGAAACTTACCAACTCTTTAGTTTATCTTCCCAGTTGCCATTTTAATTTTTTTTTTTTTTTTTAAGATTTTATTTATTTGTTTGACAGAGAGGGACACAGCGAGAGAGGAAACACAAGCAGGGGAGGTGGGAGAGGGAGAAGCAGGCTTCCCAAGGAGCAGGGAGCCCGATGCGGGGTTGGATCCCAGGACACTGGTATCATGACCTGAGCCGAAGGCAGACGCTTAACGACTGAGCCACCCAGGCGCCCCCCATTTTAATTTTTTTCATTGCGATAACTACCTTGTTTTATGTAGGTAGTTGAGTTTATTTTTAGTTGAATTGTGGTCTTTTTTTTTCTTTTTGTTTTTGAAAAAGATGCTTAAGGTTGCTGGATATATTACTGAGCAGTATTTACACTGAGTCACAGCTAAATGCCTCCCACTTTCCGTCACCAATTTTCTGGGTGAACTGCTCTGGGGAAAACCAGCAGGAAGGCAAATAAATGGTGACTGGCAGGTGGATGGGCGTCAGCTAACCAGAATCGGAAATCAACAGAAATCCAGATGGACAGTCAAGGGGGAATGAAGAATGTTGAAAAGGAGAGAAAAAAGCTTAAGTATGAAAGAAAGTGGAATAAGTGATCCAGGAATAAATACAAAAAGAACCAGGAATAAAAAGAAAATGTTTTTTGTGGGGTAATAATAGCTAAAGGAAGAACTGGTACCTGTCAAAGTGATCAAGGACAGGAGCAGAGGGTTTAGTTTCAGAACAATTTGAAATTGGTGATAATTCAAATAAAAATTCCATTTGTTACTAATTCATTCAGATTTTTTTCATTCAAAAAATAATTTTAAGGATTTTCTTTATTGGGGTGCCTAGTGGCTCAGAAGGTTAAGTAAGCATCTGCCTTAGGCTCAGGTCGTGATCCCAGGGTCATGGGATCAAGCCCCACGTTGAGTCGGGCTCCTTGCTCAGTGGAGAGTCTGCTTCTCCCTCTCCTTTTGCCTCTCCCCTATGCTTGTGCTCGCTCTCTCTCTCTCTCTCTCAAATAAATGAATATTTTTTTATTTTATTTATTATTTCATAATATTTATTTGAGAGAGAGAAAGAGAAAGGGAGCAGGAGGAGGGGCAGAGTGAGAGGGACAAGCAGACTCCACACGGAGCGCAGAGCCCGACATGAGGCTCGATCCTATGACCCTGATATCATGACCTGAGCTGAAATCAAGAATTAGACGCTTAACCGATTGAGCCACCCAGGCGCCCCTCATTCAAAAATTTTTTACATGCCCATCCAGTGCACAATGGCTCTGGTCTAACTTCGATAAGAGCTGGGCTTTGGGACTGTCTTACGTACTGGAGCTCATATAAGAGAATTATAGAACACAATTTGCCTTGTCAGTGTTGGTAAATCAATCCATCTGTGTCTTAGTATGAAGATGGACTAGCTGTATGTTTTTATTAACCACAGGAAAAGTGAAGTATCAACCCGGATATTTGGAGCCCTCCTTTATCCATGTAAGAGAAGTATTAAGTAGGATAGTCTGTGATTTTATTCAGTGCCCTCGGGAAGCAAAAACAGGAATTAAAACCATGAAGATTTATTTTCCAAATGAGTTTGTGTTCACTATTAATGATCGCAATGATTAGACAATAAAAACACACAAAATTAAAGTCTTTGGCATCCCTTTACTGGTGAAACGAAAGGATGTGATTACGTGGCTAGAGAAGACAAATAATATAGATTGAGGTATATTTATGCAAAGTTCTCACCAATAGCTCTTTTTCCGTCTTTCTGTGGGGCTGATTCTTCTGTGGACCTAAAACATAAATCTCAAAATGTCTTTTTGGTCTTAATTTCTCCACCTAAAGCAAATGGATTATGAAATTTTGTTGACAAGTATTGTGAGAAATAATTCATTGATAAATGTAAATGTGGCCAAATGGCAAAATGGCATAGGTTTTAAGTGCCTATTATACCAGCAATGTCTCTGCATTGTAAATTTAAATTTTAAATTATATGGGGACAAATACTCAGATTAGAACAATCCAAGTTTTAGTTTCAGAATGTGTATGAAAAAATGAGGTAATTTGATAGCTAACTGCCAAAATCCAGTTCAGATTATTTTTTCAGATGTGACATATTTTGATTTTTTTTCTTTATGCATTCTTATTACTTAAATATTCAGATTTTTTTTGTAGCGACAAGAGCGATTGTATTAATATTTTAATGACACATTAATGTGTGCCAGGAATGATTGTGTTATGTGGTTTGTTTATACCAGTAGTTATTTTTGATGTTCGCTATTTGGTGCAAAATACAATTCGTACACGTTATGGGAACATAAACTTTATTGCTGTCTTATTAACCATGCAGAAGACAAATATGAGTAAAAGAATAGCATCCTATATTAATCTTCCAAAGATTGGTTATGGGTAACCCAAGTGATTGTATTATAGTTTAATTAATGGAATAAGAAGGGAATAAATAGCTTTCAGTGCTGCCTGATAAATGTAATTCTCTCCTGGCAAGATATGTACAGTGAAAAACGATAAAACAGTTCTGATGGAATGGCTTTTTGTCTAGTTCAGTAATGCAATTTTCTTTTCTCTGCCCATAAAAAAAAGATATCGCCATCCTTAGGCTGTATTTTGTAGTGTCATTTTAGGTATTCATTTTTGGGGGGAAATACTTGCTTCTTCAGCTTTAAGGAATTAGATGCCATTGAACTAGAAAAAAAGTATCTAAAATAGCTTAAATTGTTTTTTGATTTGTGAAATGTAAAAAGTCGTCACCGTACATGAGCGAAGCAACATTAGTTTAAATGACTTTGCCCGACCTTTTTCTCCTCTGCACAAACACTTGTCCTTTGCTAACGGTACCACGGAAATTTCCCTAGGCAGCGCAAAATCGGAGAGGTGCATTCATGGAGGAAAAAAAAATTCAGATGAAGGGGTTGGTATTTTTGATGGTTTATTTTGGATAAATTATGGACATTTTTCTGTAGCTTTAAGATGTTCCGACAACAAATGCACTGGAAGGAAGCAAGATGTCACTGCAAATACAGAGGTACCGTGGATGGTAGGATGCGTCTGAAGGTAAAACAAAGTGCAGTGTCTCTCACTTTCTTCCTCAACAACGTGGTCACCTCCAAGTCCTTCTAACCTCACATGCCTGTTGCTGGTTCACTCAGCTGGCCAGGAACAGACGGCCAGAAGATCAAGATGTTTGACTTCTCTGTGGATCAGAAGGCTTTGTATTTTGTTCCGTTATCTTGAAGGGTGTAGTGGGTTGAATAGCGTCCCCCCCAAAGTTTACATCCACCCAGAACTGCAGAATGTGATCTTGTTTGGCTGGAAGTCAGGTCTTTGCAGGTGTCATTAGGTTAAAAGGAGGTCACAGTGGATTAGGATTGGTCCTGAATCCAATGACCAGTGTCCTCGTAAGAAGAGGAGAAAACATGGAAACGCATGAAAGAAAACACCAGGAGAAGACCAGGGGGGCAGAGATGGGAGTATGGAATGGCACGAAAAGCCAAGATTCACTGGTAACCAACAGAAGCCGGGAGCAAAGCATAGAACAGTTTCTCCTTCAGAGCCGTCAGAAGAAACCAACCCTGCCATACTTTGATCTGGAACTTCTGGCCTCCAGAACCATGAAAGAATAAATTCCTGTTGTTCTAAGCTACCGTGTTTGCGGTGACAGGTAACCAATACACCTGGACCGACAGCTTGCTCGCGTTCCTCCTGTCCCACGGATGTGCAGGTACGCTTGTTGACAGGCTGACGCTCCCAGGCCCCCCAGTGGGAAATCAACAGCGTATGCGTGAGAAGAAGAGTGCATTTGCACGATTGAAGGGTGTAACTAACGTGCCCAAGTCCACCAAAAGCTCGACAGCAGCTCAGGCTCGCCGCCTAATAAACAGCATGTCTGGGACACAGAATCTCAATATTGCTGCTAAATTCTGCCATCTCAACACTACAGAGTGTGATGACAAAACAGGGAAAAAGCTCTTCGAGAAGCCAGCTTGTTCCTCCAAGAGTGTCCTTAATTAGGAATGAGTAGTGTCGAAGGTTATGGCTTCCACTGTTTGAAACAGAAAGGGGATTTTGCCCACAGCACCATTCTCATCTGGAGGATCAGGATCGAAGCTGGGACTCCAAAAATGCCTCCCAAGCTACCCCCTGTGCGCGGGGCTGGCCTGCCAGGGGCTACTCGTACCCCGTGGTGACGAGGGAGCCACGGTCCCAGACGTTGACTCCTGAACCAACCACACCACCTGAGGTGGCATCCGGGGAACTGGAAGCTGTCGCCGCACCTGCTGGCTCTGGGAGCACGTCGCCCCAGGGAGGGAGGAGGCTGAGCCCAGAACTGTCGGTGGGACCTGCTAGGTAATCTGTGTGGCCCAGTACAAAATGAAAATGCAGGCCCCTTGTTCAAAATCAGTAAGAATCAAAGCAGTGACCGCAGAAGAGCAGACCCCGTACCGAGCCCTCGTAGGCATGGGGCCCTGTGTGACTGCTCCGGTCACAGCCCATGAGGCTGGCCCCAGCCGGGGCTTGCAGAGCCCTGCTGCCGGCTGACCTGCACCTGCAAAGGGGCTGCACCCTGTGCCGTCGCTCTTCCCCACTAACAGGACCAAGTTCAAGTCTATGAGAGCAGGCAAGACTGGCCGAACCCCGGCTGCAAGGACAACTGAGAAATGTCCTTTCAGCAGCCCAGGCTTTCCTGTTGAAGGAAGCACTTTAGAAGGAGCTGCAAAAGATACTAAGTGAGCCATGGACTGTAGCCACCCAGATGTTCAGGTTGCAAGAAGCAAAAGAAGTTTTGTAGAGCTGTGTGTTCTCTTCTCCCTTTGTGGTTTCAGGACCCACAGAGCTCAGTCTTCACCTCTCCTACCCGACATACAGCAGAGGGAATAACGGCACATGCGTCCCTTCTCTGTGTGCCGCACCTGCTGGGCGCTGGGGCGGGGGTGGTGACAAAGGAGCATGAGGTCCCTGATCGCTGGAGTGTCCTTCAAGGGGGTGGAAATGAAAAATTAACATGCAAACAACTAAATGAGATTATTTCAGATGACGGCAGAGTTGTTAGATTCCAAACACATTTCAAAACCCTTCTCTTCCCTTGAACGCTAATGACAGCATTTTATCCCAGCCAACACCTACCTCCCGACTGGAATCCTGATTTTCACTCTTATTGCCTCCAATCCATTCTCAACAGCAAGGTTAGAGAAAGCCTTTTGAAAACATAAATCAGATCACAGACATTCCTCGGGTTTAAATCCTTCCCACAGTTTTGCTTGCCCTTGGAAAAAATCCAGACCTCCTCATTATTCCTTACAAGACCACACACCATCTGGTCTCTTCCCGTCTCTGACCCTTCCCCCACTTACCCACTGTGCCACACCAGTGTCCCTCCTGTTTCTGGGACGTGCCAGGTTCCTTCCTACCTCTGTCTTTGCACTCACAGCTCTCAGAGTCTTGTACAACTCTCTCCTTCTCCCCTTCCAGCTTTGGCTAATGTGTCACCTTCTCAGAAAGTTCTCTGGCCACTCTACCTAGGACAGAATCCCCACCCCAGCTCACAGTTCTTCTGTATCTCAGCATTTTGCTTATTGCTCCCAAAACACTTATCATGATTTGAAATTATCCAGTTTGTATGTTTTGGGGTTTTCCTTTTCTCTCCATGAGGCTCGAGACCTTGCCTATCTGCTTGAGTCCTTTACCCCAGGCTCAGCACAGTGCCTGGCACATAGTACTAGCAGCTCAAGAAATACTTGTGGATGGGCTGACTTACTGACAAATGACGGATGAAAAAATAGCTACATCTGCCAGGCCTACAAAGTCGGGTCACCCACTCATCATTTAGGCAGGAGGAATTAAACTTAAAACCTGAATGATATTTTGGGTTGGCTGTGGCGTTTGGGGAAATGAAAGCAGGGAGTTCAAAGTAACAGGCAGTAATCAAATCATGCAGGTCAGCTGTTCTGGAAAAAATGCAGGCTGACTTTGGGGTGAAAAGGCCAGGGCAAAACTGTCCAGTAGGACAGATGATCTCATACTTGTTTACTGGTTGTTTTGAGGTTATCCCCTTCCCGTTCACACGGTGCGAGCTCTCCCAGTGAGATCCCTTACTCAGAGAACAGAGACCCTGTCTTTCTCCAGTGGCCCGTGGTGGCCCCCAGGAGCACCAGAGTGGCTCCCTGCTTTTTGCCTAAGATCTCCGGAGTCAGAAGGTATTAACTACTGGGAAGGCATGGCTTTCAGGTTTGGTTTTGTTTTGTTGTTGTTTTTGGTTTTGTTTTTTCTGCTTGCTTTCCACGGGCTTTCTGCACAGCACTAGCAAGTAGGACAGCCAACTCTCCAGATTCCTTGGGACTGAGAAGGGTGCAGATGAGTCCAAATCGGGACATATTAGTCATCCTTGTACCAGGCCACCAGAAGGAAAGTGTCCCACATCCTTCCTTTTTGCTCAAGGTCGTCCTGACAGCTTCTCCCAGTCATTTCTTACTCCATATCCTGACGTGTCACCAGTCCTCATTATTTTCCCCTCCATTTATGGCTTTATTGTGCTTCTCCATTCCCACTCTGGGCCCTGCTTCTCTGGCTTCCCTCCCTGATGACGTCTGAATTCTGCCTCTGACTCTGCCATCCTACAACACTCCAATGTGGCCGGATCCATTCCGTTTCCTGGGAGCTTGGGGTTCTTACCCACAAGGGGGTTGGGGGTTCTGGACCCCCAAGCAGCTCTCTTATCACATCTGCTCTGGGAGTCGGGGGAGGGCATTTGAGTGATTGGCATGTCCTTAAAAATGATCCTATGATACCCCTGACTACAGGACTCAGGAGAAAAAGCCTAAGGATTCCCTAGTTATCTAGTGACCCTCAGTTACACAGAAGAGGGGTCTGCAAGTTTTCTCTGTAAAGGATAAGATAATAAACATTTTAGGCTTTGTGGAGCCTACAGTCTCTATCATAACTACTCAACTCTGCATGAAAGCAGCCACAGATACTGCTAATGGGTGAACACATGGGTGTGCCTGTGTTCCAATAAAACTTTATTTACAAATACTGACAGTGAGCCTTATTTGGGCCCGTGGCCCATAGTGTGTGGACCCTGGATATGATAGATCTTTTCAGATGATACTGAAAGTTTCTTTTAAGCCCCCCCAAAGCTTGCTTTGTCCCCACCACCTAGGTAGGCCAGAGCTCCAGATACAACTTAGGCATTCGCGTACCCATCTTTACTGTTTTTAATCATTCATTCTGTTACTCAGTTGAGCTTATGGAAACATTTGCTCCACAAAATAAATGTTTGCATAAAGGCATTGGAATGGAACGAAAGATCATGTGGAACTTATTTTTAGAGGATGTTTAACACCAGCTTGTAATATAAAAGATGGATACGGAGTCAGAGTGAATTATTAGGATAAATGAGGTTAGCACATGGTTAATGCTTTGATAATGGGATTGCTAGATTAATAGGAGGGAAACTCCTCTGCTGGGCAGAAGTATCCTCCCTCCCTGTTGGTGATGGGGTAGAAAGTAGCCCAAATAGTGCTTTTAAAGGTAAGTTCTTGATATTAATTAACTGCTCTGTGTTTTGTATTTCAAATTAAAAAGCGTCAAGTCATGGAGTTGGTGGACAGACCTCTGTAGTGGTGAGTGGCCTCTGTCAAATGCTGTTTTCAGCCTAAGCGCAATTTACTGTCTCCAAATCTTCATAGCTTATTTTGAAATGTGCCATCCTTAGACGTGTCCTTAGAAGGAGTAGAAGGAGAAAGGGAAAAACATCGCTAACATTTTAAGCTAACTTTTAGGTGCGTTCTCACTCAGGGCACGTATCTGGACATTGCTTATCTCTGATAAGAAATCGGGAGGTGACGATTAGGAGACAGGGAGGAAGCAAGTGGGAAGAGAAGCCTGTATTCCAGCAGAATGCCCTTCCCTGCAGTTGTCTGGTCCGGGAGGTAAGATGGGGCTGAAGTACGGACAGGGACAAACAGGGCACTGACATACGGTTGACCTGCTCCCCACAAGTCATCTGTGCCGGTGGGGTTCCTGCAGAATTCTAGAGCTTTCTTCAGAGCAGCAGCAGCGCAAGAGGGCTCAGCGCTGAGCAGACCCTGCTGAGTCTAGAGAAGGGAGAGCCTTAACAAGTAAATTCCACACCCCCTCGAATTTGTGCCTCGGCAGGGAGTCTCTGCAGGAAATCCTCCATATGTTTTCCTTTACTACAAGGAACTTCAGAGCATGAGTTCATTTCTCTTCAAACCTCCTCACATTGCTGGAAAGCAGAACTGGCTGGCCGATCAGACATGCCACCAGGAAGACGAGAGGACTCATTCAGACAGAGATAAGGGAGAAGTTCCCCTTCCGAATTAGATGCTAGTTTTGGAGAGGTTTTCTTTCTCCTTGGCTGCTTACCTTCTGGACTTTGGCGGGATTTTGTTTTGTTTTTAAGGACAGTGTTTGTGTTTCACTGCTTCCTAGTGGAGCTTGAATACTTGGCGAAATAAATAGAAAAGGAAGATTTCTGAAAGGTGTGTCCTATGGAGGAATGGAATATGCTCTGAGGACCAAAGGATTATAGCTCAGATCAGTCTTGGCTCTTAAACAAAAAAGCCAAGTTCGAAATTCAGGATTACTTTGAAAAATATCACTGCCAGTAAGTTCTTTGTCTTTGTTGTTCTCTTCTCTTCCTGATAAGCATCTTTTGCATATTGTATTCTCAATGAAGTTTTCAGTCGGACTACTTGAAATTTAAGTGAAATGATTTGCCAGTTCATAAATTAATTGCAAGATGAGATAGGGAGTATCCTGCTTTTAACACCATTTAGCAGATAATATTTACAGTAATGTTTATGTTTTTATTGCCGGGAATCATTTAATTTCATTAATGTTTCAGGTGAATATCTTTTGCTTCCGTTCCTCCAGTAACATAAACTGCATTTTAGACTGGAAAATGAGCATGTAAAATTTTCTTCTGAAAAGAGCGTTGTTGCTATAGCAAGCAAATCACAACTCAACCTCTGTCGACTTCTCTGGAATACTTAGGTAGATTTGCTGACGAACCTGTAAATCCTGAGAGTAAAATTCCATAAAACTGCAACTTCTTGTGAACCCCTTTTGAAAATGCCATGAAATGGTGTTGCAGATCTGGGGGAAGGAAAACCTCACTCTGGCAAAAGGGCCTTGAAACATGAAGATGTTTCAGCTGCTCTTACCTTTCCTTGGATGACACTGTTAAATTGAATGATAGCCAGGCATATGTTGGTTCCTAGTTGTCATGCTGGTCTAGCTGGATGAGGTTAGACAGTGCACAAGTAATCAGGGACACAGACTAGAAGCGGCCAGTGTTCTGTTCCCCTCCAGACTCCCAGTCCCCCCTCCCATGTCTCAGGGCTCTCCTCCTTCTGCGGTCGCTGTAAATCATGAGTTTACTACCGGATGGGGTGTGGTACCTTTCCCAGCAATCGTTTAGGGGAAGAGCTGGATGCTTCAAAGTGTTAGTTAGCCGATTGGGCAAGACTGACCAGAGGAATGATCTATGCCTCCTCTCCCAGTCCCCCACTTCCCCACCAAAGCCATCGTCCAGACGACAGCTTTCTGCAGACCAGCCAATCTGAAATGATGCATTCGAAAGGAAGGTCGTCACTGCGAGCCTCTTCCACGAATGGAGAGTTGCATTCTCCCTTCTGACTTCCCCGAGTCTTTAGATACTGTCTGCCTTGTCCTGTAAGGAACGTGATTCCCGTTCGCCCTGGCAAACGTCATTCCTGGGTGCCAACCCCAGGGCTCCCAGAACTGGCCTTCTTCCTGTTTAGCCCGTTAGTTAAAGGTCATTTTCTGCCAGCCCATGTGTTATTTTCGCTTAGGAGAGTATATGATTTCAGGGCCATAGGTGTCCTTTAAATCCTCCCCTACATGTTATGTAGGAGCTAGATGTCGTCCAAGGCTGAAGTCCTGTTGTGAGCAACGGGAATCTGTGTCCCACTTTTGAAAGCATTAGCGGTAATGGCACAATCTTGGATGGCCCGAGCGGGAGGGGTGATCCCGGAGCAGTGGAAAATCAAGCCAGATACAAGTCTGGTTTTTGCCACCCTGAATGGCCATTGCTTTTAGAGGAAAGACTTGCTCTCCGATTTAGCTGTGTGTAAGGATTTGTGCTTCTGTCTATCGGCCGTCATGTTGCCCCAGCAGCCCCCTTACGGTTGCGGGCTGCTCATCAGCTATGGCAATTTGGGGGCTCAACTCTTAGAAAGGACGGCCGTGAAGAATATGAATTTCACTTCTCGTCGTCAGTTAAGAATATGTTCCGTAGATTTTGCGCTTGTAAAGTGGTGTGTTATCTACGTGCTAAGTGAGATCGAGCCTCCACGACTTCATTTTTCCCCAGTGGCAATTGTATTGCTGAGTTTCAGAGTATCCGGTCATCTCTGCAACCTTGGACAACTCTCCTTGGTCAAGAGAATGGTTGCTTTGAGCAGTTCTTTTATAAGCCTATGTCCCGGAAACATCGGAGGTCCGGTAATGCTCTGGGGCTAACAAATACTGGCTGCCAAATACTGGCTGCCATCTTTTGCCGGGTGTGATACTCAATATTCTATGACACTTACGACATTAAATCTTCCTTACCTAACCTGTACTGCAGGTGACGCAGGCAGCCTCGTTCACTTATTTTAATGGATGAGGAAGAAAAAAGATCCAAGAATGCACGTGTCAACCAGCAGCTTATATTTTTGTTTGTTCTCAGTGTTTCTTTCATTCAAGTGTCTAACCAAGGTTGTGGCTTGTCCAGGCTCCTCTCTGTAGTACTTTATTTCATGGGCAGCATTTCTAGCAGAAAATAGGCCGCCTAGAATGAGTAGCAGGCTGGCGTGCGGTGGGAGGAGAAATTAGGACTTCAGTAGTGAGTTTTTGTACCTCTGTTGGAAATGGATTTCATTTTCCTCTGCTCTGCATTAACCTCTACGTAAAGTGTGACTTCATCCCCCCACGTCATGCTTCTCTGTGCTTCACTTTTGCAGGGTTATGGAGATAATTAAACCTTGTTGGCTAAAAGCATTGAAATCCTGGGGAGAAAACAGCACATTAGTGAGCCAATGTGTTTTAGTTGTTTGTGTTGAGCCGGGTTCTCATTGGAAGCAAATAAGATAAACAGAAGACAGAATGGTTAATTCAAGTTACTGGAAGGTGGGGGGCATGAAAGGAGTTCAGGTTTTTTATAGTATAAAACATATATTTTAAGTAAAATTTACCGTAACTTCTCCTATCATGAAATTTTTTAAAAAAGATTTTATTTAGTTATTTGACACAGAGAGAGAGAGAGAGATCACAAGTAGGCAGAGAAGCAGGCAGAGGGAGGGGGAAGCTGGCTCCCTGCTAAGCAGAGAGCCCGATGCGGGGGACCCTGAGATGTCAGGACCTGAGCCGAAGGCAGAGGCTTAACCCACTGAGCCACCCAGACGCCCCTATTATGAAATTTTTATTAACATATGACACAGTGGGAGAAGCTGGTTTGTAGATGATCACTGATGACATGGCATATGAAATAATAAGAAAATGAATAAAGAACCAACACATTTATAAATTTGCAAATGGCAGACATTGAAGATTTAATAACATTTTCTCTTTGTTTTTCTATCGTTCCTAATCTGGGTCATGAGAACATTTTAAGCTAATTTGCCACTTTTATTACATCTTTGAGTCAGTGATGGTTTACTGAATATTTGTTAGGGCAGCGCTTTCTAGGATAGTCTGTGAGTGAGTATATACTTTGAAGATGGTGTCCAAAAAAAGAGAAAAATTAAATGCAGATATAATATCCTCCTACTTTAGACTCAGAGACATTTGAAACTAGACCAGATTTTGGATCATCTTATCTAACACCTTTACATTATGTGTGAAGAAGCTGAAGCCAGTGAGGGGAAATGATTTACATATCCCTAATTAGCTGCAGAACTCAGATGAGAATTCTAGCCCCTGACCTCCAAATCCGGTGCCTTGTATGTTTACTTTTTAGTTCCATGTTTTTAAAATAATTTTTTCAATGATTAGAAATAATAAAGATATACCCCCACGATCAATTGCATTGCTCTTTCGCCTTTTATATATGTTAATGTAAAGTATCTCAAATAGGGACGCCTGGCTGGCTCAATTGGTTAAGCGCCTGCCTTCCGTTCAGGTCATGATTCTGGCGTCCTGGGATCCATTCCCACAAAGGGCTCCCTGCTCAGCGGGGAGTCTGCTTCTCCCTCTCCCTCTGCCCTTCCCCTCACCCCCACCCCCACCCTCACTCGTGCTCTCTCTCACGCACTCTCTTTCTCTCTCAAATAAATAAATAAAATCTTTAAAAAAGTATCTCAAATATACAAAAATGATATATTAGTTATCCACAAACCCACAACTTCAGTTCAGATAACTTATAGAATAAAATGAAATACAGTACAAATACAGTTAAAACATTACTTTCTTCTTTTCCCCTCCTTGCCTCACAAGAGATTATTCTCCAAAAATTGCTTTGTCGTCCCCATGTACATACTTAGCACTTTTACTGTGTGTGTGTGTGTGTGTGTGTGTGTGTGTGTGTGTGTGTTCGTGTTGGGGGGAGATCCAGACTTGAATATACATCTATATAGGTGCTTATATCTCTTTGTGGTTGTTCTATTACTTTGTGCTCAAATTTTAAAATATATAAAGCATTGTCCATATTGTTTCATAACTTCTTTTTTTTTTTGAGAGAGAGAGAGATAGCACGAGTGGGGGAAAGGGGCAGAGGGAGAGAGAGCAGCGGACTCCCCGCCGAGCAGGGAGGCCCACACAGGGTTTGGTCCCAGGACCTTGAGATCGTGACCTGAGCCAAAGGCAGACCCTTAACCAACTTGAGCCAGTCAGGCACCCCCATAACTTTTTTTTAAAATTTAACATTGCTTTGGAGATGTATGCATATTGATATATAGGTGTCTAGTCCATTTATTATAACTGCAGGATAATACCACATTGAATAAATAATCCAA
This sequence comes from Potos flavus, assembly GCA_028534135.1. Taxonomy (NCBI): domain Eukaryota; kingdom Metazoa; phylum Chordata; class Mammalia; order Carnivora; family Procyonidae; genus Potos; species Potos flavus. The sequence goes on from CM052897.1 coordinate 109,431,492, forward strand.
GCTTGGTTTATCCAAGGGAAATTTGGGTTGACCTTGCAGTTTGCTATTATTACAGTACTGCAGTGATCCTTGTACATATCTTACATTTGTGCTAGAATTTCTTGAAGGGAGTTACCTTCAAAGGGAGTGGAATTGTTGGGTCGTAGGGATGCCCTGTACTAGGTGTTGCTGAATTGCTCTCCAAACGGGATGGGTTTGTTGAGCCATCAAATGTGTTGAGCAGTACTTCTAAACTCTGGCTGACAAAAGAATCAGTTAGGGAGCTTTTTCAAATTACTAATGCCTAAGTCCCACCCTAGATCAATTAAATCAGAAACGGGATGGGACCCAAGAATGCTATTTGTTTTAAAGTTCCCGGGATGAATTGTAATGCACAACAAGAGTTAAGAACCATTGATTTAGCATTTCTGTTACCCTACATCTTTCCCAATGATTGGTATTGTCAGACATTCTATTTTTGCTCATATCTTGGAAATAAGGACTTTCTAATTATGGGTGAAGATGAGTATATTTGTATAATGTTATTGAGTATTCCAGCGCCTTCCATTGAGAATTGTAATATATTTTACTCATATTTTCTCTTCAATTGGCTTTTTTTCTTTTTTTAAGATTTTATTTATTAATTTGTCAGAGAGAGAGAGAGAGAGAGCACAAGCAGGCAGAGTGGCAGGCAGAGAAAGAGGGAGAAGCAGGCTCCCTGCCGAGCAAGAAGCCCAGTGTGGAACTCGATCCCAGGACCCTGGGATCATGACCTGAGCCGAAGGCAGCTGCTTAACCAACTGAGCCACCCAGGCATCCCTCAATTGGCTTTTATTGTTGATTCGTAGGCTATATATGTATATATATATGTGTGTATATACACACACACGTGTATATATATATATATATATATATATTCTGGACAGTAATTAGGAGAGGGGCTATATGATTTGCAAATATCTATCCCAGGCAATAACTTACCTTTTCTGTTGCCCATAGTATCATTTATTACATAGAAGTTTAAAATTTTTAATGTTGGTTAAATCTATCAGTATTTTCCTTTATGGTTCGTATGTTGGGGTATCTTAAATATTTTCTCACGTGACTTAATAAAACTATTCTTTGGTCTTTTCTTCAAAAAGTTTTTCAATAGGGGCGCCTGGGTAGCTCAGTGGGTTAAGCCTCTGCCTTCGGCTCAGGTCATGATCTCAGGGTCCTGGGATCGAGCCCCGCATCGGGCTCTCTGCTCAGCAGGGAGCCTGCTTCCCCCTCTCTCTCTGCCTGCCTCTCTGCCTACTTGTGATCTCTCTCTCTGTCAAATAAATAAATAAAATCTTAAAAAAAAAAGTTTTACCATAATACTTTTTACCTGTGAGATCTTTAAACTACCTAGGATTTATATGTCTGTATGGTGTGATGTACTGATCAAATTTTCTTTCTTTCTTTTTTTTTTGTATGAATAAGCCAATACAATAATGTATACAATTGTATGAATAAGTACAATTTATTGATTAGTCCATCTCTTCTCAGTCACATTTAATGCTTTTGAGCCTCCATATGTCTGTTTTCCAATCTATCCTTGTGCTAATACCACAATTTTAATAGCCTTGTAATAAATGAACCTTTTTTTACTATTTTTGTTTAAGTGTGTCTTGCCTATTCTCAGATATTTTACCATACCATAAGAATCTAAGAATCACCATTTCAAGGTTTCATGAAAAACAGTGTTGGGATTTGGGTTATAAATCCATTGAATTTATAGATTATTTGGGGATGAAAATAAATAAATAAAAGCTCGATTATTTGGGGATGATTTCTATATCTAAGTATTAAGTCTCCCCATTCATGGATATGATCTAGCTCTCCATTTATTTAAAGCTTACTTTCAGGGCGCCTGGGTGGCTCAGTCAATTAAACATCCAACTCTTGATTTCAGCTCAGGTCATGATCTCAGGGTCTTGAGATCAAGCCCTGCATCAAACTCCACCCTGGGCTTGGAGCCTGCTTAAGATTCTTTCTCCCTCTCCCTCTGTCCATCATTCCACACTGTCTCTCTCTCTTAAAAAAAAAAAAAAAAAAAAAGCTTCCTTTCATGTCTTTCAGTATATTTTATAATTTTCCCTACAAAACTTTCCCACATTTTTGTTTGATTTATTGCTAGGTACCTTATACATATTGTTGAAGTGTTTGTTTCTCCCGTACATTTTATTTTTTCTTAAGTAGTCTAATTATTGACTGATAGTTTATAGAAATAGAATAGATTTTTGTTTAACTCTTGTTTCCAATCATCTTGAACTCCTTATTAGTTTTAAGTTTGTAGATTATTTGGATCTTCTAAATAAGCAATCATTATATGTGCAAATAATGATAATCATGTTCATTATTTTGTAATATTTATGTATTTTATTTATTTTAATATGTATTGAATTTATTTTTTTATTTTTTTTTTTAAGATTTTATTTATTTATTTGACAGAGAGAGAGAGATCACAAGTAGGCAGAGAGGCAGGCAGAGAGAGATGGGGAAGCAGGCTCCCCACTGAGCAGAGAGCGTGATGTGGGCCTTGATCCCAGGACCCTGAGATCATGACCTGAACTGAAGGCAGAGGCTTTAACCCACTGAGCCACCCAGGCGCCCCTGTACTGAATTCGTTTGTTTGTTTGTTTGTTTGTTTGTTTATTTATTTCTCCCTGGCTTGCTATTATATTTAGCACCTCTTGTAGGGTGTTAAATAGAAGCAGTGACAGCAGGCATCCTAACTTGTTTGAATTTTATATGAAACGCCTTTGACTTGCTGCCCTCAAGTGTTGTATTTTCTTGGGTTTTCAGTGAATAGTATCTTTTATCAGGTTAAGGAAGTTTCTTTCTATTTTTGATTGGCTCATAGGTTTTATCAGGAAAGTGTTTTGCATTTTATTAAATACCTCCTGCATCTCTGAGAGGTACTTATGGATTTTCTCTTTTAATGTGTTAATTGATGAATTAATAAATTTTCTAAAATTAAGCCATCCTTCTAATCTGGAATAACCCCTACTTGATCACAATTTTAAATGTTCATTTGAAATTTAGTTTACTAGTGTTTTACTTAAAATTTTTATATTCATGAAGGAGACTGGCCTGTAATTTTTCTTACTTATTTTATATCAAGTTTATCTTACCTCATAAAATGAGTTTTAAGAAAGCTATCAGTTTAGGCATGACTGGGTGGCTCAGTCACTTAAGCCTCCTACTCTTGGTTTCTGCTCAGGTCATGATCTCATGGCTCGTGGAATCGAGCCCCACATCAGACTCTGCGCTCAGCGGGGAGTTGGCTTGAAGATTCTGTCTACCCCTCCCTCCACTCTCTATTGGTCACTCTGTCTCTCCAAAATAAATAAGTGCTTAAAAAAAAAAAAAGATTATCAGTTTAGTCTCTTCTGTGGAAAAGTCGATACCAGATTAGAACTACTTTTACTTTGAAAGCTGATAAAACTTGTCTGAAAGAATCCTGGGTCTGGTTGTGTGTGTGTGTGTGTGTGTGTGTGTGTGAGAACAGATTTTCGCTAGTGATGCAGTTTCATTCATTCATTTGGTCAAGTCAGGTTTTCTGTTCCTTCCTGAGTAAATGTAAGTTACATTTACAGTGAATTAACCATTTTGGCTAGATTTTCAAGTGCACTGACATAAAAAATGGTTCTTGATAATGCTCTGCTGAAAAATCTCTACCTTGGTGTAGTTGTGTCTCAGAAATTTTTCTTTGTACTAATATAGTCATTTCCCTTTCTCTCTCTTTTTAAATTAATCTCGCACAATTTTTTTCCCTTTTATTGGTTGTTTTTTTTTCAAGAAACAATTTCTGGTTTTCTAGGATCTCTCTGTCAATAATTAGCAAATATCCTTGACAGTCAAACAATAATTTAGGTGGATATATGATTCTAGATTGGCATTTATTTTCATTCATTCCTTTAAAAGTGGTCCATTGATTTTTGTTACTTATCTTTGCTTTGGAGAAGTCTACTGTTGTCTAATTGTTATCCCTTGATAGATAATTTGTCTTTTCTCTCTGGTTGCTTTTACCACAATGTATCTCATCAGAGATTTGTCTTTTATTTATCTGGATTTTGTCTTAACCCATAAGAATCATATATTTTATCAGTTCTGGGACATACATAGGCATATATCTTTGGGTATTGATGCTTCCATAATTCTGTTCTTTAACTGAAATTTATATTAGACATATTGAGTTTTTTTTATTATGTTATGTTGTCTCTTAACTTTATATTTATCCCTTTATCTCATAATGCTCCATTCTGAGTTGTTTCCTTAAATCTGTTTTTCAGATCATTGTTTGTCTTCACCTGTGTCTAAACAGCTACTTTGCCTATGCATTGAGTTTTTTCATTCAGTTGCTATAGTTTTTGTTTCTAGATGTTCTATGATCATTTTGATACTGTGTTTTCCTTTTCATACAGTTTGTATTCCCTTTCATATTAGTAATTTAAAACAGTTTAGGGGTGCCTGGCTGACTCCGTTGGTAGACCACGCAACTCTTGATCTCGGAGTTGTGGGTTCAAACCCTACATTGGGTGTAGAGATTACTTAAAAATAAAATCATTTAAAAAAAAGGTTTAAATATCTGTGATTTTGTTCATTCATTCAAATTTCGTAAGATTTAGAGCCTTTTATTTATTATGTCTCTGATGTGATTCCACTAGTGGATGGTTTCTTCATGTGATTTGTAATTTAGGATTATTAGTTCATCATCAACAGGGAACACTATAAAAATATGTAAACAAAGTGGATATAGACTACCCTTCAGAGACATTTTGCATTTGCGTTTGCTTAGTGTCCTACAATGTGTCCTTCGGCTAATTTCTTGATTGAAGTTTTCCTGGACCATACACGTAGCCCTCATTAGAATTCTGAGTAGATGCTATCTTTTCCCTTCACTTGGCATCTTGATAGAGACAGACAGGCATCATTACTGTGTCCATTTGCTCCTACATAGGAAGTTAAACCTAAGCTTCTAGGTTACTAACTTGCAAGCCACCTTAATGCAAATCAGAGTCTATTTGTGTCCTTACCACATTGCTTTTTAGATCTCTCTCTCTTTCTCTTTCACTGTTGCTTCCTCTCTTTTTTTTTTTTTTTTTTGCAAGCTCAGTAATGCATTTGAAAGAATGATGTCTTTTTATCTGTTATTTCTAAGCATTCGTAGTGGCAAAGTGGTCAGGTTTTCTTGAGGAAGTTTTAGAACAAAAAGCCTTACTTTGGTCTTTTGACATTAAAAAAAAGTCTAAGAGGGGCATTGGACTGGCGTGTTCAATGGAGTATGCAATTCTTGATCTTGGGGTTGTGGGTTCAAGCTCCACATTGGGTGTAGAGATTACTTAAAAATAAAATCTTTTAAAAAAAGGCTAAGAATTTCACAAATCCTATTCTTCATGCAAAGTGTTCTTGCTGGCTTCTGTAGGAATGCAGACAGACTGTCCAAGTATCAGCTCAAAAATTATTAAACTAATGTAATCCTGAACATTTTGCTACCTAACTGCTGAGGAATTGCATTCCTTTGAACTTCTACCGTAAACTCAGCCACAGCTTGGTGTGTTGAGAATAACGGACTGGTGGTGAGGAGCGGCTGTATCCTACTTTGAGAAAATGTTCACGGAGTGTTCTATAGGAGAACAAATAATATTTTCTGAACTAGTACAAATGTCTTTTGCTTTTCCTTATTGAGACACCAGGAGGTCATATTTTCTAAAAGATTCTACTGAAAAGCCTGAAGCCCTTTCTAGCTCGAGTTCTGTGATTTTTCTACCACCTTGTGACATTTTTCCAACAAATCACATAGCCTGTTTGCAGCTTTGTAACCAAGTCTTAGGTATCAAAGGTGTGCAGTCTTCTCAAGACACTCTCTGGCTCTCCCTGCCACTCAGCACTGCACCATATGAAGTGGATCATATTCAAAATTTTTTGTTGTTAATATTTCTTGATCTTATTTGTCCACATATAATTTTTATGACATGTCAAAGACTATACTCCCAAACAAATAATGAGTTGATTAAAGAGAATGTTGGTTATTGAATGTTATCTAAACATGACAAATTTGGAAATATACACTGTTGGAAGTTTTTATTACTTCCACTGAACATGCTATAATTTTGAGATATTTTGTCCCAAAATTCTCTTTGGAAGCAACAAGTTAGTAATAAGACACAGTTGGAATTAAAACAAAGGCTTCATTTAAGAAATACAGCAAATATTATTTCAATACTCGACACCCAGAGTTATTTCTGAAGCCTCGCCATATTATTTTAGATTAAATATCTAAAACAAATTACTACAAAAATAAATCTGTCTCTTTGCTGAATTTTATTCTGTGTTTGGATTGAGGTGGAGTCCATTGTTAGCTGCACGATCAGAGCACAGACGCTGAGTCTTTTTATTTTCTTAATTAAGAATTACCGTTCCGAGCCCTTGTCGGTGGTTTACAATGGCAGTAATCCCTACCAAAACAGTTGTTCTTCTAGATCCCAAGTGGTTGGCCAGAACATTAACCTCAGCTTGACCCCTCATAGTCACAGGGGAGAGAAACGAGGGTCAATAATCATTTCTAGAAAACTATAGAGCATGGGGTTGCCTTCTAGATTATGTAACTTGCCTTTAAAAATAATTAGAATGTGTTTGTCATTTAAAAGGACTGGAATCCGCAGGGCTAATGAAAATGTTTAAAGCCTTATCAGTCGGAACGCGAAGGCCTGGCTCCAAAAAGTGCTGACCTCGAAATTTTTGCATTGCTTTTGTTGATCCTGTCTGCTGATACCCACGATCTACTGATGTGTGGCTTGGCGTGCCATAGAGACTTATTCATCCATGATATATGTGGAGGGGGCTTCCGGGCCTCTACATGTGCTGTGCCACATTCCTCCAGTTCCCTAACAAAGCTTTTAATTGGCGCCTGTGACTAATGAGCATGAAGTCCCAGGAGAAACGGAGCCCCGTCTTCCACCACCCATTAAGATGAGCTCAAACCCCGGGCTTATCAAGCTTGAACCAGGAGAAGCTAGGGCCAAAGGCTTGAGATAAAACAGTCACTAAGAGTTTCATAAACTGCATTAATAATCCCTGGCCAAATTAAACTGCACATTTAGTGTTATTACCCAAGCTATCGGAGCCAAGATCCTTCCTGGCCCGGGTCATTAAAGGCGACATCGCTCTTTTCAAGAGAATCCGGATTAACCCTCCTTTACCTAAGGTTTCTCTGAGGCTGTTTCTCCAAGTAATCTCCCCTGTCTTTGTGCAGAGAAGCAATCTCATTCCTCCCGAGATCATGTGGGATGAAGTCAGTGCTGGAGGTGGGCCATAGCGAGAGAGCTGCTGGGAAATGTACAGAAAATCTTGATGCAGATGGTTCTGCCTTAGGATTTCTGTTTTTGTTTTTGTTTTTAATTTAAAATTTCAATTATGTGCCTTGCCTGCAGTGTAATGGAGGAATAAGCGGATTAGAGGAGAAGCAGGACAAAGAACTCATAGCCATTACCTATTATTTGCTATATTTGGCTGGGAATGTCAAATGAATTAGGTCATTAAAAATCAGTAAGTTGCTGGGACCCGGGAGGGGCTCATGCTCCTTTCCTAAGACCTTAGCGCTGATGTTTGAATGGACACTTGAAGGTCTCATTTGGCCTTTGGTATATTAGAGACTTCATATTTCTAAGTGGCATAAGTGACTCTGAAGGCATATTCAATAAAAACACTTTAAAGTCCTTGAAGTATACAAAAATTCTTAATTTTAAAACTGTTATATTCTTTCCACTTTTATTGTTGATTTTTATTTTAAACAGCTGTCTCTCTACCATATGACTCTACTCTTTCTTGTTGTATATATACCCGTATTCTATCATTTCTGCATATCCATCTTATTTACTTTATAACTCCGTTTACACATTCCTGGAAAATCGGCTTGAATGTCCTTTTATCCTGTCCACGTTGGTTATTCAGTCCTCAGTTTTCCACGGAGCTCTTCTTTCTTTCCCCTTTCGTGGCATTCAGTTGGCTCACCATTGACCTTAATCAGGTCCGGATTCATGATCACAGTCCTCATGAGTTTCTGCCCATATACCCCGTCTCACATTACCTTTGACTCCCCCTGCCTCCTCCTCTCACACAAAAAATGAGTCTCTTCACATCGTTTCCACCTTCAGTGTGTAAGTTACAACTCAACCTTACAATGAAAACTGCCTTGATTGAAAGGATTGGTTATTTGAAGTGTTAAGTGTTACCGACTTCAAAGACATGATATAACTTGAGCAGTTATTTCCTGTATAAAAACATGGGTAATTGGAATGCAGTAGGAAGGCTATGTTTCATTATCTTGCTGGATACCAGATTATAGGCTATTTTAAGGCAATTACCAGGTTTCAGATCCTGTAGCATCATGTGTAAACCCATGAACCCTTAATTTACACAATCAGTATCACAGCAATTAATGATGGTGGTGGTATCCAACTCACTATGTAAAGTGAACTTCTAGCAAATAGATACCTAGAATATAGAGTTGGCAGAATACCATGGACTCCCTGCATTATACTTAAAAAAATCAAAAATTATACAGAAATAGGTATCCAAGAACCACCCAAAGCAGATAAATCACCCAGCTGCTCATAAAAATCAGAACAGTATCTGTTGAAATTACCTTATTATGCACCTAGTGACTGGCATATAGTAAGTTCTCAATAAATATTAGATGTACTGTCATTGGACTGTATTTTCAAAACCATGTGATTAATCACCTTCATTAACTTTTCCAGCAATTTTTCTATAAAATCTCTAGCTATTTGGGGATTACTTTAAGAATTCTAAAGGCCGTTATGACCTCAGTACAGCAATTGGAGGTCACAAACTTTAACAAAAGTTGAAGTTTTTCAACACTGATAAGGCAGTGACAACAGTTCTTCCTCATAGAGAAATGAGAAATGAGAGATTACTACATGAATGATTTAGTTAAAACATAAAGAATTATTGCAGTTCAGTGTTACTGAATATTGAAACAGATAATAGTGGAAGATTGCCATCACCTTTCTTATATTTTATTAAAAATAGGAGTACATGCCGAGGTCCAAGGTGGATTTGGAGACTGATTTAAGCTCTGGGGACTTAAGATTTTACACTTATCAATGATAGTTACCTTGTTCTTTGATTACATGGTGTTTCTTTTGAGTTATTTTTAATTTTAGAACATTGAGGCAAAGATGTTCAAATTCAACCTTGGAGCTTAATATATCCCATCTTCTGCCAGAGACATTTTACTGATCCTGTGTTATTTAAAGGCCAAGTAGAACTGTTATGGAGAAAATCTGAAAAGAATGTCAGAACTAACATAGTATAGAGATCACATTTTCACGGAAATAATGATTCCAAGTCTTGTAATTTAATTTGCATGGTTGAATGAACTTGTCTTTCTCCTACTCCAGAAATACAGCCTACCACATCCTGAACTGCAGCCCTTCAGAAAAGAGGCCAAGTCCCTAGGTTAGAATTCCATAATTATGCCCACTCCACACCTTCATACCCAGTAACAATTTTTTAATTAAAAATGAATTCTAAGTCTACTAGCCCGTTCTTCCTGAGAAAATCATGGGAGAGAGAAAGAGGTGCTCTATATTTCTCTTAACTAAAAATAAAGTCACTTAACCTAGAAAGCAGTGAGATTTATATTTCGGGTGGGGGCATGTGAACTGTCACAGAAAGGAATAGACTGTTACCTGGAACCCAGAGAAATATGTTTTTGGCACTTTCTCAGGGGAGCTGAGAAAATTCTTCCTAGGAGAGTTTCCCTAGCTTGATTTTGTGAGTATGTTATTAGAATCTAGTCCTCTGTGTTAGTTGGCATAGTTCTGTGATAGTCTCCACATTTTGGTGCCTTATTACTATAAAAGTGTGTGTATTACTCACAACATAGTCCAATGGTGTGAGGATGAAGACGGTATAAGGGCTCTGCTCTAGGCGATCCGTCAGGAACCCAGTCTACTTACAATGTGTGGACTTGCTAGCTTCTAGAACCCTTACCTTCTCTGCATTCAGCTGACCAAGTAGGGAAAGATGTCAAGGAACTTTCCAGAAGGTCTTCAGGAGCCAGATCTGAAAGTGGTGTATGTCACCACTGCCTCAGCCCATTGGCCAGCACTCAATTGTATGTCCCCACTAACTGCAAGGGAGACCAAGAAATGGTGGATGCTAAGAGGAGAGAGAGTAGGATTTGAGGACCACAGAGCAGCCCCTGTTGCATCTTCAAGTAGCTGTGAACTGGGGTTAGTTGACAGAGTATGTGAAAATAGCCCCGGGGTTGGTCCTGAGTGCTAGCAGCTGTAAGTATAGGACCAGCATGTCCATTCCAGAAAGCTATAGCTTTATGCTGCCTATTAAAGACGGTGTTCAATTTTAGCTGCTATGAGAGAAATAAGATGAATTGGAGATTGTCTCTGCCCTCAGGCTCATCCAGTCTCCTAAAGGAGTAGGCTATCTGTATAACTAGCTATGTTTTAGCTTGTATAAAACGACATTAAACCAGAAGTTTCTACTGAGGACCCTCCTTCTAATAGATAGGAAATTCCAAAGTGGGGTAGCAGAGGAAGGTGCAGACTTTCAAAGGAAAATCAAGAAAGGGTTCTATGATCTAAACTTTTACAGCTACAAAGAGGGGATAGGGAAGGTCCCCGAGAGTGAAAGTTGAAAGAAAATTTCATGAGGAGGATTTCTATTTTAAAAAATTAAATTAAAAAAAATTTTTAATCATGCTGTGTTTTCTACCTATATCCCTAAGGATGAGGGCTGTGGGACTATCTGCTATCTCATCTAAATTTCAGTATGACTGACTTCAACAGGATCATTTGGAGAACTTGACACCTATCGCCTTAGGTTGGGAGAGGGGATACAGTAGACTCATGTCTCTCTGCAGTCTAAGAACCCTGGAGGAGGATACTGCCTACCTATTCTGATGGCAGGAGCAAAAGAAAGTGTTGTGCAGTTGAAATCATCCTGCCTCTCGAGTTTGTTCAACCAGAGGATGCACTGGGGACTTCTTAGATTCTGTCCAATATGGCCGCTCAGATGAGTCCTCAGCAGAGGGAAGCTGGAGGTGGACCACTAGATGCCCAGGGGCTGGGGAGGAAGTCACCAGCTGAGCTAGAGCCACACTGCCCGCATCGGCAAGTCAGGAGAACACAGAGTGGGGAACCTCGGAAGAACCCATAAAAGTGGTCTTAGAAAGAGTTAGCTTTAACTATTAGCTTTAGAGGCGCCTATGTGACTCAGTCAGTTAAGTGTCTGACTTTGGCTCAGGTCATGATCTCAGGGTCCTGAGACTGCCCTGAGTTGGGCTCCCCACTCAGCAGAGAGTCTGCTTGTCCCTCTCCCTCTGCCCTTCCCCCTGCTCATGCTCTCTCTCTCTCTCAAATTAATAAATAAAATCTTTTAAAAAAATATTAGTTTTAAAAATATGTATATATTAGTTTTAATTTTAAATATTTAAATATAAGCTCCCTTATGATTCTATGAGTCAAAAGGATCTTTTCTGTCCCTCTGATCTCTCTTCCTTACTTCAGCTATGAGGATGGAGGGGGGTCAGAAAGAGCAGTACATGAGGGAAAGAGGGTGGGAATGAGAAAGATAGAGGACACCGAGTGCACTCTTTCTGTCGAGGCCAGCATTGGCCGGGAGGTGGTGAAGAAGGGTTAGCTTTGAGTGATGGTTCAAGCGCTGATGAATAGTGGGCTGGGCATTCTCATTTCTGAATTGAGACTATGTTTTGTAATCTGCAGAGAACATAGAACGTTTTCTTAACTAGGACTGATGAAAAAAGTCGTAGTTCTGCTGGAGTTTTCAGAGTTTTTGTCAGGGGCAGGGGAAGAGCTAATCCTTTTGCTCAAGCTTAGAGAGACATTGACAGGCAAAAAGAATGTTCTTTTATGACTACAGCTGACAGAGCTGATTTGTTCAATGTGCCATTTATTTTTGAATTCTGGTGGAGTGCCCCAGGAGGAATACAAATAGAGTGCTCTGGGAGGTCAAATAAAACGTGCTTGCTTCTAGCTGGAGTGGAAGTGGAGATTTGGGATGGGCCAGGGAGGATAGGCGGCTGATGGTCCTTTGTTAAAGGCATTTCTAGCAGAGCAAACAACATAAAAAAGCAAGGTATGAGTCAATGTAGGTTCATCCTTGGTAAAAAAAAAAAAAAAAAAAAAAGTACCATCCTGTTGAGTGATGTTGATAATGGGGTAATGGGGGACACTGTGTGTGACACTCTGTACCTCTCTCAATTTTGTTGTAAACCTAAAACTGCTCTTTAAAAAGGTATTAAAAAAAAGGCAAGGAGATAGAAAAAAAAATAGCTGATGCATATAAAATAGCAATTCGTTCCATTTGACTGAAGGCAAGCATGGGGCAATAATGGAAAATAAGGTAGAAAGTGTTGGCTTCCAGCTCAAGTGAAAGACATAAGGCATGCTTGAAACCTCTGCAGGGAGTCTGCAGAAGAGGCAAGACATTAAGGATGAGGCAGGTGACCAAGGCAGAAGGCAAATCCTCATAGTTAGGCTGACCTTCATGGGAAATGACCAAATGTCTACCATACAGTGTCCAGCGAGGCATGGGGTGTTAATTTTTACCTAGATGGATGAGACTAATATCCAAGAGGGTACTGATGTGATCAATAGGGTGTGAAAACAAGGAATTGTAGGCAGTGGGGATGGTAAATTCAGGAAGTTGTGCTTGAGGGCAGTCATGTCATCTTAGAGTAGGTTTGGGAGTGCAATCTATATAGATAGGAAAAGCTTCTTTTCCTATCAGACAGGAAGCTCCAACACACCTGTTCTGTGACCTGTGACAAGTAATTTGTCTTCCCTAAGCCTTGGTTTCCCCATCTATGAAGGAGTAATAACAATATATAATAATACAACCCACACAGATTGCTCAGCACATTTATAGGGACCAAGAAAAGCTAACTCCTTTCCCTTTCCTTTAAGGGGAAAGGATGGAGATTCTGGAGAAGCAGATTGCAATTCAGGTGATGGTCCCTGCCTCAGTGAACTAGAGGAAAAAATCCAAAAGTCACAGCAGATGCTTTTTCATAGACCAAGCCATCAGTGGGAGTAGGGGTGGGCTGTAGGTCAGGGGATCTTTAAATCCCCTCAATATCAAGCTTAGGGCAAGAAACATCCACCCTATGGCAATTCTGAGTCTGTTGGCCTTGGGTGGTATTGACTAGGGGACTGAGTGGGGCTGAATTTACAGGTCCCAGATCCTTAGTGTCTGGGAGGTGGTCTGGGAGACAGAGATAAAGTGGGGGGGGGGGGGGGGATGTGCAAGCCAAGGAATTGGAACATGATTCTGAGGTACTCTTGGGCCTTTAAGGAGGGCGAGGCTGGGAGATGGGAGAGACCCGAGATGATGTGTGCCATACGGCTGTGTAGAGGCCAAGGTAAGCAAGTGGGGCAGCCCAGAGAGCGAAACCAGCGTGATACAGGGCCTGAAGGCAGAAACGGTATGAGTCAGGACGCAGAAGCTCTAGGCACGACCCTGCTACGAGGCTCTCTGGGCCTTGGTTTCTCCGTCCTTCAAATGGACTCGGGGTGACATTTTACTTACCCATAGTCTGTGATCTAAAACTTGGTCCACCCAAAATCCAGCCGAAACAGAAGAGTAAATAAAAACGGTCCTTGGGCAGTCAGTGTCAACGTTGTTATGGGCTTCATGCTGAAAACATGAGCAGTTTAAGTGCCCCGGGGCAGCCGATCCATCAGGACTATATACTTACAGGACATGGTTTTAATACATCTGACATTGTAGTTACTCTTCCCAGAGAATTCAAGAGGCACATCGAGGAGGGATTAGAGTGTTAGTAATTCACAGGAACAAACAGGTGGAGAGCCCACTCTAAGGCGATTTTTTTTGAAAAAAGCAATTGTTATTTTTAAAAGAGCAATGTGGATCCAGTTCGTGTAGGGGCAAAGAATGTGTACATCTCCATATGCTCTGGGGCCTACCAGTGATGGCTATGGTTTCTGGAATCTGTAGACATAATGGGTAATTGATGCCTGCAAAGATAATTCTGAGTCATCAATAAATGGATAAATTATGTCCAGAAAACCTCTCTTTGTAAAGGAGTCAGGGAGGGGACTGGAGTAGATTTTTAAACTTCTATTCAAAATTACAGAATTTTAAAAATTTGGGTCTTCATTCTATGAAGGCAAGTCTTCTTTCTGTGAACATTCATTTATCCAATATTTGTCTTTTGTAGGTCACAGTACTCTTACACAAGCCCGCTGTAACTATAAAATATGCAGGCTGCTTTAAAAAAGAAAGAAAACAGATAGATCAGAACATAGTCGAATGAGCAGTCAGTCACCTTGGAAGGCTGTAAACTCGTACTTGACGATCCTGCTATTGCTAAAAATATTTTTGTGATTTGTATGTATTTTCTGTATAGCCTTTTTCATGAGTTTATGATGATACCAAGGCCACACCCTCCTTAATTTAGAATCTCGAGTTATTATTTACAAAGAAAACCACCCCCCTCAATGACAACATAGGTTGAGCCTGGTTCTCCTAGCAACGTTGGCTGAGCATTTCACTCTATACCATAAGAAGGAGACACTGGCTGGCTCTTGAAATTAGCCCAGAACTGAGGCTGAATTATCCATATTATTCACTTTTCAATGGCTTATGAAACCATTAGACTTGCCCTTACAGGTCAAATCGCTGGCCACCATTGAGAAGATGTTTTTCAATGTGCCATAAACTCTGGTGTCAGGGTCCCAAAATTGAGTATATCAGCGGTGGCTTGAGTGATGACGGCACCATTAAAAGAAGGTCACTCCTTTGAAGGGGGCAGCAATCATTGAATATGTAAATTCCACCATATTCGTTTTTTAAAATGCATGGCGTAGAATCGCATTTGGAGAGCATTGACGTTAATCCCTCCACAAAAGTAAAAATATTACCGCCACCATCGTTGTATTGGAAGCTGCGTTGAAGCCTGAAGATTGTAGAGATTCAAGTTCACCTTCATTGCTGTCGGCGGGATCATAGCTCTCTGCCAGGTGGGTTGAGACTGAATCCTGCTGAGACCCAATGACTGCAGAAGCCCCGGCTTGCCTCCGAGCATCTCTAGACCCTCAGCAGAGCTCTCTCCCAGCAGTGATTCAGAACGGAGAATGACAATTTGCAAATAGCATTTATCTTCTGCTCCCCCTACACCCTTTTTGAAAGCCTACACATTTGAGCAAACCTGCTTTTCTTGAGATGTCGAGCATCACGAAGGTGGGCCGGGAGCCAAAACTTTTTGCCCAGACTTTGTTTTAAATTGTTAGGAGCTGAGTTCATCTTTTAAGCATGTAGTTTTAAAACATAGAGTAAAATCATATTATTACAGAAAGTATCATAAGTCATTTATAACTCTACCGGGATGTGCCAAGCCTGAACTTGAAAACAGTGAAGACGGTATGTTGTTTTTGGAAGGTTTCAGCATCAAAAATATCCTATTCATCCTAATAACTGCGAAGCATTAAGATTTAATTATCTGTTTATTCCCTTATTAAACCAATGTCATGACATCTTATTAAAAACACTCCTTTTCTACTCATGATCTTAAAAAGCAAGGGTTTAAGTAGACAAGTCAGGTCATATTCAGCAGTTCTTTCAAATGCACAAATGAATTCTGTTGGGATTTTTTTAATTGCAAAGGACGTTCGTCCTATTTTAAATAATGCAACTTCAAATATAAAAGTAATACATTTTTAATGTAATCTGAAAAATAGAAGTTAAGAAAAAATCTAACAGTAACCACTACTAAAAATTGGACTTTATCAAAAATTAAAACCTTTGCTTTGCAAAAAAAAAAAAAAAACAAAAAAACACTGTTGGGAGAATAAAAAGGCAAACTACGGACTGGAAGAAAATATTTGCAAATCACATAGTTGACAGAAGACTTGTATCCAGAGTGAATAAAAATCACTTAACTCTCAACCATAAGAAAGCAAACAGCCCAATTAAAAAACAGGCAAATGACCATAAGGCGTATTATGGGTGACAAATAAGCACATGAAAGGGTGTTTGACATCATAAGTCATTAAGAAAATGCAAATTAAACCATGATAAGATGCCATAGGCACCTATTAGGATGGATAAAATTTAGAAGACTGACAATACCAAGTGCTGGTGAGAATGCAGGGCAAGTTGAGACTCTTACTTACTGCTGGTGGGAATGCAGAACAGTATAGCCACTCACTCGGGAAAGCAGCTTGGCAGTGTCTTAGGAGGCTAAAAATAAACTTACAATATGACCCACCAATCCCACTTTTGGTGTTTACCGTTAAGAAATGAAAACTTGTGTGCATACAAAAACTACTGTACAAATAATTGCAGAAGCTTTATTCATAATTTCCAAAACCTGGTAAGAACACAGTGCTTCTTCAAAGGGTAAATAGTTAAATAAGCTGATAAATACAGACAGGGGACTAGTCCTCCGTAATAATATGGAATGACGTTTTAATACATGCAACAACCCGTGTGAATTGTAAAATAGTTATGCTCATGGAAAGAAGCCAGCTGAAAGAGTTTACCTACCATATGATTCCTTTTGTAGGACATTCTCTGAAAGAATAGTGACAAAAGCATAGTGACGAAAGATCAGTGGTTAGGGATTAGAGGACGGTGTGACTACAACTGGATAGCGGGAGAGAATTTTGAGGCCAGATATGGTATCCATGGGTTTAAATTCATAGAACACACACATACTCACCCCAAAGTCAGTTTTAGTGTATGGTAATTAAAATAAAATAAATATTGGAGTATGCATAGGTATCAGGGTGTTTATGAGAAAAACTAATTTTACTATTAAATTATGACAGCATAAATAATTTTAAAGGAGTTCTAGAATTTTAGTTGACTTCATAATATAGGTTACAGCATATGTGAGAGCAATGTCCACAATTTTGCAGGAAAAAAAAAAATTGTTCTCCCCCCATCGCAGGCTTTCAGACTAGGAATCTTTATTATGTAGTATTCAGGGGATCATAAAATTTCGTCTAGTCATCCACACTAATCTTTTTCATGTAGTCACTGAAGAGTGCCAGCATGTAAAATGTGGTGACAGAAATAGTTATTTGGTTAAGAAATTAAGTTCTTGTTCAAGGGTCTCCTGAGGGTTTCTCAGTAATGGGAACAAAATGATCCAGTGTACAAATGGGTGGAATGCTTGCCTCCCCAGATTGTAAGTGGACAGCGATCTGTGGCCAAGGTAGAGCAATGGCGCAGATAAGACACAGCCCCTTGGAACCCGGGGAACCCGGGGGAATGATTTCTGTGTCAAAGACTATCCCATTCAAAGCAGAGGTTTCCGTAGTGTTGAAGAATGATCCTGCCTGTTTGGTGCAGAATCACATAGAAGGTGGATTTTCAGAGAGAGAAAAGATGAGTCCGGTACAGATTCTCACATTGAAATGAAATGGTTCTCTGCCTTGGCTGTGGACTTGAGCCCCCAGCGATTTAGTGGGA
Source organism: Potos flavus (assembly GCA_028534135.1). Lineage (NCBI taxonomy): Eukaryota > Metazoa > Chordata > Mammalia > Carnivora > Procyonidae > Potos > Potos flavus. The sequence continues at coordinate 109,449,003 of CM052897.1, forward strand.
AAGGGTGTTCCGTATCTCCGCCGGAGTGTGTTCTTGCTGGAGGACTTGGCTTGGGGGAGACATCTGGTATCCTCTGAGCTCCAGCAGGGGTGACCCTGTGCCTGCACCTCTGTGATCTGTGTAGTTTCTAGGGGCCTCTGTGACTTGGTGGCAGCCACTCTGAGAAACGAGAACTGCTCTGTGTGTTCGAGGGGATGTTAAACCCCTGGGTTTGAATTTTGGCTTATTTTTAAAACCACGAATACCTCAATGAAAAATGAGCTTTAGATGTATAGTAGACAAGAATAGAAATAACTCTTTTTCCCAGAGCACAAGGATTTTTTTTGAGATTTTTTTTTTTTTTTATTATTTGACAGAAAGAGAGAGCACAGGCAGGGGGAGAGGCAGAGGGAAAGGGAGAAGCAGACGCCCTACTGAGCAGGGAGCCCGATGTGGGGCTCTATCCCAGGACCCCAGGATCATGACCTGAGCCGAAGGCAGAGGCTTAACTGACTGAGCCACCCAACTGGCCCCCCACACACAAAGAGCACAAGGATTAAAAAAAAAAAAAAAGAGGAAGGGAGAGTTAGCATTGATCTTGCTGCAGCATTTAAATATCTGTGTTGGTTGGGTAAAGACTTATTAGCATTGTTCTTAACCCGCAGATGGTATTAGCATTGTAAATTAGCATCGTTCTTAACCCTCAGATGGTTGCAGTTGCAAAGGGGCAGATCGTGACTGCAGAGTATTTCCACTGAACTGAGTCCAGCCACTGGATGAAACAGCTGTGGTCTAATTACGTTCAGCCCTGGTTCTTTAACAAATACGTTTCTGGGGCTCATCGAACTTGTTGTGCCAAAGAGGCATAGAATATAAAAGCAGACTGAATCAGTGTCTACTTTTGATCGTTTGGAAGGAGCCAAGATCAACATCCGCATAGAGTACAAGCTTACATATCTGTTACATTTACTTTTTAAAGGTTATTTTACTTGATTTATTAAAACTTCGAACCAAGTAACCCGTAACAATGATGTTAACATAAAAATGATTAGATTCTTAGGCTATCCTTAGAGAATCTATTTACTCCATAATATGGCTGAACCATTGAAACTTCTCACCACTCACAACCTTATTTCTCTTGGAAAATGAAATCCAGTATAGAAGGCACACATCTCTCCAACCAGGCAACTAGAGAACGGCCCCCTCACACACTCACTGGGTTGCCCACTGGACAGACTACACATTTCCTGAGGGTATAGACAAAGCAGAAACACTGAAATCTCTGCCAGGGTCTGAATATTTGTACCGCTTCCCTCAAGTTAACTTCCTAAAATCCTAATGCCCAAGACCATGGAGGTAGGAGGTGGGGCCTTTGGGAGGTAATTAGGTAATGAGGGCAGAGCCCTTAAGATTGATTAGTCTCCTTATTAAAGAGGCCCCAGAGAGCTAACTCACCTCTTCCCCCACTAGAGATTACATCAAGAAGTTAGCAGCCCAGAAGAGGGCCCTCACCAGAGCCCAACAATGTTGGTGTCCTAGTCTTGGACTTCCAGCTTCCAGAACTGTGAGGAATAAACATCCATTGTTTACAAGTCACACAGTCTCTGGTAGTTTTATTATAGCAGCCTGAACAGACTAAGACAAACTTATTTAAAATAATTTGGTAAAAATATTTTATATATATATATATGATATATGATATAAAGTTTTGAGGCACTCATGGGAAAAAGTAGAATTTTGCTGAACTTCTTTAAATTTAGCATTACTTTCATATTGAATCATACACAGGGATCATTAAGGCTCCCGAAGGTCTTAATCAGGGCCTGCTCCCTCCATCCTGCCGTCTTATTCCTTCCTTTGTCAATTCCCACAACGTTGGCCCCAGCAGCAGAACCTGAACCTGAGGGTTCAGGAGGTTCTGAACCTCAGGAGCCTTAGCAAGCAGTGAGGACAGTGGCAGAGGTGAGTTCAAGACATGGAGTGGCCAGAGGGGGACCGGGTTTCTCTCCAGCCCTTCTCTGACCTGGGACCTGTCATAAGGATTCTAGTAACAATGGGGCCAGTAGGGTATAGGTACCTCTTCATGAGCTTGTGTGGTTCCAAAATCAGGTCCTGCCTTCTGAAACATCATGTATTTTCTGTACTCCAGGCTATTATGGCCATTTCAGAAAGTAAGAGGGTAGGAACTGTTTTGTTGTTCATTTGTGTTTTGCATTAATGGGGAGGACCCCATAATGGAAGAGGACAATCCTGTGGGAAGGCCAGATGATAGGGAATGACATTAGATGCAGGTGATCTTGAAAAGGTTCGGCAAATGGGAACCTGACAGAAGTCGCATGAGTCTGATGAAGAAGTAATCTTTGTTCAAGATTTTGAGTTAGCGATAGCAAAAACACATAAATGAACCAACAGGCCAATTTTTATAAAATGGGCAAAGAATGTGAACAGACAGTTCTCCAAAGAAGCCATACAAGTGGACAATAGGTATATTGTAATTGTTCAGTATCACTACTCATAAGGGAAATGTACATCTAAACTACAATAAGATATAACCCTTACCACTGTTGGGATGACTATTATGAAAAAAACAAAAAAAAAGCAAAATAACAAGTGTTGGTGAGGATGTGGAGAAAAGGGAACCCTGATACATTATTGGTGGGAATGTAAATTGGTGCAGCCATTGTGGAAAACAGTATGGAGGTTCCTCAGAAATTTAAAAATAGAACTACCATATGACCCAGGAATCCTACTTCTGGGTATTTGTCTGAAGGAAATGCAGTGAGGAACTTGAAGAGATATCTGTACTCCCCTGCCCACTAGAGCATTATCCACAATAGTAAGATATGGAAACAAGCTAACTGCTCATCTACTGATGGAGGAATAAAGAAAATGTGGCCTATCTATCTATCTATCTATCTCTTGCTGTTTGTGAGCATATGGATGGACCTGAAGAACATTATGTTAAGTGAAATAAGTCAGATATACAAGGATAAATACTGTTTGATCTCACTTACATGTGGAATCTGAAATAGTCACACTCAGGATGTCTGGGTGGCTCAGTCGATTGGGCATCTGCCTTCAGCTCTGGTCATGATCCCAAGGTCCTGGGATCAAGTCCTTCATCCGGCTGCTTGCTCAGCAGAGAGCCTGCTTCTCCCTCTGCCTGCCGCTCCCCCTGCTTGTGCTCTCTCTCTCTCTCTCTCCCTGACAAATAAATAAATAAAATCTTTAAAAAATAAAATAAACAAAAAATAAAATAAAATAGTCACACTCTTAGAAGCAAAGGGTAATGGTGGTTGCCAAAGGCTGAAGGAGGAGGAAGAGGGGAGGTGATGGTCAAAGGGCATGTTAGTCAGCGTTCTCCAGAAAAACAGAACCAATAGGATATATAGAGATACATACAAGAGGAGATTTATGATAGGAATTGGTTCATGTGATTATGGAGGCCGAGAAGTGCCCTGATCTGCCATCTGCGAGCTGGAGAGACAGGAGAGCCAGTGGTATGATTCAATCTGCTTCTGAAGGCTTTAGAACGCTGAAGGGCAGGAGCCAGAGAGGATAGATGTCCCAGCTCAAGCAAAGGGAACAAATTTGCCCTTTCTTCACCTTTTTGTTCTAGTCAGGCTCTCAACAGATTGGAAGATACCCACTTGCATTAGTGAGGGCAATCTTTTTTAGTCCGTCTACCAATTTACATGGTAAATTTCTCTTCCGGAAAAGCACAGACATACCCGGAAATAATGTTTCAACAGCTTATCTGGGCACCCCTTAGCCCAGTTAAGTTGACCCATAAAATTAACCATCCCAGGGGCGCCTGGGTGGCTCAGTCATTAAGTGTCTGCCTTCGGCTCAGGTCATGATCCCAGGGTCCTGGGATCTAGCCCCACATTGGGCTCCCTGCTCAGCAGGAAGCCTGCTTCTCCCTTTTCAGCTCCCCCGTGCTTATGTTCCCTTTCTCACTATCTCTCTGTCAAGTAAATAAATAAAATCTTTAAAAAAAAAAAAAAATTAACCATCCCAGTGTACAAAGTTCCAGTTATGCAAGATAAATAAGTCTGGAAATCTCTACAGGCATACTTCAGAGATATTGTGGGTTTGGTTCCAGGCCACTGTAATAAAGCAAGTATGGAAATAAAACCAATCAAATGAAGGTTTTGGTTTCCACTGCATATAAAAGTTATGTTTACACTATACTGTAGTCTATTAAGTGTGTAATAGCATTATGTCTGAAAAAGCCATGTACTTTCCTTAAATAAAAAATACCTTATTGCTAAAAAACTGCTAATCACCATCTGAGCTTTCAGTGAGTTGTAATCACTGATCACAGATCCCTGTAACAAATATAATAATAATGAGTTTGAAATATTGCATGAATTATGAAAATGTGGCACAGAAACACAAAGTGAGCAAACGCTAAGGAAAGGGCGCCCGTAGACTTGCTCTAGGCAGGGTTGCAACCAATCTTCAGTTTGTTAAAAAAAAACAAAACCCCACAATATCCGCGAAGCACAATAAAACCAGGTAATCTGTACAGCATTGTACCTACAGCTAACAACAATTTATTGTGTACCTAAAATTTGCTAAAAGGGTAAATCTTCTGTTATGTGGACTTACCACACACGGTAAAATAATAATTATTAAAATATTATTAAAGGTATTAAATTTTTATTAAATTAAAATTATTAAATTATTAAAATTTGGGAGGTGATGGATATGTCTGTGGCTTTGGTGATGATGGTTTTAGGGTGTATACTTATACTCCATTGAATTGTATATATTAAATATGTACGGCTTTTTACATATAACTAACTCCTCAATAAAGTGGTTTATTGGGTTCGAACTGGAAGTTGACCAGGAGCAAAAGTGTGATCCAGATATGAAGAACTAAGGTTTGATTTGGGAGTGTTCAGAAACTATCCTATTGAAGATGGCAGTGTTTGATGAAGGGGAAAGAAAAAGAGAGAGAGAAATACACACACAATTTATTTACTATATTGAAATTAAGATTTGGTCATGATGAATATTCTTCCATTTCTCAGCACTGGGATCAGCTTACCTGTCAAAGAAAGGAAATTTCCATTTAGGATTAGGTAGATCTATGCATGCACAGTGACTTTCCTATCTACACAGTGTCGATAGAAATAGAATGTGAGCCACATGTATAATTTAAAATTTTCTAGTAGCCCCATTCAAAAAGTAAAATAAAACTGGTAGAATTAATTTTAATAATCTCTTATATTTAACCCAATATGTCCAAACTATGAGTTCAGCATGCAATCGATCTTGAAAAGTGTTAATGAAAAAATGTTATTAAAAATGTTAATGAGAAATATCTCATTATCCCCACTCTTTCCAAAACCCAGTGTGTATTTTACATTTCCAGCACAGCTCATACGAGACATTAAATTTTCATCAGAAATACTTGATCTGTATTTAGATTTCGTAAAATTTGCAATTGAAAACAGATTCACAGATGACGGTAGTTGTTCCAAAGAAAGCTCAAAGTTTTCCAATAAGTGAATTGAGTATCAGCTTTTAGATAGAGGTTTTAAGTCGAGGGGCCTGGACTAGGTGATCTCTTTCTGGTCTAATAGTCTGTGGCTCTATTTTTTGCTCAATTATAGAATTCACCATTCGTAGGCATGATCTTCCTGTGGATGACAAGACGTCAAGATGTTGTCGTGATATAGATAGAAAGGTTCCCCAGTGTCTAGAAAGATGAGAAAAGAAATGAATGGGACACCCAGAAGAGCTGGAGAAGAATAGAGACTTTGCAAAGAAGGTGCTAAGGGCTATCGTTAGAAACAGAAGAAAAAGGAAAATACTACTGATGGCAGGAGACAGTGGCTGTCAGCCTTGAACACTGCTGGGAGTTTGAAAAGGATAAACCACTTGGGCTTCCCATGGTGTCATAGGACCCATAACAGTTCCTGGGAAACATCACAGTTGTCCCTATAGATTTAATACCAAGAAACGATTGGAGGGAAAAAAAAAAAAAAAACCTGAGCACTGTTCTTGATACTAAAAAAAAATGGGTCTATATACAGGAAGAGAAAAATAATTTAAACTTATGTCAAAGACCAAAACCACAATAATTCCACACCACGGGAAAGACATGAATCTATATCAAGCTGAAACTGGTTTCTTACGCCATGAAAAAGTAGGACAGAGAGGAGGCATAGCAAGGAACTCTGATTGTAGACTTGTCAGGGTTACAAATTCCAGAGAGAGCTTCAGTTTACCTTCGTCGAATCAAGTTCAAAGCTAAATAGAGACATAAGGAGGGAAGCGTGTCGGTAGCTGCACAGAAACGTCATGGAACAGGAAAGCTACACAGGATGCAGCGGGCCTCCCAGCCGTGCTCCGGATGCCCCAGCTGCAGTGACCTTGGGTGACCTTGTCGTCCCCTCAGCAGCAGGCGTCCGTTTCTCCTAAACCTGTGCCCTTGCATTTTGGGGACTACCTTCTGTTTCTGCTCCTTGCTTTGCTGTTAGAGCTTATTAACTAGCCTTCCCTATGAGCCCCTATTCAACCTCACTAAGAACCAGGCTGTGATCCGTTCAGCCAGTCCCCGGGGCCATGGGTGGCCTTGTTGACATATCTGGCCTCCTCCTGTGCTAGCAGCCAGCCTTCCAATCAGGACCTGATTCCTGCTGAAGACAGCTCTGGCCAGCACCTCCAGGTTGTGGGGTGCAAAGCATCTGGGCTGTATAAAGAACTATCAGTGTCATCAGAGGGGCATTGTGGGCACAACAGACATTCCATGGATCATGGACATCTCAGCCAACTGAGGGTCACGTCTGTTAATCCAACTCTGGAAGAAGGAATTTTGGCTGTCTGCACTATCAGGCTCGATGGAAATTGCCATAATCTGGATAGCAAAGTGAGAAAACAAAGGGACTGGCAATAAATGAGATAACAAGAATTAAATTGGTCAGAAGTGTTATTACATAAAGGGTTTTGTTTTTATTGATACAGCCATTCAAATCTTAAAGTACTTTTTAATATTTCATGAGGGACTCTACTTTCAAAGTCTATGTCTCGTTTTATCAATCATCTAGGACGCATCGGTCATTCTGAAGCTTTTCATTGATTAGTGTTAAGAAGGCAGACCAGGAGAACAATTACATAGCATCTCTTGTAGGAAAGCAGAAGGCAGTGGGAAATAAAAGGAAAGACACTAAGCAAAAAGTAATGCAGAGCGAGCTCTGCTGAGAGAAGGGATGCACGATTTAAAATGTGTTTGCAAGTCTTGCATCTGCTGTGCCCTCACGCTTCCGTGGTTGGTTGCAAAGATGAGAGGGACAATTGCTAATGACTCGATTTTGTGATTTGTTTAAATTCACAAAGAGAAAGCGATGTAACACGTGACTGACCTTTGAAAGTAAGACATTAAGAAATCCTGGCATAAGGACCAAATCGCGTAAAGCAGGATGTGTAATCAGTATCTTTACTGAATAGCGAGGAAGGAGGTGATGCATTTTTAAGAGATGCCTTTTATAGATCTGAACGTGGAAGTAGCAGGATTTGGAATACAATGGCAGACAATATCTTTAGGACCATTTCCTACAACCCCGCTATTTTTAGATGCTTTGTGCTTACTTCTTCCTTGGGTCCTGGAGCCTGCGTTTTAGTGTTCTCTAAGTTGCTTGGTGTATCTGCTTTTCTCTCTTTCACCCCCTCTCCTTCCTCACTCACATTCTTTATAGTTTATATATCCTGCTTCTCCATGCGGTTTTCAATCCTAGACAAAGGGTTATTTACCACTGCCAAATGGTCACTGCGGTTTTGTAAACAGGGAACTTACTCGAGTTAATGATTATCATCTTATTTGGGTTTTCACTACAGATCAAAGGACACTTTGGAACACTTTGATTTGGTATGAGATTGAACATTTTAGAGGGTGTATTTTGGAGTCGCACGGGGAGAAGAATGCAAAGTCATCCCCACATGAACTGGCTCATGTTCTAAGAGCCTACTTCTGTGGGTCACATTTATTTTATCTCTGACCCATCTCCAGCAGTTACACAAACAGCTCTTGAATTGTTAGAAGATCGGGATAACAATTTTAAACGATTTGGTCAAGAATAACTTGTTACATTCTTCCTTGTCTGTCTCACCATGACTTTGAATCCTTGCTTATAAACATGTCTAGGTGCTTAAATTATAATTAAGCATTCTGCACACCTATGTATGTGAATCTCCTACAAGAACTATTCTGGCAATTATTTGTTATAAAAGAATTATATAAACAAGACTTCAAGAAAGGCAAAGCCAGAAAATAAGTACTCACTGAGTAACCAGCATACGAATTTTTTAATGCCTTCGTAAGAAATTTCGCATTTACCTGATGAAAGGAGACAAGCCTTTGCTTGTAACAGAAATCAACCATTATATATTGCATTTGTGACATCCGGTCAGGAAAGATGCAATGACTAGATCATATAAATGCTTCTCTGCACCTACACTTAAAAAAATTTTAGCACTTCTCAAAGTATTTGGTATGAATAGCCTTTAGAAGCTTGAAGAAAATTCAGAAGTTGCTCATTCTCACTTATAGGCTAAGTTTCTAAGTTCTATGAGGTATTTAGAGGAATACTCTCTTTTTAGTTGGTATCTCAAAGAGAATCCAAGGCACGACCGCAGGGACTGTCAACTTGATCTGTAGAGGGATAGAGTCCTTAGCTGGACACGATCTGATCCTTACCAAGCATTTACTAATTCCCTGATGGAAATACCAAACAAGAAGGATACAGTGATCCCAGCCTGTGTCAGCTAAACCCTCGGAGGAGGAACAGTGCCCAGGACTTGACCTCTCTACCTCTCAAATATCCCCCTACCCCAGCTCCCAAACATGGAGGGGAACAGAAGTGTCTAAGAGAGTTCCTTGGAAAATACTTGGTGCTTCTGTAGGATTTGAGGACCGCTCATTTCTTCAACATCATAAGTCGTGCCTTGCAAATTTCAGTGTTTCTAAGAATCACTTAGTGAGCTTATTAAAAAAAAAAAAAAAATCCCCCCAGAGATTCTGATTCCAGTTCAAAAGCTTTGATGAGGCCCGAGGATCGGCATTTTTAATTACCCTTCCTCTGTAGTTCTGGAATGGTCTGAGTAACTGGCTTCTGCCAGTGGATAAATGTGGGGCATCTTGTTCTTTTCTGCCCATGTTTTCATTGCAGAGATCAGGCACACCCTTGTTTCCTTTTGACAGTTGGCAAGTTTAATATTTTTATTTTTGTAATCAGGGAGGGTGAAGAGTGACTTGTCTTTATTTCTCTAAACATATTAGGTTTTGCTGGAAAATAAAAACTCTTTAAAGTGATCTATATTGTCGAGTCTTAGAGAGCCTCTCCTAACCTTGAAGGCACTATTTTGGGGTTTCTTAGAAGGGTCCAGTTAATGTACCAGAGTTTCAGAGAGTAGACTGTCCAACAGCTGTGTCGTGTCTAAACGGTGGTAAAATACTCATCATGTCAGAAGTGCACGTTCAACGAAATCATTTAGTCTTTTGAAAATGAACTTTCTACTCTGCCTGGATTCACTTTTCAGTGATATATTTTCAGACATGTAAAATAAAAGCTATTAAACTCAGCCTATGTATTATCCAAACACTAGTTTTTAAAAATATGAAGTTAAAATATTGTTTTAAATATAGTCACTTTTGAACATATAAGTCCAAAAGAGCTAGAAGGTTTTTTTTTTCTGACTTCCTAAAAATAAACTGCCTCTTACTTAAAACCATATATGGAATATTTATCCCTAAAGGAGAATTTTTGCTTTCTTGATTTTAAATTACTATTTTGCATTCTTAACTATGGTATTCATTACTACGAATAGATTTTAATTTTTTCTTGTGCATATTTGAACTGAGTTTTGCAGAATAGTTATGTAGTATTATGTAGAAGAATTGCTACTTCTTATGCTAATCTTTTACATGTAAATAAAAAGACAGTTTCCTAAAGCTAAAAAGAAAAAAAAACCAAAACTGAAGTTAAACTTAGTATTTTTTCCCATATACTTCTATTTAATTGTACTGGGAAAAGATGTATTCTGTTTATCTGAATGTATGCTTTCATTTCTAGAAAATGTTCATTCTTGACCCTCTGAGCTGACTCTATTTTGTGTGTCTTAAAATACTATGGAAACTGCAGGGAGATTTTAGTTCTATTGATAACAGATAACCTCATTCTGTGCTAAGGTGAGAATCTTTAGGTTTTGTATAAACCCCAAGTTCTGCCTGGCATTGCGTTCCCCCACGGAATCATAGTTAAAGCCTCCTAGATTTGATCGATGCATGGTGTGAGTGGTTTGATAGAACCGACAGTTTACAAAAGGGCATAGTATCAACAACTGAATGTTTCGCCTCAAGAACAGTATTTTTTTTTGCATGTAAGAAACTAGAGGCAGTTTGTTTACAAACAGATCCTGGGTTTTACGTGTGTGAGTTTGAAGTGTCTGCAAGTAAGGGAAAAAATACATTAGGAACAGATTTTTCTCTTTAAATAGAATTGCAAGATGAACTGTACTTTTCTCAAACATTCGTAAGCATTTTTGAGAAGGCAGTAAGATCTCCATCCCCAGATCCCTATTTAAGAAAAGAACCAATGTTGAGAATTGATTGAAGGGAACCGTCAAGTCTCACCCTTGGATCCCCAGGGACTGCTGTGATTTCTAGTTTCGATGGAGAGTGTGGGCCAGCCCAGGGAAGTTCGGTGGGCTTGGAAGAGCTTGTTTAGAAGCAATCCTGAAGCTTCTGCTAATTCCCTTCCTTTACTCTTCTATGCAATCTTCTAACTCTGGGGATGGAGGTTAAGGTAGCAGGGCTCTCTCACTTGACAGGAGAAGAAATCAGCACAAATTGGCCTGGCGGTAGGCTGGGATAAAGGTAGTCAATTGGTTATGCAATAAAATGAGGAAGGCTATATCAGCATCAGGCCTGGCTGTATCCAGGGTCACTGTCATCGGGAATCCCTTCTCCTGTCTCCATCTGTAGGCTCTTTGTGTCTTTCCGGTGGCTTCATTCTCATTAAGTATATGATCCGATAGAGCTGACAGTTAAAAAAAAAAAAAAGGCATGGCATTTTTAATAATTAGAACTGAAGAGTATTATTCCTCCCAGGAGAGAGAGAGGGAAGACTGACTGGCCTGGTTGGCGGCCTTGCCAATTCTGGGTTCCAATGCACCCCTGAAATAGAAGCACATGTCGTCCATAATGGCTAGGAGTCAGATGACCTAGAGAGTGAAGCTTGGAAGGCTGGAGAAGCTAAGATCAGAACTCTAGTTTTGGGGGACAAAGCCCAAGGGTCAGAAGCTGGAGAGTGTGTGGTGCTGACCAGGGAAAGATAATAAATTCAGAAGGAGGGAAGCTCATCCGAGGGGATTACTGGAACTGCGTATACAAATGTCCCAGGTCTTGTATCTGTTGTTTGTTGACTTTTTGGTTGTAGAGGGTGGGACGAAGAGCTTGCTTAGAGATGGGCGTTGCGTACTTGACAATTTCACGGTAGCCTGGGGCTATTCAGACTGAATTTCATGCTTATCTCATTGGCTAAAAAAAAACCTTAGAATTATCTACTGTTATCATCATCCCCATGTTAAGGATAAAGAGACTGACACCTTGAGGGACTAAGAAAGTTGTCACTGGTCCCAGATAGGGCTAGGATCTGGCCAGAGGAGGGATTTTCCTGGAGATGGTTCGCTGAGCACATAGTGTGTGCCAGTCACGTTTAGGGCTCTGTGATGCGGGTCAGGGGGAATGCCTTGACAAGATAATGCCACGACGTGTCCCTGGAGAAACTAGCCCAGCACTACAGGAAGTGACGTCATTTGGGTGTGAGTGCTTCTTGAGGACTTGAAGTTTCCCTGGAGAGAGAGTGCTCTCTTATCTCAGGAAAGAGTATGTCTGTCGAATTCCTCCCTAAATTTTGCTGAATTTTCTAGAACTTGTGGAGGGCCTCTTGCTGGATGCAAAACTAGTGTTTTGTGCTCCTTTACCAGAGAATCACAGCCTGTGAAATCCACACGAACCCAACGAAAGGCTGGAGAGGCTAATCCAGTCCCCTCATTTTATTGGTTAGAGAACTGAGGCTAGAGGGGTTGCCTGGGTTACTCAAGGTCACAGCAGGAGGTTAGTGGCAGTGCGAAAACCTGAACCAATCTAACTCCAAATCCTGTGTTCTTTCCACACACACACCAGCTTTTTCAAGTTTCACGTTTAAATATCCAAATAGAATAGCAGTGGCTTGCTGTGAACCAAAGTAGTTCCATTTTGTGACCATAGGTCAGACCTAACACTGGAGGTTAGAATAGTTTTCAAACTTCCTTTCTCTCTTCCTTGCCTCCCTCCCGCTTTCTTTTTAGCCTTCCTTGTCTCAAGAATGCTTTGGTTCTTGGAATGGACCGTAAGCTCTCACTCTCCCAGTCTCTCACTCCCTCAGCATTTAGTGTATCACGAAATGAGTATATAATTTTCTTCTGATGTGGTTTTACGTATTTTAAACTCTGGTTTGACGAGTAGGCATTTGCTGTAAATGCCCAGATTGCAAATGATAGCGAGGTGCTATAAAAATAAAATGTGGTTATTGTAGTAAATATCCACAGATAGAGAACGAGGGCCCATTTCCACCTCCATTTCCTTTCCTTCTCATTTACTGGCTAAGTACTTAGCCTTTTAAAACCCTTTCTGTGCGAATCAGTATGTAAAATGCTTGCTGCATGTGTCCACACTGAGGGTTAATGAATTACAAAACATTCTTATTTTGTGAAATAGCATTTTCAGTCCCTTTATGCACAAACTACACAGCAATACACAGTGGCTGTAAGCGTGGCAATGGTCTTTACAAAGCAGAGATCATGTTACTTCTGTGAAACTTCCAAATCCAGATCCGCATCCAGTAAATCTCCCTTTGGACTAAATAAGAAGAACCTATCATTCCTTTTTCATCCATTGTCTAACACTTAAATAAACTTTACTATCTTGTACTTTCCGTTCTCTTAAAAAAAGGTAAAAGTTCTCTTTGTAGAGAAAGATCGTATTGATTTATTTTAGACGCAATGCCAAATCTTTGAGCAAGAAGGGACGACTCTAAAGTTGAAATGTTTTTTTTTTTCTTTTTTTCTCCTCATTTAAAACAATCTGTTCCTAGAAATTGTGGAGTGCTTGCAAGATTCTTTAATAATGAATGCGTAAGTCTCCAATGGCCAGTATAGAAGAGGGAAGACATTCCCTCATTTTGGAGTTGAGAATAAAATTAAGAATAGTTTTGTTTGGGGAAAAAAAATCTTTGTACGTCTTGACTCAGAACGTACCTGCTGGGGACCGGTGCCCTGTGGGTGGGTTGCAGAGCCTGTCATCAGATCAGGAACTCTTAGCCTAAAGTATTGTCCCATCATAGGCCTCTTATCCTTTCCACCACGAAGTCTGGCTGCGGGGCTGTCTGGTTCACTCTGGGGTTGATTGACTACAGCTGGTCTTGGGAGCAAAAGTCCCTTCTTATAACATTAAGGGTCGCAAATTCCTACACCCTAGGATTCACCACCAGCTGAAACAGCAGCGAGGAAGGGGTTAGTTTATGCTTTTGAGGGTAAGAACACAACTTGTGGTTATGTCTGTCTGGAATCCTATTCTGTGTTTTCTAGAGACTTTTAACTCTAAACATTGGAAGTAGTAAAACCGTATACTGTGATCGCACGAACTGTACTTCTTTCGGAAGGAGCTTGGAGCTTTACACATTGTAGATGGGAGAGATACTCATTTTATTTCACCTTGGTTTTGGGAATAAAGTAGTATAAATAAACACACACATGATTCATAGAGATGGGGATACTGAGCCACAAAACCTTTAAGCAGCCGATGGTGGCCAGTTGAATCAGGGCTGGGTATTGAATGAATTCCGCTGACCGTATATTGTTCTTGGACTTCTGTTCTCCCTTTGCTAAGTCACTGACTTTTCATTGAATGCACTGTTATCTGGTTACTGGAATGGAAGGACCAGGGCTTCGGAACTAGCTGATTGATGTTTCAATCCTGGCCCCGATTTCTTAGTTGTGTGTATAGAGCTCCCCCTATCAAAGCCTTAGTTTGTGTATCATTTGGGGGGAAAAAAAAGGATAATCCTTCTCCCCTAGCTTATTGGCAGGATTAAATGAGATAATAGAAGAGCCCTTAGTGCTGCCTGATATCCCTGATGTGGGACACCTAGAGTGGGTCCAATTCATAGAGACAGAAAGGAAAATGGTGGTTGCCAGCGCTGGGGGTGGGAGGAAGGGGAGTTAGTGTTTAATAGGTACAGAGTTCCAGTTTTACCAGATGAAGACTTCTGGAGAGGGACAGTGGGAATGGGTGCACAAGAGTGTGAACATACTCAGTGCCACTGAACTGTACACTTACAAATAGTTTCGATGGAATATTCCATGATATTGTCTTCTACCGCAATAACAACGATAATAAAAAGCACGAGTGCTTTGAAGGCAACTTGGGTTAACCTGCCCCTTTTGCCTCCCTTCCTCGTCTTCCTTGTTGCGGTTGGCAAAGGGCTGACAGTCCCCGGAGATCTGACCAGGGGTTACCTGGAGCTTTCTGAGTGGGCAGATCCACAAACCCTATGTAGCAAAGCTGTCCCCACTGGTAAGAAGCACAGAATCACACGTTATCAGAGATGATATGAGCTCAGAGAACATCTAAGTCCCATACTGTCCTTTGATCCCCAAGAAAACTAAGGTCTGGAAAAATGGAGTTTTTTGCTTAAAATGACACAGCAGATCAGTGGCAGAGTTGGAACCAAAACCTAAGGTCACTAACTCCTAGTCCATTTTGCTTCCCAAGAAACCTTGGATCTGCAGGTGTGCTGGGCCACTCTGTGACCTCAAATCGGGCTCAAAGTTTTCTATACTCTGATCGGATCATTTCAGAGACTAGAATATAAAACATTCCTTCGACAGGCGGTTGTTGTAAATACCTTTATTGACGAGGTGTACATGGCCTATAGGAACTGCACACATTTCAGTTGTGCTATTTGAAAACATATGGAATGTTCAACTCTGTAGGCAGTCAGACTCATCAGTCTTTCCCTCGGTGATCTCTTCTCCCACTTTGAAGTCCTGAAATTCTTTCTCGATCAGAGGTTATTAAAGATATATTTCATCATCAAAAAATTTTACTATTTGATAAGCCTCGACATATGTATCGACTATGAACCCATCATCACAATCAAGATAATGAACGTCTATCACCCCCAAAAGTTTCCTTGTTCCCATATTTTTGTGTGTGATGACAACTCTTGGGATCTGCTGTCTTAACAACTTTTCTATATATCATACAGCTTTGTTAGTCACCATGGGGTATATCCCCAGTACTTATTTATCTTATCGCTGGAACTTGTACCTTTTGACCACCTTCCTCCAATTCCTCTCCCCCCTCCCATCTGCCTTTGGTAACCTCAAGTCCAATCTCTTTTTCTATGATTTTGGTTTTTTGGTTGCAGATTCCACATATAAGTGAGATTATACAGTATTTTTCTTTCTCTGTCTGACTTATTTCACTTAGTATATAGTGCCTTCAAGGTCCTTCCTTGTTGTCACAAATGATAGGATTTCCTCATTTTTTTTATGGCTGAATAATATCACATTTTATATATAGCCATCAGTGGACACTTAGGTTGTTTCCATGTCTTGACTACTGTAAATTATGCTGCTGTGACCATGGGGCTGCAGATACCCCTCTGAGTTGGTGTTTTCACTTACTTTGGATATATTCCCAGCCGTGGAATTACTGGGTCATATGGTAACTCTATTCTTTTTTTTTTTTTTTTAAGATCTATTTATTTATTTCAGGGGGAGGGGCAGAGAGAGAATTTCAAGCAGACTCCCCACTAAACGTGGAGCCCAACGTGGGGCTCGATCTCACAACCCTCAATTCATGACCTGCGCTTTGACCAAGACTCAGACACTCAACTGCCTGAGCCACTCAAGTGGCCCTGGTCATTCTAGTCTTAATTTTTTGAGGATCCTCCATACTATTGTCCATGTAGCTGCACTAATTTATAATCACATCAGCAGTGCCCAAAGTTCCACTTCAATACCAGCTTTGTTCTCTCGTCTTTTTGATGATGGCCATTCTATAGGCAGGAGGTGATACCTCCTTGTGGTTTTAATTTGCATTTTCTGAATGATTGGGGATGTTGAATGTCTTTTCATCTATGTTTTAGCGTCTTACATCTCTTTTCTGGAAAAATGTCTATTCAGATCCTTTGCCCATTTTTTAATTGAATTATTTATTTCGTTTTGAGTTGGATGAGTTTTTTATATGTTTTGGATATTAACCCCTTATCAGATATATGGTTTGCAAGTATTTTTTTTTTCCATTCCACAGGTTGTCTTTTCACTTCATTGATGGCATCTTCTGCTGTGCAGAAGCTTTTCAGTTTGATGTAGTCCTACCTGTTAATTTTTTATTTCATTGCTTGTGTCATATACAAAAATCATGACCAAGACCCAGGTCAAGGAGCTTTATTCTTTGCTTCAAGAGGTTTTGTGGTTTCAGGTCTTACTTTAAGTCTTTAAACCATTTTGAGTTAATTTTTGTGAGTGGTCCAGGATGTGGGTCTAGTTTCACTGTTTTATGTGTGAATATCCAATTATCCCAGCACCATTTATTGACAAACCCATTTTTTTTCCATTGGGTATTCTTGGCTCCCTTGTCAAATATTAATTAGCCATATGTGCATGGGTTTATTTCTGGGCTCTCACTTTTGTTCCATTAGTCTGTGTCTGTTTTTATGCCAGTACCATACTGTTTTGATGACTATAGTTTTGTAGTATAGCTTGAAATCAGGAAGTGTGATTCGTCCTGCTTTGTTCTTCTTTCTCAGGATTGCTTTGGCTGTTTGTGGTCTTTTGTGGTTCCCTATAAATTTTAGGAATATTTTTCTACTTCTAATTAAAAAACGCTATTGGAATCTTGAGAGATTGCACTGAATCTATAAATGGCTTTTGTTAGTATTGACATTTTAACAATATTTATTCCTCTAATACATAAACATAGGCTACTTCTCCAATTATTTGTTTCTTCTTCAGTTTCTTTCATCAATTCTTATGGTTTTCAGAGTACAGATCTTTCCCAGCCTTAGTTAAAGTTATTCCTAAGTGTTCTATTGTTTCTGATGCTACAGTAACTGGGATCGATTTCTTTATTCTTTTTCAGAAAATTCATTGTTAATATATCCTTGTTTCTTTATTTAATGTCATTCTCTGTCCTTCCTCATCACAGATAACCACTGATCTGTGTTTTGTCACTGTAAATTAGTTGGTATTTTCTATAATAAATGGAATCATACATACTCCATTTTTGTCCCCTTCTTTTACTCAGTATAATTATTTTGAGATTCATCCATATGCTGCACTACTCCATTCCTTTTTATTCCTGAGTAGTAGTCCACTGTTTGGATATGCCGTAATCTGTTTATCCATGTAGCTGTTAGCATGTATTTAAGTTGTTTTCAGTTTGGGGCTATTACGAATAAAGCTGATACGGTCACCATGTGAAGTCTTTGTATGGACATGTGATTTCTATATTAACCAGGTGTGTTCAAATGCACGTTTTATATGCGAACCAACCAATACAGATCCCAGACTCCCCAGCTTCCTCTCTTATGGGGCTGTTATACTCCAGACCACTATCCACCTGCTCTAATTATCCGGAGCTATGTATCAGACAACTAGGAGCAGCCCCCACACCTTACGGCCTACTGATATCATTCAAACTAGCAAATCCTAATCCTGTTTAGCTTGCTTACCCTGATTCCCCATTCCTTCCTGCAAAAACCATGGTAAAGGCTCTTGTCCATGTTTTCCCCTCACTCCCTCTGCCTCCTAGTTGACCCTGGTGCTTCCCCTTGTGGTGCACACCCCTGTAGGTGTGCCATGCCTTCTGTTTCTAGGGGACTGTGAGTAAAACTTCTTCCCTCATAATAGTCATTTCTGTGTCTGTGTGTCTTATTGTACCTAATTAAAACAAATCCTAGGTGCATTTTAAAGATTTATTTATTTATTTATTTATTTGAGAGTGGGGGACGGGCAGAGGGCCAGGGAAAGATAACCCCAGCAGACTCCCCGCTGAGCACAGAGCCCGTCACTGACTCAATCCCAGGACCCTGAGATCATGACCTGAGCTGAAATCAAGAGTAGGCCACTTAACCGACTGAGCCACCCAGGCACCACCCCCCCCAGGTACATTTTAAAACACCTTAATTGCTCCTGAGTCTATCCTAGTTGTGGAATGGCTAGATCACGTGGTGAATATATGTCTAAGTTTTTAAGAAACTATCAAACTGTTGTCCAAATTGTTTGTGTCATTTTACATTCTCAAAGCAGCATATGAGAGTTTCAGTTGCTCTACTTCCTACCAACACTTGGCATGATTGATGTTTTTTATTTTAACCATTTTAAGCAGTATTTATCTCAATGTGATTTTACTTTGTGTATCCTTAATGAATAATTATGTTGGATGTTTTTTGTGTGCTATTTGCCATCCTTATATCTTCTCTGGAGATCCATCTGTTCAAATCCTTTGTTCGCTTTTTTATTGTCATTTCTCTTATTGCTGATTTTTGAGAGCTCTTTATATAATCCAACACAAATCCTTTATCAGATATATGTGGCTTGCAAACATCTTCCCCCCAGTCGCTGGCTTATCTTTTGGTTCTTTTAACAGTATCTTTCGAAGAGCAGAAATTTTTAATTTTGATGAAGTCCATTTTGCCAGTTTGTTCTTTGCCATCCCAAGGTCACAAAGATTTTTCTTCTTGTTTCCTTCTGGAGGTTTTATAGTTTTAGGATTCACGTTTAAGTCTATGATATATAGAGAGTATTACTTTTCTATCTCGTGCAAAATACCAGTTGAAATGTGTTCACTTTTTTGCATATGGATACTCAATTCTTTCAGGATCATTTGTTGAAAAGACTATTCTTTCCTATAGAATTGCTTTTGCATCTTTGTCAAGAATCAATTGTCCACATATGTGTAGGTCTATTTCTGTATTCTCTATTCCGTTCCATTGATCCATTTGTTAATCTTTCTGCTAATTCCACACTGTCTGGGTTGCTATAGCTTAATACTAGTCATAAAGTCAGATAGTGTTAGTCCTCCAACATTGTTTTTCCTTTTTTTTTATAGCTGTTTTGGCCATTTTAGGTCCTCTCCATTTGATTTGATAGGTCCCCTATATTTTGATATCTCCAAATGATACAATCATTTTGTCGATTTGTACCAAAAAACTCTCTGGGATATTGATTAGAAAACATCAATTTGTGAAAAACTGACATCTTAATAATAAATATCAGAACCCATGAAATGGTATATTCTCTCCATTTATAGAGGTGTTAACTTTTCTAAACAACATTTTCTATTTTTCAGTGCACATGCTCTGCACATACATTTGTGAAATTGATCCTTAAGTATTTCAAGTTTTTGATGCTGTGCGAATAATAGTCTTTTTTTAATTTCAATTTTCAATGGGAAAAAGCCTTGTTACATCAAACTCGACTGCCCTGTTTCCACAGGGAACAGACAAACAATGGTTTCCCTGTTCTATTTTGGCCCCTATCTCTCTCAAGAAGTTCTGCGAATGGATTTTCCCCTTGGCCTTTCAAACTAAATGCCAAGAGTCCTATAATGAGACCGAAAATATAACCACATTGCCCTGGAGGAACTAACTGTGCTGTCCTCTTTTGCAAAAGCAGCTCAGCAAACAGAGTATATTAGAGACACAAATTTCTAGGGCTTGTATGGATTCTGTCAAGAATGGGTAATGGGGATGAATTACTCTTGCCATGAGAACTTCAACTTTTGCACTTCCTGACTTTACTAGGGCTAAAATTGAAATACTGAAATGGTCCCCAAAGTGCTTTAATTTAATAGCATTAATTACCAGCCACCCAAATCTATAAATTCTGATTTAAAAATTCAACTATTCTATTCATAATCCCTGGGAGTGCTTCACATTTAGAGCCTTACCTGTACACTTTTCAAAACGCAAACAATCTCACCTCTGATATCAAATCCTTATAAGGAATGAGTGAACAGCTCTGTCTCCCCAAAGAAATACCTGTCCTCAGGAGGTGTCTCGTGGTCTAAATTTGGCTGGATCTTATCTCCTTCCATAAAACGTTTATTCTCTCAGAACCCTGAGAAAACATGCCTGGTAAAATATTAAGAACAGAGAACAGGTAACACTCCTAAGAGTATTTGTATTTCAAAAGCCTATAACTCAAATGGAGGGACTTCTATTATAATGGCAGATTTCGGTCATTATGGAAGAGAAAGAAATAGGGGAATAAGAAATCCTTCTGACATCCCCACGGATCTCCTTGTTTGTCATACCTTTTGGTACTTCTGATCCAGCCCTCACCTGTCACTATGTGAAGGTTGGACTCTAACTCCTGAATGACATTACTAATGCACACAAGAATTTTTTGACTTTATATCTCAACTATGTAACAGTGGATCATGGATTTGTGGGGTTTTTTTTTTCCTTTTTTATAGTTCTCTCACAAAAAAGTTGAGAATATAGAATGTGATATGCTAGGTCACACTAACGAAAGTTCATGTCTAGGTTGAGTTAGTATTATTACCATTATCCAACTCCTTCTTTACCATACCGCCGTCTTAGACACTGACATCTTTTGATGACATTTATTAAGTGTGTTCAAAATCTTGAATGTCCTTCAATTCAAAGAATCAATATGGGGAACCAGGAAAGACACACACAGAGACAAGGGAAACATAGACCCAAGCTCAGTTGTACTCATCCATGAGGACTAGTAGTGAAAAGGTGATGGATAAGAAATGATACTAACTAGATAGAATCACCTTAAAGAAGCTTTATAAATCTAGTGAGCTCAAACATAACTCTAAACAAGGAGAGAGAAATCATCTAGCAGAGAAACAAAGGTGGGATGACTCAGGTGCCAAGTGGTACCTTTAAGACTCGGGCACACCATCATAAGTATATCCCATACCCTAAAACACAAGTATTTTGATGAGTCCACATCCTTGGAAATGGTTAAGAAACTCTGAAATTTGAGTTCACCGACATCTTCAAAATTCTTCTCTACCAAGTCCTGGGTAGGGAAAGGGCATCCTCTGAAAATTTCAAGTTCTCCTAAAGCATGAAAACAGCAGCAAAGTTTGTGCATGTTTAAAGGAAGTCTGACCAAAGCCATGCTTTGTATTCACTCTTCTCGTGAACATCAAACTACCACCATGCCTTTGTTCTAGGTTTTCCAACAAAAGTTTAACACAGGCTAACATCTGCCATGCGTTATCCTTAAGGAGGCATTGTTGGCATTTGGCACGGCCACCCTCCCACCTCTCCATCGCTGTTGGCATAGACTGAGCTGAGACAGGTCTTTGAGCAGAATAAGTGTATGTCTTTCCCCTGCGTGAGAAGAGGCGAGAAGATGGAGTTGTCTCTGAGTAATGCAGCCCATCACATGGTAGCAAGGGTGATTTAGAAGAATTAAAACACTGTACCTGTATTAGTTATCTATTAATGCACAAAAAAATTACTCCCTGGAATGTCAGCCTAATAATAAATCGTTATTATCTTACAGTTTTTCTGTATTAGGACTCCATTTAGGTGGGTAGTTCAGGCTCAGGGTATCTTGGGAGGTTGTAGTTGGAGGATCTGCTTCTAAGCTTACTCATGTGTTTGTTAGCTCAGTTTCTTGCTAGTCCTTGGTTGAGTATCTCATTTCCTCGCCATAGGCTATTTGAACATCCTCACAACACGACAGCTGGTTTCCCCAGAGTAAGTGATCTAAGAGAGAGAGACGGTAGCCACAGTTTTAAAACATAACCTCAGAAGTGACATGCCATCCATCACTTCTGTCGTATTCTGTTGGTCATACAGACCAACCCTGGTATAAAGTAGAAGGGGACTACACGAGCATGAGACAGGAATCACTGGGGTCCATCTTGGAGGCTACCAACCATAATATCTCTAATCGTGCTGAGAACATAGTTGGTTCTGGTCTTTGACATAATGTATATCAGGTAATGTCTTAGCTTAGAGGTTCTGCAATGTAGTGGCAAGACTAGTAGACTTGGAGTAAAAAGGTTTGGATTCAAGTTCAACGCCACAATTATGAATGTTACGTGATTTTGGAATGCTTCTTAACCTTTTGGATATCTTATCTCAATTATAAAATGAGAAGGTTGTTATTAATGATTTCAAAGATACCTTTCAGCTCTGAAATTCCATGCCACTAAGAAATATGCCATTTGGGGCATGAATGTTATAAAGGCAATTTTGTTTAACAAAATGGGCAGTTCCAATGAGCTTTCTCTTATTTCAGAGTAATAAACCATTGAGAGAAATGGCACCCTTGAGCTTTCTTGGACCTTATTTCTTTTCTCCTCATTATACATACTTTATCCTAGTAAGTAAGCCTCACAATAACATATTTTTAATTATATAAGGCTTAAAGGTGTAACACACACGTTTTAATATGCAAGTAAACTCATCCATAAATCCCGTTAGGAAGAAATTGGACAGGAGAAGCCTTCTAACTCTGTTCTTCCATTGCCTGGTGGCTGATGTTTCCATGGGTGGTAATTTGGCCAGAGTTACAATAGCTCTCTGATAAGAAAATTCTCTGGTACAGGACCCACATAAATGAATTAAAAAGGCTCCTTCATGTCTCAAATCTTAAAGTCTAGAGAGACAGCTGCACCAGCCTAGCATTTGCAGCGTGGACTAAGAGAGTAAGCAGTGGAGATCTTTATCTCCTGTTGTCGTAGCCTGGAGCAAGCAGAGGACAAGGAAAAGCATGTTGGGAGGTTCAATTCTGGGATGAGAATGGAAAAAGCACTCATTTGCTTATCTTTTAATTCCTTGAACATGCAAAACAGGCTTCCACTTGAAAGCCTTTGCATTTGCCCTGCCTGGGAATTACGTACTCCAGGTCAGTGATCTCCGCTTCAGATAAGCCTCATCCAGCTATCAAGCTCAAGTGGTGGCCTTCCACCCCCTACCTCTCCACCTCCCCCCACCTCCCCCCCTCCCCCCACCCACGCAGTCATCCTACCCTGCATTCTGCTATCTCGGAGCACTTAGCACCATCTCCAACCATCTTGTCAGCATGTCTGTCTAAGGTGTTCGCCTCCCATAGAAGGTAGACTGAGAAACGTAAGCCCGTCTGTCCTGTTTGCTGCCATATCCCCAGTGCCTGTGACAGTCCCAATACCGAGTGGGCCCTCAAGAGGTCCATGTCGAATGGATGAATGAATCGGTCGGTTTGGAAAGGCTTGTGGTTTGATAGAGGTGCGTTTTAAGAGATGTTGGGAATTGCCAACCAGGGACTGAATCTGAGAACAAGGAAGATTCAGGTATTCCACACATTGAAGATAGCCCACAACAACTGGGGGAAGACACCGTCCCCAAGGCTCTAACAGGAATTCACTCTGCGACTAGAAACAACAGTGCCCCAGGAAGGCAAAAAAAAAAAAAAAAAAAAGGGTAGGGTTCTTTCAAAATAACTGGCCCCATTCCATGAACGCGGTGCTTACTGTGAATGGGGAATCTTTTTGTGGGGATGGTAGGGGTTCTGTCCCCTCTTAAAGACAGGGGAAGTTTGCCTTGATGGGAAAGGTACTAGCAAAAGGAGAAGGCTGGCAATTCTCTTGGTGGCTGGACCTCTGCTCAGGCAGCAGACCAGCAGATGGGGTCCCGTGCCCTGCTGATTCGGGGAAAGGGAATAGAAAAAAAGGAATGGCATGCCAAGCAAAGAACTGGCTAGTAAGCTGAAGGTAGTTAGGGGCCGTGTGGTGGCAAGGATGGGTGGGATTCTTGCGTGGACAAAGGGTGAGTGGGCACCACGTTGAGAGTTCTCCACTGGCACACAAGGGCTCCTGAGTTTCTAAGAGAATGCTTGGGCATGGGCTGGAGGGAGAGTGCTTCTGGTAGTGGGAGCTATGTTGGAGTGGGAGCCGCTGACCAGAATTCTGATGGCTCGGCTCCAAGAACTGTGGAAATCCTCCAAAACCAGCCAGAAAATACAGTCAGGCTCCCAAGAGCCACATTTAGATCCTGTCACATAGGAGATGCCAAGAGCTTCTCGGTGTTAGCCCAAGAAGAAAAAAAAAGATTCACCTGATACCTTCTCACTGCCCCAAACCCACTGAGGAGAGAGATTTTGGAGGAGGGTGGGGAAGAAGGGACCAGAAGCAGATGAGGTCGGGTCCCAATGGCATATCCCTAGAACCACAGCCTGTGCAGGGAGACGGAAGGTGATGAGATTTAAATCAGATACGAGATGAAAGCTTTAGGCCAGCCCGGACTTTCATAACTGAACGTGACCAGAAGTTTACAGTCTGTAGCCGAGATGCCATTAAGGGTCGGAAAAACGGTATTTGACAGCATGGCTGAAGGCAGTAACTGGGAAAAATAAATTAAACCATTCTGTGCTTTCAACACGGAGTTCAGACTATCCAGTCACCTAGTTACAGGAGGAAAAATTCAGTGGCCTTTCAGTAAGCGAGTTTCTCAGGCATTTGTTTTTTCTTTGGGTTGAGCTATTGCTGGTTTTTGTCAGAGGGTGAGGTGACGAGACAGTTCATAAAATCCACGATTTCAAGACTCATGTTGTGTACTGCAGACTCGGTTGTCCTTTTTCCTTCCTCGCGCTCTCCTCCTATTAAGACTCCCAGCTAATTTTCTGAAACTCATTTTCTTGCCGCTTCAAAGAATTTTTTTAAACCTTGGGGTAAATCGCTTTTAAAATTTCAAAGCTACTTTTTACTAAAACTGAGTGGCCGGAGGAGAGAAAAACACCACCCTTGGATCCTTCTTATTTGATAAATAAAGCACTAGGGAAACCTGTGAGGCTATTCCTGAATGGGGGGACGTCTTGGAAAGGCATTTGGGTTGCTGCTGAAAGCTAAGGAACAGGAAGACTTAGTGAAATCTGTGTTCGGTTCAGATGCGCCTGCATCAGAAGGAACGGTTTAGCTGTTGATAGCTGGAGGAGAAATGTTTTTGGAAAGGAACGATGTTGATTAAGTTAAAAGGTAAGAATACAGCTTTGAGTTGTACATAACCTATTTTTTAAAGAGGAAATATGGGGCATCTGGCCGGCTCAGTCCGGGGAGCATGCAGCTCTTGATCTTGGGATCATGAGTTCAAGCCCCACATTGCGTAGAGAGCTTACTTGAAAAACAAGAGAGAGAGGGAATGCCATTTCTTGAATGGTAATTTAAAACAAAACAGAAAATACACTTACTTTTAACAGGGAACAAAAAGGTATCTAATGAATAGTAAATGGGTAAAACCCTGCCTTGCTTGGACCTCTCTAATCTTTGTTTAATGGTGGCTCTGCTCTCAAGAATTCCTCTCATCTATCTGATAAAAAGCTCTGGATAATAGAATAATATCCACCTAGAAATATTAGAAAGGCTGTGGGGGGGGGGGTTGTTCCTACGTGTCTATGTTCCTTTAGGTGTAACAAAAAGGTAAAGCAAACCAAAGCCTTGTATTTGTCCTGAAAATAATTTTGTGGAAGCCATTAGTAAAGTCATTTGTTGGTAATCATCACAGGGCATGTTGATCTTCCCTATGGTTCTAGGCAGCCTATGCAAGACCTAGCCTGCGATGGAATAGCCTTCTGACCCTCTCCGGAAGTCACGGAGTGGCAGTCTTGCAAGGGGCCAGGCCAGGCCATCTCACTTCCGGGGGCCTGAGGCTTTTTCCACCTTGGCCCAACGTTGACTCCTGTGGAAAAGTCACTGGCCTTCTATTATATGATTCTATCCATCCACCAGCCCCTTTCCTCACTGACCCTACTCCCTTCCCTTACTTTATAAAAACACTATTTTCTCGTCATCGTTTAGACCAAGTGTAGGAATTGGGCTTTATCTCCATCCACAGTTGCCATCTATTGTGAAAGGGTGCCTGAAGTACTGCGTTGAGAAAGATTCTGAGCAGGATTCTGGTCAGGATTCGGTGGTAAAGAGGAATATGATGGGTCAACGAGGTCCTAGAGCAGATTGGCAACAGGTTTCCAAAGCATTTGTCTTTCTCTGTCTAAACACTATCTCTTCTGTTAAAACCATGACCTTTGTTACAAAGAAGATGTGTTTTATATACAATGGAATATTATTCAGCCATAAAAAAAGAGTGAAATCTTGCCATTTCCAGCAACAGCTGGAGAGTATATGCTAAGTGAAATAGGTCAGAGAAAGACAAAATACCTTATGATTTCACTCATATGTGGGATTTAAGAAACAAAACAAGCAAACAGAGGAAAAAAGGGAGAGAGAGAGAGAGAGAGAGAGAGAGACAAACCAAGAAACAGACTCTTTACTCTAGAGAACAAACTGATGGTTACCAGGGGGGAGGTGGATGAGGAAAGGGGCAGGTTCTTCACTCAGACTGCTGCTGAAATTGAATCCTGGGGATTTCTGGGGGTATGTGACACAGACAACTAAAAATTTTAAGATTTGAATTCCTAATAATAGTAAACAAAAACAAAAACAAAAATCCTACGACTATCAATAACTAGCTTTCTACTAGATGCTAGGTAATAATGCAGATAAAAGTATAGATACAAATGCCAGATGTACAATTCCCAGTCCTTAAAGCGTGCTTCTGAACATAATTTAAAAAGTCATTATAGATAACATTAAAATATTTTAAAATAAAAAAATAAGGAGCGAATTATTATTTTTTTCAGATGAGGAAACAGGCCTGAAGAAAGTATGTCATTTGCCCGAGGACACATGCAAGCAAGCAGATAAGCTGGGCCTCGGTCCTGAGCTCGTCTGCCTGGAGCATGGCCTCATTCCAAAGAAAACTTGTAAGCAGAAGCTGAAATATTGCAGGGCCGTT
Organism: Potos flavus; assembly: GCA_028534135.1. Lineage (NCBI taxonomy): Eukaryota > Metazoa > Chordata > Mammalia > Carnivora > Procyonidae > Potos > Potos flavus. The sequence goes on from CM052897.1 coordinate 109,475,864, forward strand.
TCCTCTGTGCCACGGAGACCTTTGGCGAGGGGTGGGGGTGTAGAGAATTCTTTCCCTCAGTGATGCCTGCGTTGTGTTTTTTAGGAGAAACATGACAGAAGAGCTGATTACTCGAGAATTAGGTTCTTTTCTTTTTTTTTTTAGAATTAGGTTCTTTTCTGTATGATAAAGTGAGGTGGGATGAACGAGCAGACTTGCCCATATGTCGGAGGGCTCAATATGTCGGAGGATTTCCTGACATTCTCCCGCAGCGGCAGAAGGGATCCCCCCCACCCCCCGTTGAGTGCCCTCCGCAAAGCCAGTCTCGGGCTGTCCCTGGCCACCGCTTGACATGAGCAGTGTTCACAGGCGTTTGCCTCAAAGGACACCCTGCTTTCCGGGGCACCCCTACCTCTCCGTTCCTGGAGAAATTGTTTTTCATTTTTTAAGCAAAAGAAAACCCCACAGTAAAGAGACCATTTTTCATCTGGGTCATCCAGCGGTGGTTCTGAGGTTGTGTTTTCAAGCCCAGGTGCTTGCCGAGCGTGCGATCCAGGGGCTGGAGGAGCTCCTTCGGGGGACATGGGTCACGAGATTCCGGCTGCCAACAGGGCCTGGTGAGGCAGGCAGGAAGGCTGGCTGCCCCAGGGAGCTGACTTAACTCCAGAAACACGAGGTGCAGCCGCATTTCCCAAAATCTTCCACACATCGCATTTTCGTGCTGTGCCCACTATTATCTTTATTTGTTTTTGAATTACCAAGGGCATTGAAACTCAGAGCCCGGAGGCAAGATGGCTCTCGGTAAACGTATCAGCACTTCTCATCACACTGAGTATAAAATTGTTTAAGACCCTCACGGTTTGGCGCAAGCCAGCTCTTCTTGACCGTGTTCTAATGCTCTCCCCTTTATTTCCTCTGTTCTGGTCTCTTCTAGAGACTTCTTGGTGCTCTGACTATTTATCAGATGAGCTTTGCCTCAGGATGTTTGCACATGTTTCCTGTTCCTTCTACCTGGAATGTTTTTCCTCTGGGTAACTGCGTGGCTCCCTTTATCACCTCATGTCAGTCCCTAAGCATCAATATTGCCTCATCGAAGACACCTTCCCTGATCATCAGTGTTGAAATACCACTGCTGTCATGCTCTACCCCTTGTCCTGCTTTGTTTTTTATTTCACTGCATTTACCAGCCTTTGTTTACTGTCATCTCTGCCACCAGGAGCCTAGCTCCATGAGGATAAGAAATTCGTCTTGCTCTCTATTATATCCCAATGCCTAGTAGTTATTCAATAAATCAAAAAAAAAAAAAAAAAAAAAGATAAATAAATAAATAAATGAAATGTAGGTTTGGAAAAGATGGCAGTAATCAAACAGCAAATCAGATTTTACTGAGTACTTAACCTGTCCTGGCTTCACTATGTTAAGTATGTACAGCCTTCAGGTATCCCAGGGCGCCAGGACCCTTCCAAGGGAAAGGGTGCTTCTCACAGACGGGATAAATTTCTCTTCTAGTTTTGGTTGCCATCTTGCTTTCATGGCAGCCCAATCATGGCACTTGTGACATTGATCAATTTATAGGAAAAAAAGTATCCTACACTCATAAAATAGTAAACATCTAAGCACTACTGTTTTGGAGGATGATTCACTAATATTCAAAAAGTTTTAAGGGATTTTTTTCCAGAAACAGGCTACATTTAATAGCAATAATTGAATATATTATGCCAGTCCATCTCTCTGCTACCCACGGAAAATGTACAGATTTTGCCCTAGTGTAGGGACTATTGGGTCTAATTATCTACACATAAACATGCTTTATACAAAAACCTGAATTAAGAATAACATTTTTTAATGCTAGTCTGTCTTGGTACTAACTACAGCAGCATTGAAAAGACTCTATTTCGTGTTCAATATTTTGCGGTATTTGCTGCTCCCTGCCTGGTGGCAAGTTGAGACTTCAGAATTGGGAAATAGAGTTGCTCCTGTAAGCAGAAGAAGGTGGGAGTCCCACGGGGAACCGGCCTTTGTTTTTGATGAATGAATCTTTTTCTGGTGTCTCTGTTCTTTTGTTTTTTAAAAGAAACAGAGACACTCTTCTATCTGTTCCCACCTCCATTGTGTGAAATTTGCCTCATTTGGGGACTCCATTATTTTCCTGGCTGTGAAGTGGAGAGTCCGTGGGGTTTGCCGGAATGCATTGCCTGGACGCATTCCCAGAGGAGGCTCTTCTTTGGCAGCCTTCCTCATACTACAGTCTGGGGAGGAAGACTTAGAAAGTAAATCCACGTTCTATGATAGAGAGAGGACAAAGGCAGTGGTGAATGGATATGGTGGTCGAAAGACCCTCCCCACTTCTGACTTTTTGTTCCTATCCCTGCCACTTGTACTGTCTACGTAACAAAAGATGGAAGTTGGCCCCATCCACTTCTATTTGAATTGACTGGAGTTGCGTGACTCTGAAAGACTCTCTATAAAGTTAAAGAAAAGTCTGTATGGATTGAAAGCTAGAAAAATTAAAAATAGTATGGCTTGTAATTGCAAGATACCCTCGCTGGAACTACCTTATTAAGGGTAAAGAGGCTTCATGTCCTCTGGGTGCTCTGGCTATGAGATCCTCCAAAGGGGGTTCCAGATGGACGTGCTTGTTACGGGGTGGTGCTCTGCCCAATAATGATTCGTGGAAAAGCAAAGTTCCAGCGTAGTTTTATAAACACTCTCTTTTCTCTGAATGGCATCAGCCAAACTGAGCCTTACCAACCCATGGGGGATAGCTAATGGCTCAGATCGGCAGGCTCAATCTGCCAAGAACAAACAAGGCATAAAGCACTGTATTCACTCCGAGACTTCACTTCGTTCGGTCGGAACTATCCTCAGCCGAATTACGCACTGTTGGAACGTGAACGCTCAAAGTGATAACGTTGGTCTTGGGCATCATCATCATCGTCACCTTCATCATTTTATAGTGAACTTATAACACCAAAATATACATCCCTGGCAAGAACGTTCCAAGAAACGTTTCCATTGAAAAGATCTCATAAATAAGGAAGATGGCATGACTGGAAAGGACTTCATCACTCTAGATATTTATGAAGACCTCATGGCATGTTTTTAAAATAAAAGACCTTGAAAAAATCTTAATAAGAGCACTGAAACTATTTAAAATAAAATATAGTTTTCCCTTCAGTGATGATCAGCATCATAATCCAAATCATAAAAAATAGCTAGGAGTTACTGAAAGCTTTCTGGAATGTAGTAGCTATGAGGAGCAGTTTACATACTTATTTTAATATAATCCTCATGACATCCTCTGAGATCAGTGCTATTTTTTTTCAAGAAAGAGAAAGAGAGAGAGAGAGTGCATGCACACATGCGGGAGTAGAAGGGCAGAGGGAGAGGGAGGGAGAGAGAGACTCTTAAAGAAGGCTCCACTCCCAGCATGGACCCTGTCATACAATGCAGGGCTCATCACATGATCCTGAGATCATGACCTGAGCCAAGACCAAAACTCAGATACTTAACTGATTGAGCCACCAAGGCGCACGGAGGTGGGAGCTATTTTTATCCGCATTCTACCAGAGAGGAAACTGAGGTTTTGAGAGGGCAAATGACCTGACAAGGGCCATCTAGCTGGTATGTGATAGAAGCGGGATTTAAGCCTACAACTGTGGGTTGCTGTACCGAATGTGTAATTCACACAGTAGGGTACAGAACAGACCTGAGTAACCTTGACATTCTCAATTTCTATTGAGGCAGCAGCCATTTGGACGGGAGCTAAGGCTTTGCTGTGACTTGCCCTGAGGTAGTGAAAAAGGAGAAAAACTTTAAAGGAAAAGCTGTCAAATAATTTGTCATTTCTAGAGGAGCCATTTTCCTACTACCACTAGACCAAGAAGGTATTTTCTTCCTGTCCTGATTCAGAGACAGGATAAGAGCCTGTTCCAGGATTCTGAAAGACAGCTCAGTCACAATTTTGAGAGGCAGTCTCTATAGTTTTTTGTTTTGTTTTGTTTTGTTTTGTTAAGAGGGAGCATGCACAAGTTCTTGCTGGGGAGGGTGGGGGAGGTGCAGAGGGAGAGGGAGAGAGAAAATATCCAGCAGACTCTCCACTCGGCATGGAGCCTGACATGGGGCTTGATCTCACAATCCTGAGATCATGACATGAGCTGAAATCAAGAATGGAATGCTTAACCGACTGAGCCACCCAGGCGCCCCTCTGTGTAGTTCTTAGAAGCACAAACTCTGGAGTCAAATCTCTGAGTTCAAGTTCTGGCCGTAATACATACGAGATGTGTGACCTTGGGAGAGTTAGCTTCTCTGTGCCTCTGTTTACTCATCTGTAGAACAGAGACAATAATAGCACCTATTTCTCCAGCTGTTGTGAGAATGAGAGTCAATATTTGTCCAGTAGTTAGAGCACACTTGGCACACTATACAGTGGGCCTTTGCACAACGTGGGGGTCAGGGGTGCTGACCCCCTGTGCAGTCAAAAATCCATGTTTAACTGTTGCTTTCCCCAAAACTTAACTACATTAACCGACTATTGACTTGGAGCCTTACCAATGATATCAACAGTCGATTAGCACATATTTGTATATTTGCATGTTTATATATACATAAAGCACACAAATAATATAAAATTATGTAATATATATTATATACTGTATTCTTACAATACAGTAAGCTAGAGAGCTTGTTTGGAGGTTCTAGCAGGGGAGCGCAGCTACTCGTAGTATACCCTTGACCGAAGAACGGTCCTCTCCTCTATCGAGAAGGTCGTCCTCTTCGACCAAGCGCGCAGCTTCGGGAGGGGCGCACATGGAGCGGTGAGGGGGGAAGGGGACACCCGCCTAGCCAGCCAGATCAGCCGAATCAACCCTGGCGATCAATGGGGTGACAGATGTCGCAGCCAGATCGCCCTCACATCCTACAGTAAGCTAGAGAAAAGAAAATGTTGAGAAAACTATAAGAAAGAGAAGATACATTTATAGCACTGTACTGTATTTATCACACACGAAAAATCCACATATAAGTGGACTCATGCAGTTAAGCCATGTGGTTCAAGGGTCAACTGTAAGTATAAAGTGTTGGCTAGTACTAGTGCCTACATGGGAATAATCCTTGTTTAAGACCCGATAGTTGACCAAAGAGGTCAGTGCTATTCATGCTTCCCTTTCTGTCTACAAGTTCAAACTCAAGGCTCTCCATACATCTTGGTCTAAAGGAATTTAAGGTCTATTGTTCACTCCTGTTTTCCCCCTTCGTGATGTGATGCTTCAGACCTTCTCTCAGCTTCCTCGCTCGCTCTTAAATGAACCATGAACTTTTACTTTGTTCTGCACCCAAAATAGTAAGTTTCAGTCAAGTTAACTAACAAGGTAATTCACAGATTCCAGCTTGTTGCCTTGTGATCTGGCCAGCTCACCCTTCACCTCAGGGTGTCCCCCGGGCATCTCCACATCTTAGAATCCACACCACATCGCCAGACCCTAGGGAAGAGGAAGGCATCCCTCCCCACCACCTTCATCACATGCCTGCACACACACGCACACCCAAGACTAAAGCTATACCTTAAAACCTAATTTCCTATTACAGAGGAGGATTCTTCCAGGAGATTGAAGAGTGAGAAGTCCATGTCCTTCTTAGGGAAAACATATCCTTCCAACAAGAGGGTGTTCTTGCCTCTTGGCAAGAAAAGAAACAATTTACATGAGAACATCTTGTTCTGACATAGTACATTCGGGGTCACAGCTCGGCTAAAATATTCAGCTTATGTAATCAGGTCACCAAACATAGTAATCTGAAATATCTGCATTCAGGCATTACTTTAGTACATTGTTGTCTTTCCCTTGCTTACATTTCATTGATTAAAAAGCCCGCTGTCTACCACAAGGTTAAATTCAAGTCTATAAGGAGCTATAAAGGGCTTATAACTTTAATTGATTAAATTAATTTGATTATTAAAGCTTAGGGTGTAGTCTTAGGGAAATCCTTTAGACAGAACAAAGTGATATGTCCCCATCAACAGGCGCACAGACACACATGGAATGCATAAATTACGGAAAGAATATTGATGACTTGGCATGATATTCTTTACAAAGGAGTCCCTGTAAACTTCTTCACAGGGACACAGATTACAGGCCCTTCCAAAGGTTTACGTGGGAAGAGATGGTGACTTTGACAAGGAAGGAGCAGTGAAGAAGGAGTCAGACGTGGGACCTATTTTTAAGGTAGAGAGAAAAGATCTATGTAAATTGAACTATGTAAATTGGATGTAGAGTTTTATAGGAAAAAAGTGATTTTGGTGGAATATTATTCAGCCACAAAAAAAAAGAAGGAACTATTGCCATTGTGGCAACACGGGTGGACCTTGAGGGCATCATGTAGGTGAAATCAGTCAGACAGAGAAAGACAAATACTGTATGATCACTTATATGTAGAATCTAAAAGAGCCACGCTCAGAGAAACGGAGTATATTGGTGGCTGCCAGGGGTTGGGGGGATGGTGGAATGGGGCAGACGTTGGTCAAAGGATCCAAACTTCCAGTTAGGAGATGAACGAGTTCTGGGGATCTGGTGTATAGCGCGGTGACAATAGTTAACAATACTGTATTGTATATTTGAAAGTTGTTTAGAGAGTAAGGCTGAAATGTTCTCAACACAACAAAAATGGTAATTATGTGAGGTAATAGATGTGGTAATCATTTCCCAGTATATCTGTGTATCAAATCATCTTAAACATACACAACGTTGTATGTCAATTACATCTCAAGAAAGCTGGGAAAATGTAAAAAAAAAAAAAAATGTGATTTAGGGCTTAAGTAGCCCTGTGAATGGGGGTGTCACAGACCTAGTGGGCTCCTGGGTCAACCGGATTTGGAAGGAGAGGGGCTAGGAGTGATAAACTAGGAATTTTGCTTGGGGGCATGTTAAATTTGAGGAGCCCATTAGATATCCAGCTGGAAAGTATAAAGAGGCAGATGTGCAAATCTGGGGCTCAAAGGAGAGGGAGCAGAGGAACCTGAGAAAGGGATCTGCAAGGAGAAGGAGGACCAGGTAAGGGCAGTATCCCAGAAGCCAGTAAAAAGAGCATTTCAGGAGGAAGGAGGTGATCAAGCATCTTAAATGCGACAAAAGGTCAAATGAAGCCAGGGCCAGGAGTTGACTGTTGGCTCTGTCAAGGTGAGGTTGGTCACACCCCCCTTAAATGAGAGGGAGCCTGAGGGCAACAGTGTAAAGGGGCCTATGCAGTCTTCTTCGTGGAGATTCCCCTGCAGGCTCCGACTCTAAGTCCGGACTGAGAAATGACTTGGGGTCTTAGTGTCTTTCCATAATCCTGGTTATCTTGAATACAGGTAGAGCTTTTATTTTTATCTTTTTTAAATATTTTATTTATTTATTTATTTGAGAGAGAGAGTGAGCATGAGCCGGGAGGAAAGGCAGAGGGAGAGGGAGAAGCAGGCTTCCTGTGGAGCAGGGGGCCCGATGAGGTGTTGATCCCAGGACCCCGGAATCACGACCTGAGCAGAAGGCAGATGCTTAACCCACTGAGCCACCCAGGCGCCCCTGGGTAGAGCTTTTAAACATCTCATAGAGGAGGTAGTTTTGTTGTCATCAAAGCACATGAAATATATAATTTTCTGAAATGTCGGTAATGAACTTGATTACTGAAATCTCAGAACTGGAGGACTTAGGGGAATGACCATGAGGACGCGGCTAACCGCATCACTGTACACATAAGCATTGGGATGGTGGACAGCAGAGGAGCCCTTCAAAAGCTTATCTCCCACCTGCTCCCACCCCTCTCCACTGCGCCACCCTCCCCTGGTCAGGGCCTGGCTGGTTCACCTTGCACAGGAAGGAGGAGATCTTACACTAACCCTCAGAGGTGGTGGCACACCTCGGTGCACCGGGGTGGAGTAGGGGACTGGGTTTGTTTGGGGTCTGGTCGGAAAGCTGAGCTGCAGCCCAGTTAGGTGGCACTAGAGAGCAAGAGTGAACCTACGAGGTTGACCATAGAGGCGAGAAATGGAGACCAAAGTGGGCAGTAGGAAAGAGAGCCAGAAGCTAGGAGAAAAGTGGACTCATAAACGAGAGACGGTGAGAAGAGATTCCTGGCATGGGATGGAGATGTACAAAGAAATTATTTATTTATGTATTTATTTGAGAGAGAGAGGGAGCAGGAGCAGGGGGGAGGGGCAGAGGGAGAGCAAATCTCAAGCAGACTCCCTGCTGAGCGTGGAGGCCAATGTGGGGCTCGATTCCATGACCACAAGATCATGACCTGAGCCGAAATCGCAGACTTGGTCGCACAAACAACCGAGCCACCCAGGCACTCCAAAGAAGGGTTTTTCTGAGCATCGGGTCCATATTTGTATGAGCCAGCGGGGCCCATGTCAAGGAACCCAAGGAGGACTGTCCCCTATAGTAATAGTATTGGGAGAAAAAGCTCCAGTTGCTTTATAGGATCATCTCATGGGGTCAGATTGGTGCTGTTGAGCTATTATGTACCCCAAAAGGCTATGTTGAAGTCCTATCCCCCTTCCAGACCAGTGAATGTGACCCTGTTTGGAAATAGGATTTCTGTAGATGTCATTAGGTTAAGATATGGTCATACTGGAGTGCAGCGAGCCCTGATCCAATATGACTGGTGTCCTTATAATAAGAGTAAAATGTGGACACAAACACAGAAGGAACATGGCCACGTGAGGGTGAGGCCGCGATGGGAGCCATGTGCTACAAGCCAAGACAGCCCTAGAGCTGCCAGAAGCTACAAGAGGGAAGGAAGCCTCCTTCCCTAGAGACTTGGGAGGGAGTGTGGCCCTGCTAACAACTTGATTTCAGACTTCCAGCCTTCCAGAAGTGTGAAGAAACAAATTTATCTTTGTTGTTTTTTTTTTTTATCTTTCTTTAAGCCATTCCGTTTTCCATACTTTTTTACAGTAGCCTTAGGAAACCAATATAGGAACTATAGATATTTTTGACATATACATATATCTGTACACATAAATCTGGATAAAGAAGATTTTCTACTACTTTTACAAATGTCTAAGAGGATGAGGTTTTAGAAAATCTCAACTCAGGGGGAAAAAAATGCATAAAATCCAAATCAATGCCTCTATTTATTTTTTCCCCAGGTAATTAAACAAACGTAAGGTGGTGGCGGAGGCTAGCTTCACTTGATTTCCAGTGAATAGTGTTGATGAGTCAGGACCATTACTTCTCTCCGAAAGTGCCCTGTAAAAAAGCAAAATCTGAGTGTTGTGTTTACGAAAGTGATACCATATGCTGGTTGATTAACAAGTTGTCAGAATATTAGAAGTTCTTGGCTGATTGCAAGAAGGAGCATCTGTTTGCTGAATCTCTTATCTAATGTGTGTACAGATATCGGCAGGTTTGGCACTTTTGCTAAATATCAGATACAAATTCCTGCGGTATTTAGCCTTCGGAGAGTAACATTGAGGTAATGCTTGGGTTTAAGATGTTTATTCTCAGGAAGGCAAGGGAAGTGAGGCGGGAGAGGTGACATATGTACATAAGAATGTTGCGTAGCATTCTGAATCATTTTACCATTATACCTTGTATTATCTACCACAACTAACGTTTACTCGAATATCACTTGCATAGAAATTTAAGGGGGAAAAAAAAGATTAAATCAACTTGAGAGCTATTTATTGCTTTATCTGTTGATAGAATTTCACAAGGCTTTCTATTTATAAGGTGACTTACGGTTCACAAATGCTTTCACACTGCATCCCTACAATCCTGTAAAGATGGCAAGAAATTGTACTTCGGTTTCACGGAGGAAGAATCTGCAGGCGAGCTGAGGTAAATCCATCCAGCATTGAAATGTTGGAAGCAGGACCTAAAGCCAGGTCCTTTCAGTTCCATCCCAGCACCACCTATAAATACATAAATTCAGGAGCTGGTTGTGGGTACTCTGACAGGATCTAGTCAGGGTGAAATTCTGGAGTTTTCCTTTTGGTTCTTTTTTTAAAGATTTTATTTATTTATTTGAGATAGAGAGAGAGAGCTCGAGCAGGGGGAGGGGGAGGGGCAGAAGCAGACTCCCCGCTGAGCAGGGAGCCCAATGCAGGGCTCGATCTCAGCACCCTGGTACCATGACCTGAGCAGAAGGCAGATGCTTGACCGACTGAGCCACCCAGACGCCCCTCCTTTGTTCCTTTCCACAATCCCTGTTTCATTTAGTCAGCCACCATATATTGGGGTTGGGCCATTTTGGTTTCAGCAAGTAGATTCTGTTGGGGAGGAAAAACTCTTCCTCTAGCCTTCAGTGTATGGGCGGGGGTTGGGGGGCAGCGGGGAGGAGGCTGACAAATTTAGCTGAGAAAGAACAGATTAGCAGGAGAAGAGGTAAACAAATTTTGTTAATGTTTTACATGGACCGGAGTTCTCAGAGAAGAAAAGAAACTCAAAGTGGTTCGTGGATTTATATACCATTTTCACAAAGGCATCTTCTTTGGGCTTCAAGGGACAATAAATTGTGCGAAAGTGATGAGAAAATATATTGGGAGGGGGGCTCCTGGTTGGCTCTGTTGCTTAAGCCTCTGCCTTCGGCGCAGGTCATGATCTCAGGGTCCTGGGATCAATCCCCACATCGGGCTCCCTGCTCAGCAGGGAGTCTGTTTCTCCCTCTGCCTGCCGCTCCCCCTGCTTGTGCTCTCTTGCTCTCTCTCTTAAATAAATAAATAAAATCTTCTTTTTGAAAAAAGAAAAATATATGGGGGAAACGAATGAAAGATAAGGGCTATTTTATTTATTTTTTTTAAATGTTTTTTTTTAAGATTTTTTTTTTTTTTTTTTTTTGAACAGAAAGAGAGAGAGATAACAAGTAGGCAGAGAGGCAGGCAGAGAGGGGAGAAGCAGGCTCCCCGCTGAGCAGAGAGCCCGATGCCGGGCTTGATCCCAGGACCCTGAGATCATGACCTGAGCCGAAGGCAGAGGCTTTAACCCGCTGAGCCACCCAGGCGCCCCAAGATAAGGCTTATTTTAGTAAGATGTGTTTATGCAGACTCATCTCAGTGCTGACTCTGCAATGATAAGAGTTTCTCTTCTTCCGGGAACAGGAGTGGGGGACACCTTCACAAGGGGAAATTTATGCCCTGCTTTTAAGCAGAAAGACGGACAGAGAGTCTCTCCTGTGTCTGCTGTTCCTTAATTGCTTTCAGCTCAAAATAAATCCTTAAGCCAAAGTGAAATATTTTGGGGTAGAATATCCCGATCCCTTTCAATCTCTCTCCACCGCTCATCAAAGCAGACATGAAATAAGTAAGGTGGAAAAAAGGACTCCTCTTATGTTAACTGAGTTCACAGCTAGACTTAGATTTCAGTTGTTTTGCTTCCTTTGAAATTCCTCAGCACTCGTGGTCTGAGAACTAAGCGCCTTTTTGAAACGATGTACACACCGCCTTCTTCTTTGGCCTTGATTTTTTTTGTCCTATATTTTTATAACATACATGAAGCCTACATTATAGAAAAGTCTTTTGATACTTCAGGGAAATGGGGCATATTATGAAAACAGAGTATTTTTTTTTAAGTATCTCGAATTTTAGCCCTTTATTTAAATTGCAAGTCAAGTCTTGCCTTTGGGAGTTTCTGGCTGTCATTCCTTTGCTTAACATCGGAGAAGGAAAAAAACTTCACCTCTACCCTCTTATCTTCAGTGACTGGGACCTGGGAATTAAAGTGACAAGAGGCAGATTCACGGGAGAAGAGGTGTATTTCCTTTGCACACAGGGGACCTCACATGAAAGAATTGAAAACCCTATGGCACCATGCTGGCTAAGTTGGTGGAGCATAGAGCATGCCACTCTTGATTTCAGGGTTGTAAGTTCGAGCCCCGTGTTGGATGTAGAGATTACTTAAAAA
>CM052897.1:109488221-109503548 GCA_028534135.1 Potos flavus
AGGGTGGGGGGTCATGGGGGGGTGGGAGAGGGAAATGAAACAAGAGGGGATCAGGAAGGAGACAAACCATAAGAGACTCCTAAACTCACGAAACAAACTGAGGGTGACTGGGGGGAGGGGGCGGGTAGGGATAGGGTGGCTGGGTTATGGACATTGAGGAGGGTATGTGCTATGGTAAGTGCTGTGAAATGTGTAAGCCTGAGGATCCACAGACATGTACCCTGGGGCAAATAATACATTATGTGTTAATTTAAAAAAATAAAATAAAATAAAAAGGCCTGAGATATACTACCACTTTCCCTATCCAAGTTGGGAGCAAATTAAGAGGTAAACTAAAGACAAAGAAAGAGACTAAAACATCAGTTTGGTTACTTGATAAAGTCAATACTAAAATATAGTTTAGGGTCAGGGGCACAGTGGGGTACACCCCAGAATTAGACTAAATTCCTTCCTTCCTTCCTTCCCTCCTTCCTTTCTTCCTTCCTTCCTTCCTTCCTCCCTCCCTCTCTCCCTCCCTTCCTTCCATTTATTTATTACAGAGAGAGCACGAGTGGGGGAAGGAGCAAAGGGAGAAGGAGAAGCAGGCCTCCTACTAATAAGCAGGGAGCCAACGACACGTGGGGCTCCCCCCCCATCTCAGGACCCTGTGATCCCATGATCCTAGGATCATGACCTGAGCCTAACACAGACGCTTAACCAACTGAGCCACCCAGGCAACCCTAGACTAACTTTCTTACTTGTTCCAGACACATATGGACCATTACAGGCCTCCCAACCTGGGGACCCAGATAGAGAGAGAGAGAGAGAAAGAGAGAGAGAGAGAGTTGGACTGTGCCTCTCTTGGAAAGGCTAAGGAGAAGGGCAGGAAGGTTTGGGGGAAAATCTGTCCTTCTGGAAGGTCAGATGGGAAATGAGTGCCCCCCCCCCCCGCCCCCACCAACTCCATCATTTGTTTTGAGCAATTACTATTAAACCGTGGACATTTCATGCTTGACCTGCATCATTCCTTAGTTGACCTGGGACATAGGAGACCCTCCACAAATGTTTCTGAAGGACTGAAGGAAGGAGCGTTATTTGTTTTTGTTAAAAATCGTCTCCAAGGAGACTATAAATAACTTGCCAACCCTTCTGTGAAATTTCCCTGCCATCCTGGCCTGTCACCTTCTGTTCAACTCTCAGAAGGGGTGTGTGTCGAGCTCACTTGGTCCTTAGCACAGGCAACCTGTTTTTTTTTGTTTGTTGTTTTTTTTTTGAGAGAGAGAGAGAGTACAGAGGGAGAGTGAGAGGGAGAAGCAGACTCCCCGCTCAGCAGAGAGCCCGGATTTGTATTTAAAAATTATTCATTATTTATCTGAAACTCGAATTGAACTGGGCACGCTGTATCTTCCTTGGCACATAGGGCCTCCGGGCAGACCTCCCGGCCGCTCTGAGCTGCACATCTGGATTCACAGCTTTGGAGCGATTGCACAGGTGCTGCCAGCTCGAGATGGTGGCCTTACCAAGTCCGGCTTGGTCAGTCTTGGGAAATTTGCCTGATTGTTTTCGGTCTTCGTTTTAAAATTATTATGGGGGGGGGGGGAAGAAAAGAAAAGCATGGCCAAAGGTGGATATTTCCAGTTTTTCAGGGGTGAAATTGTACCACGAGTCCTGCTGTACCAAGCACTGGGGACTGTTAGCAGAAGGAAATGCTAAGGATGCTACCTAGGAAGCATGGAAGTTTCCCCTGCGGAGCCGCGCGGACATTCCGAGGCAGGCTTTTGACTCTCTCGCCCTCTAGTGGCCGAACGCCTAAACAGGGATTGGAGTTCCTACTTCAACTCTGTCCTCCCTTGAGACTGCGCTGTTGCTTTGACTCTCCGTAAGTGAAGTAAGGAAGACACGAGAAGGGGCAGGTGCAGATGCGGGTTGGTCCTAAACCCAGCCTGAGAGGCACTTGGGTCTGGGAAAGAGATGGAGAATGCTGTGCTCTTCTCCTGTGGCCTCTTGCTTCTTGAGCGTGCTCCAGGGTCATGTTTCCCGTGCCCCGCCCCCCGCCCCCCCCACCTCCACCCCCCCTCACCCTCCCCACCTCCCCTACCCCAGGATTGAATCTGCTCATGGTCACCTTTACTTTCCCTCATTTACTAGCAAAAGTTCCTGGAGTGCTGACTATAGGATAGGTGCTGGACATAACACCTAAAACATGATAACATATTTCATGATGATTTAGAGTTAAACCAAGGACTTCTAGACATTGTACCCAAGGCTAATTGAACACATCGCTAGGCACAGGCATTTTAGAATCGTAAAAGGGTCTATACGAGTAATACAGTTTTAATTATCCTGCCGCATCTTTGCTTTATTACTCCTATGTACAGTGTCTCTTTGATAAATGGTCCTTGGACTTCTTGACAAGTCTTTACAGTTTTGCACGTAGTAATCATTGCATTAATTGCATATAATACAGAATGAATGCCATGGGCCTAGAAGAACCATTCATTCCTAACTTTATGGAAAAAAGAGGGACTTGGCAAAACATTAACTTCTTTTGTTTTCCTAGAATGTGCAGTGCCGTTCCTGACATTGAAAGACTGTACCGACAGTAATCTGTTCGGGCAAAGAAGTTGTTTTGGAAATAGTTGAGTCTGCTTGTGGTAGGAGTGACCAAACCAAATCCGCGGAAAAACCTCGGTGGGATGTTGCTGATGTGTCATCTGAGGCTGTTTAGCTGCATGGGGTCATCTTCCCAACTTCCGCCAGCCCATATTCTATGAAGCCTCACACCATTCCGATCTTACCTCCCATTAACTCTCAAATCCACCTGTCTTTTCGTCTTCCCTAACTCCTTAGTTCAGACTGTCACATCTTTTTTCCTGAACCATGACAGTGGACATTTGAGTGTAGTCTCTTTTCCTGCTTCTTTCAAATCCGTTCTCCACCCAGTTAATCTAAAACACAAATGCGACCATATTTTTATTTTTATCCTGTGCATGGCTCCACCGTGCTTACAGGATCAAGTTGAAGCTTTCTGTGTGTCAAAGGCATGGGGCTGTCACCTGTCTAGCCACATCCCCATCACTCCATCATCTGTCTCCGCATGTCCCTGCTGGTGTCTTATGGGCATCCTGAATTGTTTGTGGACCTGGTCAATGACCGACCAGATACATACATCTACTTCTGCGCTGCCTTGCTTTTCATTTTCTCCTTCAGAAAACCAGAGCCCAGAGAAGACCAGATCCCATTCTACACAGGTTACAAATCTGTATTGACTGTAATATGCTTATCAGATTCCAGAGGCTTCCTGCCTGTCCCTCCCCCCATGCCTCAGCTGTGCAGCATTCTCTGGCTAATTCCTTTTGGGTGTTGTGTCAATTGGATTTTGATCTCCACATAGAGTAGAAATACAAAGGTTCATTCATTCATGAAATGTTACCGGTGGAGTGAGAGTGGGGAGACCCCCCACCGTGTTTCTGAAGGAGCAAAATCTTCCCTGGCCGATGTTTCCTACACTAGAGCTAAGTTTCTCCACGTTCTAACTTTCCCAACCAGTCTTGCAAACTTCATGGCGCTGGGCGTGCCTTATCCAGATCTGTTCTGTGCAGATGACTGCGGCCACCACATTATTTTCCTGTAGAGCACTGTAGACATTGAATAAATATGCCAAAAAAAAAACAAAAAAAAACCCTGAGAAGTGGAGAGGACATGCTACCGTGTGGGCGTGAACTGATGAACACTAAGGGGTCTTGCTCGTCTGTCCAGACATGGCACTAGCGACTTACGTCCAACAGCTTTAATCACACATCTGGATCCCTTAGAGATCATGACCCACGTTGGGATAGGAGAGGGTGGGTGGTCACGTGGTGACTGACATTGCTAGAACGCCCGATCCTGTTATTCTGTTTACTCACTTACCACACTTACGTGGCACATGACAATGTGTCGGGCATGGTCTTCCTTTTCCCCTCCCGGCAACCCTAAGAGATAAATCACTATTCTGATTTCCACTGTACAGGTGGGAAAACTAACGTACCTTGCCCCAGGAGGTGCAACAAGTAAGTAGTGAGGCCAAGATTCGGGCTTGGACTCCAGCGTCCGTGCTCCCTCCACACCGACATTGAGAAATCGTAGCAGCTCAGGGCGGCTACACCGTGTTCTTCGCCGGACCTTGAAGCTATAGCCTTGTCCGCGCAGTCAGGATTTGTACAAAGGAAGAACACAGAATAAACATAGGTAACCCTCTTTTCCCTTCCGTTAGTGAGGTTGGGGTAGGGGATGTTTGGGGTGGGAACAGTCCCCAGCCTAGGTTCCCCTGCCTTACACATATGAACCTGGCTTCTCTGAAAAGCTCTAGAAGAACCGAGACAGAATGTTATAATTGACAGAAGTGTCTGAGGGTCTGCCGCCTAGAGCCTTCATTTCACACATGAGAATCCCCCAGGGCCCAGAGAGCTTAAATCGCCACTCATCCAAGATCACACAGCTCGAGACGAACATGAGGTAGCTTCTGCATAGACTGCATAGACTGAGAATCTGAATGAAACAGCACTTTGTTCATTCCCCGCTGCCTGCCTCTGTGTTGTTACCTTTTGATTTTTAGCTCACCAGGCCACATGTGATGTTGTTTATTTTGTCCTCGTATTGGATACACATAGATGCTGGTTTGATCGTCCACGTGATTTCTGTGCAAAAGTGACTCAGACTTGTGTGTAATGGATAAGCTTGAACTTGGGAGAATATTTAAACCGGGGTGGCAGGCTGTGGGGCACCTGCCCTGGTGAGCAGATACGTGGGGAAGGCGGGAGGGGATAATGGAGGGACATTGACCGTGACTCCCAGCAGACACACCCGTGAAATATCACGGCTTCTCACTAACTGCGTGGCTGCTCATCTCCAGCCCTTCCCCTGCCCTCCCTGCCGCGTTCAGTACAGCCAACATCAGGCCAACAGAATCACTTTTCTAAAGTACAGATTTGGTCCATTCATTCCTCATCGCCTACTGGATACAATTTCAACTTCTCATTTGAAATGCAAGAACCCTCCAAATTGGCCCTTACTTATTTTATCCATCTTCTGCCAGTCCTGATCGCCATCATTAATTTTTTTTTTTAAAGATTTTACCTATTTATTTGAGAGAGACAGTGAGAGATGAAAGAGTGCACACAGAGGGAGAAGCAGGCTCCCCACCGAGCAGGGAGCCCAACTCGGGGCTCCATCCCAGGACCTTGGGATCATGACCCGAGCCAAAGTCAGACGCCAACCCACTGAGCCACCCAGGCGCCCCCCCCATCATTTCATTTTTTAAATGTCTTTACTTTCCACCCTGATTTGCCACCACCCATCACTCCCCATCACTCCCCGTACTCCCGACCACACATACCACACTCATACTCTCTCTAGGCATTAGCCTCTTGAGGTTCCTTGGGTTGAAATGCTCTTTCCCCAGTGATGCACCTGGTGAAACTCTATTCCTGCTTTGGGACCACATACTACTTTTTCTCCTAAGCTTTTCTGTTCTTGACCAATGTGGCAGCTCCTCTTTCTCTGCTTTCTGTTTATATCTCAGCTAGGGCTCTACTCTTCTTCTTTGATTAAGTAAATATAGACATTCTCTTCTTACTCTATGTGATTTCATCATTCCTTCATGGATGCCACCATGCAAAAAACATTTTCTTGGCATCTCAGTGCGTGCAGGGCTGTGGTAGGGGCTGGGGTTCCAAAATGACTAAAGCTAGTCTTACTGCTTTGTGACTTCTCAAACTCATGAGAGGGGCTCATGCATAAGCCAATAAATACTGCTTTGGGTGATGAAAAACATTCACATACTATGGCTTGTCTTATTAATGCCAGCATCCTTAGCATTGCCCCATGGCAGAGAAATGCTCAATAATTTTTTTAAAGACTTTGTTTTTAAGTAGTGTCTGCACTCAACGTAGGACTCGAACTCACAACCATGAGATCAAGAGTCGCACGCTCCCCCAACTGAGTCAGGCAGGTGCCCAATAACTTTTTTTTTTTTTAAAAGGGGTGAGTGAATGATGGGATGGATGGATTGGTTCCCAACACTAAACCAATACTCTCCATGCTGCAGGGTCTTATGAAGCAATGACAAGAATAAAATATTTTACTTTTTCAAAATAGTTATGTACGTCCTGTATTGTAAGAAAAGCCCGAAACCATATCGTTGTTTGATCAAACCCATAATTTTAACAATATTATTAAGGAGAAAAAGCTTAATTTTTTTAAGTGAGTCGATATTAAGTCAATACTAGTATAAAGTGTAACAACTTGATAACAGAAAACAAATTGCTGATGTTTGACAAACACTGACCTGAACAAGGTAATTTTCAGTTCCCTTTTCCTAGGGTTTTTTTCTTTTCCGGAATCCAGTCTACGTTAATTTACCTTTAGAATTTTTGGAACTCCTTGAAATAAATCGTTTTGCTGCAAAAACCTGCAACCAAAGGCAGTTATGAACTATTTAGTGTAAATCTTGAAAGAGTAGGTTGGAGAACATTGTATTTTGAGGATGAACCAAACCATATTTATTAATTATCTCAGAAGTAATTCTGTAAACTCTTCCCTTGAGTGTCCTGCTTTCCACAGGCCATGACCCCCTCAGATGACAAGGAGCAGACCTCCCCGTAAGTTGGGTTATTATTTATATGAGAAAGCAGGAAGATGAGGAAATGGTTTTCCCAGACCTCTTGAGCAGCTGGACATGGTCCTTGGACATCGAGGCTAGAACTGTAGCCACTCTGGGAACCCAACAGAAATCTGTCCTTGTCCCTCATTCCGCTGCTCCATCCCTGCCAGCTTCTTTCTCGACTACTGCTACTGCTCCCTGGATCGCACTCTCTCTCCCCCCCTTTCTTGCCTTCCCTTCCCCCATCCCTTCCTCTTGCTGCCTCATGGCTTTCCATTTTGGCCGCCATACTGCCTCCACCCGGGGTGACCACCTGTACCAGATTTCTCAGGATTTTCCTGGGTTTAGCATGGACATTTCCGCATCCAGGGGCACCTGGCTGGTCCAGTCGGTTAAGCGTCTGCCTTTGGCTCAGGTCATGATCCCAGGGTTCTGGGATCGAGTCCCATATTGAGCTCCCTGCTCAGCGAGGAGTCTGCTTCTCCCTCTCCCTCTGCCCCTCCCCTCCTCGCCTCTGCTCGTGCTCCCCCCACAAAAAATAAATAAATAAAATCTTAAAAAAAAAAAAAGAAAGAAATTTCTGCATCCAGGGAACACCCAAAGTCCTGGGCAAACCTGGCCTGTTGGTCGCTGTAACTCCTTTTTCTCTATACCCCATTCAAGTTCAGTAAGAAGAGGGAAGAGCTGAAGGGTCTCTGAGCCCCTCTCCACCCAGAGCGCCCAGAGCTCTCCCACAGGCAGCACTCCAAGCCGGTCCCTACTGACTTGGGGTGCCACAGAGAAGCTCCCCACTGCCTTCCTCAGAAGGGGCTTGTGAGCAGGGCACATTGGAGGTATTATCAATTCCTTGCTGGTCTGCTTTACTATACCAGCTTGCCACTTACCAGGGTCTTGGGTTGTTTTTTTTTTTTTTAAGATTCATTTATTTATTTTATTTTTTTAAAAGATTTTATTTATTTATTTGACAGAGAGAGAGCAATCACAAGTAGGCAGAGAAGCAGGTGGGGGGAAGGGGAGGAAGCAGGCTCCCCTCTGAGCAGAGAGCCCGATGCAGGGCTCGATCCCAGGACCCTGAGATCATGACCTGAGCCAAAGGTAGAAGCTATAACCCACTGAGCCACCCAGGCGCCCCTCATTTATTTATTTTAGAAGGCGAGGCAGAGGGAGAGAGAATCTCAAGCAGTCTCCCCACCGAGTGTGGAGCCTGACAAAGGGCTCGAACCCACGACCCTGAAATCATGACCCGAGCTGAAATCAAGAGTCAGATGTTCAACTGACTGAGCCATCCAGGTGGAGGGATTTGGGTTCTGACGCACATGGGTTGGGGTGTGTATGGAAGGAAGGAGGTGTGTGTTGGGGTGAAGGAGCAGGTAGAAACGACTTACCATTTTATTCTTTTGCTTTTATGAATTCGATTAATTCACATAAGCGAGACTCCTCATATGGAGTCTCGTTGTGGAGAACTTGGCCCAAACTCTAATTAAATATTTTATCCCACTAAAACCTTGCCCAGTTGAGCAGTTGTAAAGTTTGAGAAAGAATGTGTTTCAAAAGCAAAACAGTATAATCTGGGAAAGAAGATGTTAAGCTCTAGTAGCACATGGTGGGGGGGGACACAGAATTCACCTGGGGGATTAGGGAGAAGCAGAGCCACAGACACTTGGTAGACGCCCTCCCTCCCCCCGTCTTCTTCCTCCTCCCACTTGGCTCCTGAAATTAGGTCCTTCATTATTAGAACTGTTTTATTTCAGTTATCCCCTCTCCTTAAATTTTGTGGGCTGGGTGGGAAAAAATGAAATCACTGTAAAAATACTTAAGTTGTGAAGCACATGATTGGTTTTCAAGAATTGACCATAAAACCTGAGGCCGAGCTGGCTTGGTAGAGAAGCTGGAGAGTGGCCGGCCCCACGCGCATCCCGCGAGCCCGGAGCACCTGCCCCTGCAGTGCCCCCCCAACCCACCGAACAGGGTCAGCCCCCCGGGGGGAGCTAGAGGAGCAGTGCCTTCGCACTGACCCTTCTGTTCTTTGTCGTCTGCGGCTCTCACAAATAGCCTTTGTGGCTATTACTTGCTAAAACTAAAAACGGAAGAAAATGTGAAAAAGCAAAAAGCAAAAAAAAAAAAAACAAACTAGGTGTGTTATGGAAACAAAGTCTAGGTCAGTGTTTATTTGGCAGAGAAGCATATAGACACGATCAGTGCGGTGTCACGTGTTTCTCCCCTGCCTGGTAGGGAAGGTGAGGAGCTCTGAGTTTCGGGGGGGGCGTGGGGGCAAGGAAAGCAAAAGCTCAGGGGGCAGCAGGAATAATCCCACGACCTCTCTTTCTGCTGTACCAAGGCCAGAGCCCCCACGCCCCATCTCTGCGCTGTACCCCAACCTCACCAGCCTGCAGGACCATGCCTGTAGCGCCCAGGCTGTTGCCCCTATCAGACCGTGTCCAGGCTCCTGTTCATTCTCTCTGCCGGCTGGTCCCCGCCGCACCTGCTGGGGGAAGCCGTGCCCCACCTGGGATGTCCCCGGCATCACACCACCGCACACATAGCACACACCACATCTCAGTGAGCAGAGAAGATACCGATGCCTAATGCCTCGTGGCCTCCATAGCAAAGACCCCCAAACAATACCAGACCCAATTCTATGGCTGACAGGAGAGGGATAGAAGATAGGTCTACTCTCCCCTGGACCAACCCTGACTCTATTGTCCATTTCAGTAGAGCAAAAGGAATGAGAATAATTGAGGGGTCCCCTAGGGTAGTTGTGGGAAAAGAGTACGGAAGATCCTAAGGATGAAACAAACTCAATTAGAGCGATGGCTGACCAGGGAGGCTGACTGGCATTGACTCTCCGGGCCTCAGTTTGCTGATCTGCAAAATGGGAGAGGGCAATAGAAGCTAAAACTTGATCCCAATTTTCTGGCTCTGTGATTGGTTCCCCATAGTACCTGCTCCCCCAGCAGCTCACTACAGCTTTGCAGGGCATGCTGAAAGCCCAGGGCCAGAAGTAGGCCGGGAAGTGCCTTCCCGGTGAGGCCTCACCAAATACCCTCTAATGAAAGGGTTCCCTCTAGCCGCGCTGGGGAAAGCCAGGAACTAGCTAGTATCTGTGGGAGTGTTTGCATTCTCATGGGTTCCACCCTGGGCCTTCAGGAACTCTGTAGAATTTGGCATGGTGCAGCCAGCTGCGGGATGAAAGGGCCAAGCCTATGCAAGTTGCAATTTTCACTTAAAAGTTGTCACCTGGGATCCAGACTTGGTCGGCCGTGCCCACCCGAATCGGAGCAGGGCGCTGCTTTCTCCGTGACGGGCTGCACACATGGCGGCTCCGGCTACACTGTTCGGCAGACGTGGTCTTTGCTTTCCAGCATCTTCCAACTTAAAAGAGATAAAAGAAACCCCGATAAAAATGAACATCAGTGGGTTCTCTTGAAGAGCAAGCAAATACGCTTAAAGCATTAACACATTGGATCTAAGAGTAGTTCCCAGTTATAATCGCGTGAAGAATTTTATGGGATAGGGGAAGAAAGTTCCAGGACATCGAAATAGATCGGAGGAGTGGGGGAGGCTTCCTTGTTTGGCTGGGTCTCCTCAGAGCAGCTGGGATTTTAAGGACTTCTGTAAGATCAGGAAGATTGGTTACCCTCTGGAGAGACTGCCGGAGATATGAATGGTTCTGTGGTCACATCTGTGAGATCTTTACCCTAAACATAGAAAGGAAAATTCTGTTTGGATGGATGAACCATACAGAATATCATGGGGTGGAATTTGTATTCTCAGATGTGAAATTGGGGGTGGGGCTTGTGAAGCCGCTCCGACGAGGTCCACACTTTTAATTAATGCTTAAATGTCTCTCCCGAGGTCCCCGTAGGGAACCTCCAACAGCATTATTTATGCTCATTTTGCATTTGGAAACCCGAGGAGCGCACGGGGCTTATCTTGGACCATGCATAGGTGACCATCTGTGTGGCTTTGCCAGGGACAGTCGCGGTTTCTGCATCTTGTCCTGTTGTGATTATGAATAGTGTCCCGTTTCCCTGTCACAAGTGCTTTGGTTTATATTTAAGTATAAGATCACCCTAGCCAGCTGACACGCTGCTGGCAAGAGTAGGATGGGAGAGCCTACATTTCATCCGCCACCGGATCAACCATTTAAGCAAATGTTTTCCCAATTGTGAAAACTCTTTGACTTCAGAAGTCCGGGGTGACACACAGCAGTGTTCCCGTAGGAAAGGCCATGTGTGAGAACACATTAAGGCACTGGGGCTCCGGCTGAAACACTTTTGGTTTGTGTCTCACCTGATTTTGCGTCTTTTTACGTTCAGTTACCAGTGCCTTTGAAAATTACATGTTATGGCTTTTGCAAGCGTGATGTTCTGATGTCCGATCAGGGTAGGCTCTCTTGTTCTTAATAGGGTTTAAAATAAAAAAGAATTTGAAACCCACGAACGCTGGCTTCTAGCAATTGCTCTCTTGAAGAACTTACATCAAGGACGTTGATCTGCTTTTTGCAGACCTGTAATTAAATAGGCCTGCTAAGAAGTCACATGCAGCAGTTTCTGATCCTTGTGAGGAATGCCCATCCTGGCGGCTAAGTTGAGTTAACAAAAGCAATAGGTAAGCTCCGCCTGCAAAATCACCATTTGCCCCCTTATCTCCATCACTTGTCTTTCCTTTGAAATGACACTTTTTTTGTGTGTTGGTTCATTTTGAGGCATGAATTGCCAACATATGGAGCCATTAACCAAGAAATAGTCTTGCACCTTCGCTGGTTAACAGAAATGGAGTTGAAAATTTAGCCCCCTGGTATCTTTATTGTAGCTCTCCATATGACTGCAGGAAAATCACATTGCAAGTTCCTCCCGCTTTCCTTTTGCCTTTCACAGCAAATTTCAAAGTATGGCAGTAGGCAGATTGGTTTGTAATAGCAATTTTTAAACCTAGAAATTAAATTAAACCTAAAAGCACGGTGTGCTTCTAGTTCAAAGAGGGTTTCTTCCAGAAAGAACATTTCCACAGTAAGCAATGACAATCATAGTATTTTTCATGAAGATCTCTCTGAGTGACTGAGCTTATGAGGATTGCAGAAAACAGTGTTTTCTAGAGACCCCTCTCAGAGAAGCTGACAATCAGGTCCTAGTAAGGTCTGGAGAGAGATGTATAGAATAGCCAGTGCCAACACATCAATACAGTGCTTTCTCGAGTTGTTTTCAGTTCTTGTTCTCAAGGAGAAGGGACAAAGGGCCAGTAACTAGTCTGGTAGAAGTTTTCCCCCCTAGAATGGTCAGAAAGTTTAACTTATTCAAGAGAACATGATTTACTGTAAATATGTGTCTAGCTGTCGTGGTCCTTAATGATTTATGTTAATTATCTTCCCTGGTAATGCCTTTTTCTTTTGTGCATTCCACAAAGAGTTTTGCCTGGAGGAATATCTACACCGCCCTGCGGAGGCCTTGCCTGTGGGGGAGGGGAGGGTCCCAGCGGCTGGAACACATGGTGGGCAGAGGAGCTTCCTTGGGCCGCCTGGAAACTAACCAGAGTTTAGAACCGGTGGGAGAGCTGCCCCTCTTTTACCCCTTTGGGGATCAACAGGGCCCTGCCCTCACACTTTCCAAACAGCCCCAGGAAAGCAAAATCTACGTAATAAAACGGATGTTTTTTTTTTTTTTTTTCTGCCTGGATTGAAAGGCTTTCCAGCAAGCTGGGTGCCCATGGTTGTTGTGGACTGCCATTGTAAGTACACTGTTGTCTCCTTCATCCTGGGGGTTTCACCACGATACTGTGCCAAGTGGCAGGTAGGAGGGCCTAGGAATAGGCTCTTCTCACACCAAAGCAAGTTAGGTCAGCGTCAGAGCCTAGGGACGTCTGGTCTAGACCTGTGCTCTGGCTGCAATGTGTGTGTCTCTCTCTCTCCCCCACCCCTTCCCCCACCCTTCCCCCCCAAAATATTTCTGGCATTAATAATTTGAAGACAAATACACAACAGCTACACAAGGATCAGGATAATCTGGACCCCGGGGCCCGAACACAGATCCCTCTTTCCTGAACGTTTTGTATCTGAGAAAATAGTAAGGTTGAAACAAGATTCATCTGGTGTTTGCCTGCGGGGAACCAGTACAGAAACTGTGTAAGATTAGTTCCTCCTTAAAGCAAGATTACCGGGTAATTCTGTTACAAAGTCGTGGAGACCTTGAGCTCTGTCAACTCAACTGCCTATATTCACACTGCTGCCAGGCGTGGCTTTAACTTTCTAGAAGATTCACTACGTCTCGGATTTCAAGAAAAATCTTGTGAGGAGTTTCGAGGTCTTTTCTTCCCTTCCTGATGTGAGTTTGGCTCCCTCCCTGACATGGCCATTTTCCTGTTGGCCTGTATCCTTTGTCCTTTAGGGGCTTCCACATCTTTTTGCCCTAAATGGCCAAACTATGTCCCCCGCACTGCCAAAACACACAGGTGACTCAAGGTCAGAATCTGGAGGATAGGCCAGCCATTGTTCTGGTGGCTTCTTGATCTAAATTAATTTAAAACGTTGTCCGAGTGGCCGATTAAACTGGGTCAAGGTATGGTCAGCAGGCTAACCATTGTTCTTTCTTTCCCTTCAAGTGATGGGGCCGCTGCAGATGAAAATACCACACTCTTCCTACTAGTGGTTGTGTGACTGTTAGATGGCTGGCTGGAATGGCAGACCCAATGTTGCTTAGAGTATTTTCCCATCCTTTTTGTGTGTGTGTGTGGACATTGTGCCTCCTATTTTCACTTTCTGGGAAATTTGCCAGTTTGTCAAGGACTGGGTAAAGAACAAAATAAATATTTGTAGATAGTTTAAAAGGAGACTGGGTATGTTGGATGCCATTCTGCCCATCCAAAGAAAAGCAGTTTTATTGCCTTTCGGATATTTTAAAGTAATTAACTGGAGAACTTCAGAAGGTTGATCTTACTGGTTTACTTTTCAGATTTGTGACCAAGGAGTGTGTGTGTGTGTGTTTGTGTGTGTGTGTGTGTGTGTGTTGGGGGAAAGGGCCGCAGTTAAAGCCTAGGCAAATGAGCACAAACCCTTTTTAAAGTTCAGTTGAAGTGACTGAAATTGTGCGAAAAGTAAACAACCTCTTTGTATGTGTTAATCAGGTTCTAAACAGTTCCAGAAAGTGTTTACTTAGCAACATTCGGCATACACGCTTTGTTTTCTTTCTTTCTTTTTTTTCTTTAAGGGATTTCACCGAAATTTGGGAGGTTCAGCAGTTGGCTGTTTAGTAATAGGAATATCAGCCTACTTGGGAGGCTCATTCTGTGTCTGAGATTAAAGAAACCGGAGGCCCGGCGTGCAGCGCCTGCCGGTGACCCTGTGTGAAATGTTTTCCTTCCCCCGGCTGCAGAATCCGGGCGGTTTGCAGCAGCTCAAACAGGCGGTCTGGGTCCCGGGTCGGGAAGCCGATCATCACCTGTTGGGGCCTCGCGCGCGCGCGCGCGGCGAAGGGCGGGCCCGGGGCAGGGGCAGGGGCGGCGGGCGGCTTGGAGAGCACAGCCTCCCCCCTCCTTCCTCCGGGACAGTCCGGCGGGCGGGCGGGCGGACGCGGGGACGCAGGCACGGAGGGACGGGGGCGGCCCGACGCTGGAATGCAGCTTTCTCGGGCGAGAGAGACTTTGCACCGGAGTGGAGAATAGTTTGGGGTGGGGTTTCGCACGGTCCCCTCCCCACCCCCCCAACCCCCCGCCCCCCGCCCCGGGCCCCCTTCCAGGCGCTTTCTGGGAGCTTTCAGAACTGCGCTCTGAAGTTTAAAGAGCTGCAAGGAGCTTGTGCCGCAGGCAGGGACAATGGAAGAAAATGAAAGCCAGAAATGTGAGCCGTGCCTTCCTTACTCAGCAGACGGCAGACAGAAGCAGGGTAAGTAACAGACTCATTCAAAGATGGAGTTACAGTTACGCGTGTTCCTCGCCGCTGGCTGCTTTTTATAACCCGGGACGCGGCGCATGGCAAAGAGAACGCGCATTTCTTGGGGTGGCGTGCGTTTTCGAGAGTGCGTGGAGAGCTGTGATTTCTTGGGTCTGACTTTATCTCTGGCAGGCTTTTCTTAAACAGCCAAAGAAGTGGCGTGGGGATGTCGCATTTGTAGCACAGTGAGCAGTCAGTGTGTGTTGTATCTCTAGGCAATGACAAAATATATCGCTAAAAGCAGCTTTTCATACTCGCCGCTCCCAGCCGTGGGAGAAAGGAGCTGTTTCTGGGCAGCTCTCTCTGGGACGGCAGCGTTTCCATTCATTGGTTGGGGGATCCCATGAGGCAAAGGCATGCTGGTTGCAAGTTTTGCAGAATTTGAGAGTTAAATTACAGAGTTTAGGGATGTTTTATTTTGCAGATCGGAACAGCAGGGGAGCACGAGTCCATCCGGATGATCGATGGGGCTGTGCGAATCTCTGCATGCTTTAATTCAAAAGTTGGGAGTTGTTAGACGATTTGGGTAAATTTTCTCCAGGCAGTTTTCCTTTAATTGTGTTTGTGATAGACTTGTCTTTTCCGCAGGGAATTTCCAGAAGCTTATGTTGTTCCAAAGAAATTTCACAGCGGGGTTGGGTGGAGAAGGGACTTCTCTGCTCTCCAGTCAATGACGTCTATGATGCCAGACCCTATGATACGGTATCATATAGGCAGCTTGTTCAGAAACCCGCACCAGCCGAAACCGTCCCCGCCCACCCTACCCCAGGTTCATCCAGGG